>JBBGZY010000305.1:7755000-8070000 GCA_037952925.1 Lithobates clamitans | reverse complement strand
ATGGTTTGTTCGTACGTACTGTGAGGTAGTGAAATGAGGCCTGTGTGAAAGCCGACAGAGGGGCCGTGAAGTCTTCGCTGCCGGCCTGTGACATGATTTGATCTGATGAGAATATCCTGTTTTTGAGCTCGTATATATATATTTTTTTTTTTTTTTTTTTTTTTTTTTTTGTGAGAATGAAATGATTCGAAATGTTTGCCTTGATGTTTGAAATGACTGAACTGCATGACAAAGGTCCGGCCTGGTCGTGTCGTGACTGATGCGACCGTGAACCGGGCTCTGGAGCATGTACTGAAATGAGGCAATAGAAGAAACATTGGTGCACACCGGGACGAATCGGTGCTTGTTTGATGCATCTGGATTCGAATCGGAGCGCAGCATGAAATGAAATGAGAGAAATGTTTACCTTGACCGAGGCTTGAATTGGCTGTGCCGTGTTTTGCGACTGGCAACCGACCGAGCTCTGGTATAGGTATGGATTTTTTTTTTTTTTTTTTTTTTTTTTTTGAGGAAAATGAAAAGGTGACAATTCGTGAAGGGATTGCTAAGTAACTTGAAGCAATGATTTGTATGATGCTTGCAATCTTGTGACAATGAAATGATTCGAAATGTTTACTTTGATTGTGAAATGAATGAACTGCATGACAGAGGTGCGGCCTGGTCGTGTCACGATTTGTTCGACCGTGAACCGGGCTCTGGAGCATGTATTGAAATGGGGCAACTGAAAATATTGGTGCTCCTGGGACGAATCGGTGCTTGTTTGATGCATCTGGATTCGAATAGGAGTGCAGTATTAAATGAAATGAGAGAAATGATTGTTTTGACCGCGGCTCGAATTGGTTGTGCCGTGTTAGCGACTGGCAACCAACCGAGCTCTGGTATAGGTATGAAATGCGATCGGAACCAGTGATGCATGCCGTGACGAATCGGTGCACCTCAGATGCGACTGGTTTCGAAACGGTGATGCGTTGTGGGAGTGAAATGGTAGAAATTGCATGACAGAGATGTGGATCAATCCCCCGATGTCTGCGATTAGCTATGATCTGGACTCTGGAGCATGTGTCAGAAATGTGGCCAATCCTGGGCACGCCGAGACGAATCGGTGCATTTTCGTGCGACTGATTTCATGTCGGAATGTGATACGTGGAAATGAAATGATAACCATGACAGAGGTACAAATGACTGATAACGTAACTCTGGAGCATGTATAGAAATGAGGCCAATCCTGGGGCACGCCGGGATGAATCGGTGCATTTCATGCGACTGAATTCATGTCGGAATGTGATACATGAAATGAAATGATAACCATGACAGAGGTACGAATGACTGATAAAACGTAACTCTGGAGCATGTATAGAAATGAGGCCAATCCTGGGGCACGCCGAGACGAATTGGTGCATTTTTCATGCGACTGAATTCATGTCGGGACGTGATACATGGAAATGAAATGATAACCATGACAGAGGTACAATTGACTGATAAACGTAACTCTGGAGCATGTATAGAAATGAGGCCAATCCTGGGGCACGCCGAGACGAATCGGTGCATTTTTCATGCGACTGAATTCATGTCGGGACGTGATACATGGAAATGAAATGATAACCATGACAGAGGTACAATTGACTGATAAACATAACTCTGGAGCATGTATAGAAATGAGGCCAATCCTGGGGCACGCCGAGACGAATCGGTGCATTTTTCATGCGACTGAATTCATGTCGGGACGTGATACATGGAAATGAAATGATGACCATGACAGAGGTACAATTGACTGACAATAACGTAACTCTGGAGCATGTATAGAAATGAGGCCAGTCCTGGGGCACGCCGAGACGAATCGGTGCATTACCATGCGACTGGATTCATGTCGGAACGTGATACGTGGAAATGAAATGATAAGCATGACAGAGGTACTAATGACAGACAATAACGTAACTCTGGAGCATGTATAGAAATGAGGCCAAATAACTGGGGCACACCGGAACGAATCGGTGCATCTTTTTGATGCGACTGGATTCGAATCGGAGCGCGGTAGGTGACTGAAATGAGAAATGTTTTGAAATGATTTGAAATGTCAGAAATGAGTTCTAGAATGTTTCAGAAATGAGAAATGATTGGTATCGAACTGACTTGATCCGATAACTTGTAAATTGCGACTTGCTGTGGCTGTTTACCGATGCATATTTTCAAACACCGACATGCTAGCAATGAAGCGACGTCTGCGTCGCGGTGCTGTCGAAATGGTAACATATCGAAAGTACGA
The DNA here is from genome assembly GCA_037952925.1 of Lithobates clamitans. NCBI lineage: Eukaryota > Metazoa > Chordata > Amphibia > Anura > Ranidae > Lithobates > Lithobates clamitans. The sequence continues at coordinate 8,067,737 of JBBGZY010000305.1, read as the reverse complement.
GCGATATACATTGCAATTGTGAAGTGCGAGTAACGAAATTTGAAAGTACGGTTTAGTGACATGACATGAAACGAAAAATGCGATATACATGCAGTTTATGAAAAAGCGAGTGAAACGAAAATTTCGAAATTACGGTTTAGTGACCTGATATGAAAACGAAAAGTCCGACGGGACCTTACCTGCGACAGCCAAGCCAGCCGCGTGGTACAAACTACGAACGAAAAACGCGGACTTCGAAAGTTTTGAGTACGGTATCGAATACGGAAATTTGCGAGGCAAGAACTTGCGGACGCTGGTATATCGAATAGTCGGCCTAGTGACGTGTATCGCGCACAGGAAACCGACAAGCACCACAGGTGAGCGGGCTGCTTAAATACCCACCGGGCTCCTCCCATAAATTCAGGCCACCATACTGGCCTTCCTACATATATATATAGATATACATATCTATATCTATATATATATATATATATATATATATATATATATATATATATATATATATATATATATATATATATATATATATCTATATATATATAGATATATATATATATATATATATATAGATATATATATATATATATATAGATATATATATATATACAGTATCTCACAAAAGTGAGTACACCCCTCACATTTTTGTAAATATTTTATTATATCTTTTCATATGACAACACTGAAGAATTGACACTTTGTTACAATGTAAAGTAGTGAGTGTACAGCTTGTATAACAGTGTAAATTTGCTGTCCCCTCAAAATAACTCAACACACAGCCATTAATGTCTAAACCGCTGGCAACAAAAGTGGGTACACCCTTAAGTGAAAATGTCCATATGGGGGCCAAAGTGTTAATATTTTGTGCGGCCACCATTATTTTTCAGCACTGCCTTAACCCACTTGGGCATAGAGTGCTCCAGAGCCTCACAAGTTGCCACTGGAGTCCTTTTCCACTCCTCCATGATGACATCTTGGAGGTGTGTTTGGGGGTCGTTATCATGTTGGAATACTGCCCTGCAGCCCAGTCTCCGAAGGGAGGGGATTATGCTCTGCTTCACTATGTCACAGTACATGTTGGCATTCATGGTTCCCTCAATCAACTGCAGCTCCCCAGTATTGGCAGCACTCATGCAGCCCCAGACCATGACACTCCCACCACCATACTTGACTGTAGACACACTTTTCTTTGTACTCCTAACCTGGTTGCCACCACACACGCTTGACACCATCTGAACCAAATAAGTTTATCTTGGTCTCATCAGACCACAGGACATGGTTCCAGTAATCCATGTCCTTAGTCTGCTTGTCTTCAGAAAACTGCGGACTTTCTTGTGCATCATCTTTAGAAAGGGATTCCTTCTGGGACAACAGCCATACAGAGCAATTTGATGCAGTGTGCGGCATATGGTCTGAGCACTGACAGGCTGATCCCCCAACCCACAACCTCTGCAGAAATGCTGGCAGCACTCATACGTCTATTTTCCAAAGACAACCTCTGGATATGACGCTGAGAATGTGCCAACCTCTGTATATGACGCTGAGAACGTGCGTTATCTCTTGTTATAACAATCAGAGCAAATACAAAAGTAATATTTGTGGAAATTAACTGGCAAATATACATGTTCATGCATCTGGCAATAATTATCAGGCTGGCAATGAAAAAGAAACAACAGTAAACAAACCAGTGTATTTCAACATATGTCTAATGATTTGCTTCTCAATCGGGAAAGCCATAGTAGACACGCAAAATTTCAAGTAAAGTCCAGGGTATACAAAAACTTCCTGAGTGATGTCACCCATGGCAGTATAAAGTAAAAAATAAGGGTGTAATCCAGGGCATGTATATAGGCATATAAGTACGCTCTGGTAAAAACAAAACAAAACCAAAAATCCCCCACCCCCACCCAGCCCGGCCATGAAATGTATAGCAGGCTTTTACCCATAACTAACAACAAATGTATAGTGTTTAGTGAAAATACAGTTGCACTTTAAATATATACTTTAAATAATTACAATGCTGCTCCTACTTATTATGATGTCTTAGGTATCAGTGAGCAGCCATCTCATCATTTTGGTGCTCCATCCAGTTCCTAATTGCTCAATCCCACCACTCATGATCCCTGCCAATCCTCCAATACACACAATGGGAAAACATTGTAGAAAGGTCCACAGCAGCCTTAACATGAGGGTAGAACCTTCCATAATTCTATCACTATAAAGCATCTGCTATGTAAAATTCAACTTCCGTTTCATGATGGGAACAAACCTGCTTCCATCTAAAAAAACGGACCTGCTTATTCTGCAATCTGGCATGTTTGTTCATCTTATGAAAAAGATTTTTTTTTTGTAAGAAAAAAAATAGTTGAATTACTTAAATATTACTATGAACCAAGCAATCCTAGAGCCTTTATATCATGTGGAGATATTGCTGTGCAATTATCTCAAGCATTTATAAAGCCGTGACAAATAAACCTAGTACTTTGCCCAATAAGTTTATTTCCTATGATTGTTATGTCCATCTAGTAACCATAATGCAGTATTTTCCTGATTGAGCTATTTCAGGAACATACTGAATTATGGCCACTAAATGCTAATTTTTAATAAATAGCCCACAATCTATTCAGATTTGATTGATGGTAACCACGTACTTCTGCTCAAGCATTCTATATTCTAACACTTCATATACTTCTCAATATTTGTAATTACGATCCTCATAAAATCTGACTATATGCAGCATTACATTTATTTCAGGATACCAGAGAGAACTTGTCTATCAAAGAGAAGATGGATCTTTTAGTGCATTTGGAAATGACGACCCTTCTGGAAGCACATGGTATGTTGGATGTTAATAAATAATCATCTATATATATATCACAATGATCTATGATAAAAAATATCATACAGATTAATTGATGTGGGGTGTTTTCTTCTGCTTTTAAGCACTCAGTTCAGCAAGTTAAAAAAGGCCGTATTAAATGTAATGCATTTGGAAGCATGAGACTGTAACCTATTTTTTTTTTTAAATCCCTGGTCCAAATTAATGATACATCTCTATATAGCTTCACATAGGAACAGTCAGACCATATTTAAAATGTAATTTCCAGGTTCATGGTGATGACTGATTTTTGTCAGTAAAAATGCTTATTAAATTTCAACAGTGTATCGGTCAAAGTGCAGTAGAATACATCCAGTGAAAACAATGATTAGCTCATTTTATTTGTTATAATAAAAGTATAATTCACTGTTTAACAATGTATTTATTATCTTGGTAGTTAGAAAATCAATGAATGGAAGATAAATAATGCTTTGTATCTTCTAGTTTGTGTTATTTAGCTGTCAGGATCACCTTTACTAGTTTTAGACTGCCTCAATGTTTTTCTTTTTGCCAATCTATTTTAAAGCTGAACTCCAGACAAACAGCTAAATATGTAAAGAGGAAGACATGCATACATGGGAGCTGTTTAACATGACAAAACATTTCTTATTTCTGTCCATCCAGTTATGAGATTTACTTAGCTCTGCCTTACAGCACAGCGCTGTTTGGTCTTGCACTGACACACAGCAGATTTGGTCCTTGTATTGCTTCTCTCTAGCCCATTCTAAGCTCTGCTGTACAGACTGCAAGGTTGATTTCAAGTGGTTTATACCAATTCAAATTCAGATACTTACCGTACATTGTTTGCATTTAAAAATGCATTTCATGATGTATTAGTGATCAGATAGTTATATTATTTGTGACTTTTATATCTGCCTGGAGTTTAGCTTTAAAGAAAACCTGTTAAAAACAATAGAAATTCAAACTAAGCATATAATGACAAAAACATAAACACATGCTACAAAATCATAAGGGAATCCAGAGAAATAAGATGCTAAAGTAAATTTTGTAAACAATGTAATACAATTGTTTCCTGTACATTCAACCTCTGTCCTTCCTTTTATTCCTCTAGCGTCACTATTTGTCTTTTTATGTGATAGGTGGCTGCATTGATCAATCTAAAGGTTTGAAAGGCAGGACCAAACTTGACTTACAGGAAAATCTCTGGATTTACTAATAGTTTTGAAATGCATTTTTGAACTATAAGTTAACATCTGTTAAATTATTATCTGTGCAGTTGGAATTCCTCAGATTTATCACAGGTTTTTATAGAAGAATAAGTGACTACTACAGCAAAACAAAATCGAATCTGATTATATAAACAAAATATAAAACATAACATACAGTAATCTGCACCGAATAACGGACAAGACTACACAGGCTCATCCTATTCATTTCAGTTTATAATTAAAATAATTAAAACAAAAGATTTGGAGACATAGACACAGTAGGGTGAGATTTACTAAAATTGGAGCACTCAGAATCTGGTGCAGCTGTGCATGGTAGCCAATTAGCTTCTCATTTAAACTTGTTCAATCACGCTATGACAATAAAACCTGGAAGCTTGTAGGTAGGGTGCAGCGTGGTGTGGTAACAATAACTCACACAGTCAGGTGCAATCATAAACTTGTATTCGAAGCAATGCAGCAACAGTGCTCAACAATCCTGGTGGGAAGACTGCCCAAGAAGGTGCACTCGTGATTACGGCAACGTGAAAAGAGCAAGTTCCAACCAGAATGACAGCATCTGTAGAGAGGGTCAAAATGCCACCTGGCCGTTCAATGCCCAATTGGGAAGATGTCCTGAAAAGATGCGACCCTATGCTTTCCCTCCTCGTTAGGAAGCTTTCCCTACTGCTAATACTATTCCTAACAGATGGGGTACCTTTCTTTGCACTACAGACTTGCATAAAGCATGCCAATCCCAGGAGCCAGGGCATAAAATAGGCTCTGCCTGACCCAAGATGGCTGCCAGAGCCACGTGGGGCAACAACATCCAACCAGATCACTTCTCCAGTGATCCGGGAAACCATAGAGGAACCAGGTTCCTCCTGACTTCCTCTCTAGCTGCAGAGCCACTGTGGTTGAGCGCCACCTGCAGTGGAGGAAACACTTGCCTAGAAGCTGATTGGTTTCTGTGCAGAGCTGCACCAGATTCTACACACTCCAATTTTAGTAAAATCCCCTCAGTGTGTTATTGATCCAAAATTTGCCAACTCTTTTGGTGTGTTATCTGTTAAAGAGCCTTTATAAATAGTTTCAGCTTTGTGGCAAAATATTGTCACATCCTCCCAGGTTCTTGAGAATAATTGCAGCATTCTGTAGAGATCTAATTGAAATGTATACACTGTCTATTTGGCAGTCTTCCTTTCAACCCTGAGACTTTTCTGTTGATACGGGGGGGCGGGGGGGGGGGGGTTGTTAATGTGTAGATCATAATTGGGATTACACCTATAACTTTACATGGTTACTAAGTTACATAGTAGGTAAGGTTGAATAAAAACAATAGTCCATCCAGTTCAACCTGTGCAGGTGTACGTGTGTCAGTGTCTATAATTATTTCCCATATCCCTGTATGTTGTGTTCTTTAGGATGCACTTCCAAGAGTTTAACCGCTTCAGCCCAGGAAGATTTTACCCCCTTCCTGACCAGAGCATTTTTTACAATTTGGCACTGTGTCACTTTAACTGACAATTGTATGGTCATGTAATGCTGTACCCAAACGAAATTTGCATCCTTTTTTCCCCACAAAAAGTGCTTTCTTTTGGTGGCATCTGATTACCTCTGCGGTTTTTATTTTTTGCACTATAAACAAAAAAAAGCGGCAATTTAAAAAAAAAACAATATTTTTCACTTATTGCTATAATAAATATGTCCAAAAATGTTTTTAAAAAACGAATTTCTTCATCAGTTTAGGCCAATATATATTCTTCTACATATTTTTGCCAAAAACAAATTTGCAATAAGCGTATATTGATTGGTTTGCGCAAAAGTTATAGTGTCTACAAACTATGGAACAGATTTATGGCATTTTTTTTTCCTTTTACTAGTAATGGCGGTGATCAGTGATTTTTAGCAGTACTGCGACATTGCGGTGGACAGATCAGACACTTTTGACACATTTTTGGGACCATTAACATTTATACAGCGATCAGTGCTATAAAAATTCACTGATTACTGTGTAAATGTCACTGGCAGGGAAGGGATTAACACTAAGGGGCGATCAAGGGGTTAAATGTGTTCCCTAGTGTGTGTTCTAACTGTATGGGGATAGGACTGACTGGGGGAAGGAGACATATCGCTGTTCATACATACTATGAACAAACGATATGTTTCATCTCCCCTGACAGAACAGGGATTTCTGTGTTCACACACACAAATCCCCGTACTGTCTCTCATGCCCGCGATCGCAGGCGCCCGCTGGCCACGTGCATCGGGTCCCCTGCCGTGCCTCGAGCGTGCCTCCTTCGGCTCTTAAAGGGAGCAACGTACCCATACATGTTTTGCACAGTCGTGCCGTTCTGTCGATGTATATCGGCGTGAGCCGCTCGGCAAGTGGTTAAAAATATGAATACTCCTGGCTGACACCACCAATTGTGGAAGAGAGTTCCACATCCTTATCACTCTGACAGTGAAAAACCCCTGTGCAGCTTAAGGTTAAACCACTTCTCCTCCAATCTCATTGTGTGGCCCCGTGTCTTCTTACACTCCCTGAGACTGAATAGTTTTTTTCCTACACTGGGATCACCATTGAGATAATCCCAGATTTCCAACCTTTGTTGGAAATAATACAACCAGTGGATTTTTTTTTTATGCACAATTTCTTAATTTCTAGTTAACATTACAGTTCAAGTCGCACATGAAAGCTGGATTTATATGTGTATACTGTTGATAGTAAAATGAATATAAATTCTTAAGAGTCTGTATATTGTTGTTAAAATAGCACAGTTACAAATTAATTTTTGTATATATGATTCAGCGGGTGTCAGTTTTTCTATAATTAGTCACTTATTTAGGTAGCGTTCTTTTAGGAGACTAATTGTATAGAACTGGATTAGCTTTTTTGTACTAACTGTGTTTTTGTAAGTTTTGTGTGTGACAAGTTATTTTTTTTTTTAGGTTATCTGCATTTGTCTTACGATGCTTTTTAAAAGCTCGTCAATTTATATTGGTTGATCCTGTAGTATTACATGATACGCTGACATGGCTACTGAAGCATCAGAAAAAAAATGGAGAATTTTGGGAACCTGGCAGAGTAATAAATACTCAGCTTCAAGGAGGTCAATATAGTCCAGTGACTTTAACTGCATATATAATGGCAGCTCTTATTGAATACCCTGGGCTCCTGGTAAGAGATCATTTTCTATACAACTGTCAAATTAAAAAACTGTTCCATTTAGAAATATTTCGACCTTACTTTATATCCACCAATAAAGGTATGCGCCAACATGTGGTATACATGGACCTCCAAACAGAAATATTGTCTTTGGGAACAGTAGGCCTTAACCTAAGTAGCAGCTGGTTACATGACCTCTATGACCCACTTAAAAGCTCCACTGTTTGCGCTATGTATAAAAACCTACCCCTGCAAAAGCAGAAAGCACTGGACCAATGTAGCAGCTCTCGCGTCCATAATATTTGAGTTGACTATACACTCCTTTTAGATACAGGATGTTTGCCTATTGTGTATTTATCCCCTCTAATTGGTAGTTCTGTTGGTATTATACTGTGTAGAGTACACTTCTCTTCACAGAAAGGAGCACAATAGTTGGCTGATTTACACTGAAAGAGAGAAAACTTTGCATTTGCTATGTTCTGCTTCAAAAACTGCCTCATGCAATTGAACATACTTCCTCATACACAGTCTTTGCAGATAGTATGGCATCTTGCTGAGATGGTAGAATCCACAAACTGCATCAGCTCTCTAAGAAGACTCCAATGTAGTTTATTGCAGACGTGTTGTCTTGCAGGTGAAAGAGCACCATGAAACAATAAGCCTTCTAATTGTATGGGGATTTATTTTTTACTTCATGAAGACAAAAAAAAAAACATAGCAAGGAGTGGCAAATAAGGGCTAGTCTAATTAGTGCATCTAGTCTAATTAGTGCATTAAATGGGGGGGGGGGGGTCTATGTACCAAGACAGAAATAACAATAAACCACAATATAATGGGCTGCTGGAGGCAGCAAAGGCTCCTTCTCCTAAGGCAGAAGAGGGAGGCCATGAATCTTGTCAATAAATTGGAATTGGAGATGGTCCCCTATTGGGTTCGCGCCAGAACTCTCAAACATAGAGAAAGTTTGGAGCCGAATAACGCTAGCGCTGTCCAATATACTGCAGTAAAAGTGCACTAACACACCTCAATATACTGCAGTAAATGTGCACTAACGCAGTTCAATATACTGCAGTAAACGTGCACTGACGCAGTTCAATGTACTGCAGTAAACGTGCACTGCGCAGTTCAATATACTGCAGTAAACGTGCACTGACGCAGTTCAATATACTGCAGCAAATGTGAACTAACGCACGTCAATATACGCAGTAAACATGCACTGATGCACCTCAATATACTGCAGTAAACGTGCACTAATGCAGTTCAATATACTGCAGTAAGCGTGCACTAATGCAGTTCAATATACTGCAGTAAATGTACACTAAGGCACGTCAATATACTGAAGTAAATGTGCACTAACGCACCTCAATATACTGCAGTAAACCTGGCCCGAAACACTAAACTGACACTAAAGTAAGATTGTGAGTGCATAGAGTCTAGGAATGGGACTTTGGAGGCACAATAGTATTAGACTACAAAAAAGTAAATTTGTTGGGGGTATTTTATTAGTAAAGTATAAAAAGACAATGGACAAACATGAATGTTTTAAAGCGGGGGTGCACCCACACGGTCAAAAAAAAATATATTAAAAGCCAGCAGCTACAAATACTGCAGCTGCTGACTTTTAATACATGGCCACTTACCTGTCCCAGGGTCCAGCGATGTCGGCAGGGGACGCCGAGAACCCGCTCGGTTCTTGGCAGCTGCCGCCGCCATCCTAGGTGAGGGAATCAGGAAGTGAAGTGTTGCGGCTTCACTTCCCGGTTCCCTACTGTGCATGCGCGAGTCGCGCTGCGCGTCCCGAGTGGTCCCCGCTCTCTCCTGGGAGCTGTATGTTCCCAGGAGACAGCGCGGTGGGGACAGGAAGAGGCATAGACTCCCATGGGAGTCTATGCCGGAAGTGGGTGCAAATACCTGTCTTAGACAGGTATCTGCACCCCCCTGAAAGGTGCCAAATGTGACACCGGAGGGGGGGAGGGTTCCGAAAAGCGGAAGTTCCATTTTTGTGTGGAACTCCGCTTTAAAAACAGATCAGGCTAGATATAGACCCTAATGTTAATACACCGTATGGATCCTATCCTGCAAGCTTATGTAACATTTGAAGAGATTGTAAATGTTTAAACAAATCACTTAATCAAGGTAGAGGAGAAATACTTCCCCTGAGCATTGAACAGTAGACAGTCATATAGTTATAACAGACAGGGTGCTGCAGGTTTGGTGATCCACGGTGAGATATTCTCTAGTTACTCTACATGTTTCGCGTTGCACAGAACGCTTCCTCAGGAGCTAGAGATTCAATTGAGTATGGTAAGGTTGCAGAGAACTGCCAATTGTAATTATATACAGATGATCGCAATTCGATCAAGTAACAGATGTTTGAAATGAATTGGAGACAGCAGCCGGCCACAGCCTGGAACCTCTCAGGGAAATGTAGCATCAGGTATCCATGAAAGGGAAAGCAAGGGCTTTAGCATGCGGTCACAGCACCGGTCTCTGTTAGATCGGACGGCGCATCTCTGTGCTTCCTCTCAACTATTTTAGGCATTACAATGATAAAGCCCTTGCTTTCCCTTTCATGGATACCTGATGCTACATTTCCCTGAGAGGTTCCAGGCTGTGGCCGGCTGCTGTCTCCAATTCATTTCAAACATCTGTTACTTGATCGAATTGCGATCATCTGTATATAATTACAATTGGCAGTTCTCTGCAACCTTACCATACTCAATTGAATCTCTAGCTCCTGAGGAAGCGTTCTGTGCAACGCGAAACATGTAGAGTAATTAGAGAATATCTCACCGTGGATCACCAAACCTGCAGCACCCTGTCTGTTATAACTATGTGACTGTCTACTGTTCAATGCTCAGGGGAAGTATTTCTCCTCTACCTTGATTAAGTGATTTGTTTATACATTTACAATCTCTTCAAATGTTACGTAAGCTTGCAGGATAGGATCCATACGGTGTATTAACATTAGGGTCTATATCTAGCCTGATCTGTTTTTAAAACATTCATGTTTGTCCATTGTCTTTTTATACTTTACTAATAAAATACCCCCAACAAATTTACTTTTTTGTAGTCTAATACTATTGTGCCTCCAAAGTCCCATTCCTAGACTCTATGCACTCACAATCTTAATTCTGGGGACGCTGGCACAATTGCTATCGAGTATCTGCAGAGTCACCCTGTATATTGAGGCACTGTAGCACTAGGTCCTTCATCTGATGACACTAAAGTAAAAATGAATGCTCACACTACACTCACACTGCACTATCACTATATTCACACTAAACTGACACCAAGGTAAATATGAATGGTCGCACAACACTCACACTGCACTATCCCTATATTCACACTAAACTGAGACTAAAGTAAATATGAATGGTCGCACTACACTCACGCAGCACTGTCACTATATTTACACTTCACCTACACTCTAAACTCTATACAATAGAATCACAATAGCACACTATAGCACACTAACCTGCTAGTAACAATGAACATAGCCCTGTTCTATCTATCTCCACTGCAACATCACACTGCAAATGGCTGCTCTGGGAAGGATCCTTTTATAGTGGGTCTATGAGCAATAAGCCATGATTGGGCACAGTCATTATTACTTTCTCCAATCATGGCTCTGACAGTGTTCTGTGCCCTAATTGGGCAAATCCTTTATTGCTTCAGCCAATCAGGGCTTCCAATGCACTGTGCAGCGCACAGTGCATTGTGGGGTGCCCGGCAGGCCAAACAATTGGACAAACGCCCTGACAATTCGGGTGTTCGCCAAACGGGTGAACAGCCAATGGTCGGCCTAAATTCATGCTTGGGTTGAGCCGTCCCCCCCAACTAATTGTAATGTTACTTACATCATTGTACCTCTGACAACATAACAGCAAAATACTTCTGTTTATATAATACTTGTTTCTAATACTCAACATAGTACTTTATCCACATGAGCTCCAAAGCATGGTAAAATGCATTTCCAATTGTGTTTCAGTAGTCAAGAGGCTTGGATTGAGGAGGGGCTGATTAGTGGGCTTTAAGTGAAAACTGTGGCTAGGCTCTGGATGTCACTTTTTCATTTTACGGCAACATGGTAAACATTCTTACTGTAAATGAGGTAAAATACCGTATTTATCGGCGTATAACACGCACTTTTTTCCCCTTAAAATCGTGGGTGCGTGTTATACGCTGATCCCCGCTGATCTCCGCTGATTGTGAGCGGAGCGATTGCGCTGAGATACACATAGCCGAGTGTACTCGGCTCTTCTCGGCTCTGCTCACAGTCATGCCCAGTCCCGCCATTGGACCTGTGTTATGTCCATCATAGGGCGGGACTGGGCGTGACTGTGAGTGGAGCCGAGAAGAGCCGAGTACATGCGGCTATGTGTATCTCGGCTCCGCCCAGTCCCTGCGATCTCGGCGGCGCTCGCTCTGCTCTGCCGTGTCCCTGCTATCTCGGCGGCGCCATATTTAAATCTGGACAAGGCTGCAATGGACACTGGAGCAAGGCTGCACTGGGGTAAGGCTGCACTGGGGCAAGGCTGCACTGACAAAGCTGCAATGACACTGACAAGGATGCAGATAGACACTGATAAGGCTGCATTGATGGGCATTTAAATGTAAGTTTTTTTTCCTTAAAGTGGAGTTCCACACAAAAATGGAACTTCCGCTTTTCGGAACCCTCCCCCCCTCCGGTGTCACATTTGGCACCTTTCAGGGGGGAGGGGGGTGCAGATACCTGTCTAAGACAGGTATTTGCACCCACTTCCGGCATAGACTCCCATGGGAGTCTATGCCTCTTCCTGTCCCCACTGCGCTGTCTCCTGGGAACGCACAGCTCCCAGGAGAGAGCGGGGACCACTCGGGACGCGCAGCGCGACTCATGCATGCGCAGTAGGGAACCGGGAAGTGAAGCCGCAACGCTTCACTTCCTGATTCCCTCACCTAGGATGGCGGCGGCAGCTGCCGAGAACCGAGCGGGTTCTCGGCATCCCCTGCCGACATCGCTGGACCCTGGGACAGGTAAGTGGCCATGTATTAAAAGTCAGCAGCTGCAGTATTTGTAGCTGCTGGCTTTTAATATTTTTTTTTTTTGGCGGTGTGGGTGAACCCCCGCTTTAAACTTCCCTCCTAAAAGTTTTTGTCCTTAAAATTCCCTCCTAAACTTGGGGTGCGTGTTATACACCGGTGCGTGTTATACGCCAGCGGGTGTTATACGCCGATAAATATGGTAGGAAAATGCATGCCATACAATTGTTCATGTGTCCAGCTTGGACCAATGTAACTATTTACATTATACCTGGCTGATACCCTTGGAAGCTGGACACCGCTACTTCAGTGATCTCCACTTGTTTTAGGCTCCCTTGTCGGGCAGCTGTACTCCTGTTTACTTAGCACAGGAGGTTGGCCACTTGACACAGCGTTAATTTTCGCAATGAATGTAAAGCATTCTCCGATTGTACAAGACAGAGAAGTGAGACAGTGACCTCATGTTATCTGCCTCTTCCAATCAAATAACATTTTGCATTTATTTAAAAATTAAAACCATTCTCTGAACATAGCAGTGTCTTTCTCAGTGATTTTCAGCTTCCAGTCGCATGAGCCAGATATAGAATATACATAGTTACATCGGTCCAAGACCAATGTAACTTTGTATAATATAGCCATGCCTTGAATTATTCTATAAGGGACTTTGCCTCAAACCATAAAGGTATGCTTAAGTCAGTCGTGCTTATTGTGCTTTAGAATTCCCCACTCTAAAAATTTATTACAAATATTCAATGATTGACACATTCCTTTGATTGTCTATATCTGCAACTTTAGTTCCTCTGGTGGTCCGTTTTATATATCTATATATATATATAGATATATATATAGATATATATATATATCTATATATATATATATATATATATATATATATATATATATATATATATATATATATATATATATATATATATATACAGTGCTATGAAAAAGTATTTGCACCCTTCCCGATTTTACATTTTTTTTGCATATTTCTCACACTTAAATGATTCAGATCATCAAACAAATTTTAATATTACACAAAGATAACCCGAGTAAATCCAAGATACAGTTTTTAAATTATTATTTCATTTATTAAGGTAAAACAATTGTTCAAACCTGCCTGGCCCTATGTGAAAAAGTAGTTGCCCCCTCCCATGCTGAATCAATGAACTGTGATTAACCACAATTTTCTGGAAAGCTGAGTTAAATTTCACTTGCCACACCCAGGCCTGATTACTGCCAGACCTGTTGAATCAAGAAATCACATAAATAGAAGCTTTCTGACAAAGTGATGCACGTTAACAGATCACAAAAAGCCAACCATCATGCCACAATCTAAAAAAATTCAAGAACAGATTAGAAACAAAGTAATGTACATGTATCGGTCTAGGAAAGGTTTCAATGCCAATTCTAAGGATTTGGAATTCCAGTGAACCACGGGGAGAGCCTTTATCCACAAATGGAGATAACTTGGAACAGTGGTGAACTTTCCCAGAAGTGGCCGACCCACAAACATTACTCCAAGAGCATGACGACGACTCATCCAGGAGGTTATAAAAGAACCCAGAACGTAGCTAAAGAACTGAAGGCCTCACTTGCCTCAGATAAGATCAGTGTTCATGATTCAACAATAAGAAAGAGACTGGGCAAAAATGGCATCCATGCGAGAGTTCCAAGTCCAAAGCCACTGCTGACCAAAACGAACACAAAGGCACATCTCACATTAACCAAAAAACATCTTGATTATCCCCAAGACTTTTAGGCAAATATTCTGTGGATTGATGGGACAAAAATTTAACTTTTTGAAAGGTGTTGCATCCTGTTACATCTGGCATAAAACTATAACAGCATTTCATAACAAGAATATCATACCAAAAGTCAGACATGGTGGTAGTAGCGTGATGGTATGGGGCTGCTTTCCAGCTTCAGGACCTGGACGACTTACCATAATTGATGGAACCATGAATTCTGAGCTCTACCAGAAAATCCTAAAGGAGAATGTTCAGCCATCAGTTCGTGACCTCAAGCTCAAGTGCACTTGGGTTATGCAGCAGGACAATGATCTAAAACAAAACAGCAAGTCCACCTCCAAATGGTTCAAACAAAGCAAAATGTAGATTTTGGAGTGGCCTAGTCAAAGCCCAGACTTAAATCCAATTGAGATGCTGTTTAATGACCTTACACAGGCTGGTAATGCTGGAAAACCCTCCAATGTGGCTGAATTAAAACAATTCTGCAAAGAAGAGTGGGCCAAAATTGCTCCACAGCAATGTGAAAGACTGACTCCGTTTGCGGTAACTGACTCATTGTCATTTACCACAAACGCTTGACTGCAGTTGTTGCCGCCAAGGGTGGCACAACCAGTTATTAGGTTTAGGAGGCAATTACTTTTTCACATAAAGCCAGGCAGGTTTGGATAGCTTTTTTGCCTTATTATTATACAGGATTTATATAGCGCCAACAGTTTGCGTAGCGCTTTACAACATGAGGGCAGACAGTACACTTACAATACAAATCAATACAGGAGGGATCAGGGGGCCCTGCTCATTAGAGCTTACAATCTAGAAGGGTGGGTCAAGTGGAAACAAAAGGTTATAACTGCTGGGGGTGAGCTGATGGAGAAAATGAAAAAAGCGTTGTTAGGTGTGGGTAGGGTGGCTTCTCTGAAGAGAAGGGTTTTCAGGGATCATCTAAAAGATAATAGAGTAGGAGATAAGCGGACAGATTGGGGTAGGGCATTCCATAGGATTGGAGAGGCTTTGGAAAAGTCCTGGAGGCAAGCATGGGAGGAGATGACGAGGGAGCTAGAGAGCAGGAGGTCTTGAGAGGAACGAAGAGAATGAGTAGGTTGGTATTTAGAGACTAGGCTAGTGATTTAGCTGGGGCTAAATTGTGGATGGCTTTGTATGTAGTTGTTAGTATTTTGAATATAATTCTTTTGCCGAGTGGAAGCCAGTGGAGGGATTGACAGAGAGGGGTAGCAGAGACAGAGTGATTGGTAAGGTGGATGAGTCTGGCAGCAGCATTCATGATGGATTGATGAGGTGATAGACTATGTAGAGGTAAGCCAATGAGAAGGGAGTTGCAGTAGTCGAGGCGAGAGATTTGTTGTGTCATTGGTTAGAAAGGGGCGTATTTTGGAGATGTTGCGGAGGTTGAGGTGGCAGGATTTGGACAATGATTGGATGTGGTGCTTAAAGGAGAGTTCAGAGTCCAGGACTACACCTAGAACCTTGGCATGTGGGGATGGGCTTATAGTTGTGCCATCAATTTTGACAGAGAGATCGGGGGAAGGGGCGTATGGGGGAGGAAAAATTATAAGTTTGGTTTTGGATAGATTGAGTTTGAGGAAGTGGTGTGACATCCAGACTGATATATCTGATAGTAAATTAGTAATACGTGAGGAGACAGAGGGAGTGGGCTGAGGGGTAGAGAAATAGATTTGGGTGTCGTCAGCGTAGAGGTGGTATTGGAAGCCATTGGAGGCTATCAGCTGACCCAGGGAGGAGGTGTAGATTGAAAATAGGAGAGGCCCAAGAACAGAACCTTGGGGGACCCCAACTGAGAAAGGAAGAGGAGAGGAGGAAGTAGAGTTGTAAGAAATGCGGTTGGATAAGTAGGAAGAGAACCAGCGAAGAGTACAATCACGGAGACCAAAGGCGTGGAGTTTTTTGAGGAGGAGGGGGTGATCAACCGTATCAAAGGCAGCATAGAGGTCCAGGAGTAGGAGTACAGAATAGTGTTGATTGGTTTTGGCCGTTAGTAGATTGTTTGTTAGTTTTAGGAGAGCAGTTCCTGTGGAGTGTTGAGGACGAAATCCACACTGAACGGGATCAATAAGGCTATTATCAGTAAGATGGACGCTCAGTCGGTTGTAGACCAGGCGTTCGAGGAGTTTGGATAAGAAGGGGAGCAAGGAGATGGGGCATGGGCTGATAAGATTGGATGGGTCCAGTAAGGGCTTTTTAAGTATGGGCCTGACAACTGCATGTTTTAGAGAGTTGGAGAGGATGCCGGAAAAGACAGAGAGATTGAAGATGTGGGTTAGAGAGAGTAGCATAGAGACAGAGGGTAAGCGTAGTATTTGTGAGGGAACAGGATGCAGAGGGCAGGTGGTAAGGTGGACATTAGCAAGTAGTTTAGTAACCTTGTCTATAGTGGTGGGGTTGAAAGAGGGAAGTAATGATTGTGCCTGTGGGCATGAAGTGTAAAGCGTGGAGGGTATCGGAACAGTAGAGATCTCCTCGCAAATTGTATTAATCTTCTGTTTGAAGTGATTGGTGATCTGGGCAGTGAGTGAGTTGGCGGGTGGAGGCGGTGGAGGACAAAGTAGAGAGTTGAAGGTAGAGAGGAGATGACGGGGGCGGGTTGATAAGTTGCTAATGAGAGTGATAAACTACGTCTGCTTGGCAGTGAGGAGGCTGGAATTGTATTTTTGGAGGGCAGATTTATATTGGTTGAAAACTCTTTGAGTCTTACCCCACAGGTGCTCATGAGCACGACTATGGTTTTTCAGACTTTTAGTATCATCTGCCAAGGTTGAAGGGGTCAGGACCTGATTCTGTGTGTAGTGAGGGGGGCCAGTGAGCCCAGTGAGGCTAAAAGTGAAGCGTTGTAGACAGAAGTGGCTAGGTTGGTGCAGGATAGGGGTGAGATTTTGTCGTAGAGGTTGTCGATAGCAGAGTAAAGAAGAGAAGGGTTGAGATGATGTAGGTTTCTGCGGGTAACTTTTAGGCGGTTGGAGGGAGAAGAGGTGGAGAAGAGGGAGAGAGTGAAACTAATAAGGTGGTGATCAGAGAGAGCGAATGGAAAGTTAGAGAGCTTGCATGGAGTGCAAAGGTGAGAAAAAATGAGGTCAAGGGTTTTACTTTCGGAGTGAGTAGGAGCATGTATCCACTGCTTCAGGTCAAAGGAGGAGGTTAGGCTGAGAAGTTTGAAAGTGGCAGGAGTGTTAGTATTAACAGGGATGTTGAAGTCCCCGAGAATGATTGTGGGGATTTCAGAAGAAAGAAAGTAGCGTAACCTGGCAGAGGAGTCATCAATAAAGGTTGATACTGGTCCAGGGGGCCTGTAGATCACAGCTATCCTGAGAGAAACTGGAGTGAAAAGACGAATGCAGTGTGCTTCGAAAGAGGAGAGTGACAGAGAGGGAGGTGGCTGAAGTACCTGAAAGGTGCTATGTGGGGCTAGAAGGATTCTGACACCTCCTCCCTTATGTCCACTGGATCTGGGGAAGTGGGTCCAGAGAAGACCACCATGGGATAGGGCAGCAGAAGACGCAGTGTCGGATTTGTGGAGCCAGGTTTCTGTAATGACGAGTAGGTTAAATGAGTTGGCGATAAAGAGGTCATGGAGAGAGGTGAGTTTGTTGCATACAGAGCGGGAGTTCCAAAGAGCACAAGAGAAAGGGAGTCTGGTCTTGGAAAGAATAGAAATGGGAACTAAATTGTGTTGATTGCGGCTGCTGCCAGAGGGTGCAGGGTGATGGGTGCATGGGGTACAGTTAAATGATGGATACCCGGGGATATATCTCCAGATGTTAGGAGAAGCAGGAGGGTGAGGGAGATAATATGGGAGTGGGATTTATATGAAGAGACATGCCCCAGGGTCTTGGAGATTTTTAGTGTGTGTGGATTTAGAATTAGCAGGAGTTGGTGGGTGCAGTAATAAGGAGAGGACAGAAGTGAGGGTGATATATATATGCTGTGGGGGGGAGAAGAGGGGTGAAGGAGAGATAGTTTAAGGATAGAGGACAGAGCTGTCAAAAGGAGTGGTAGAGAGTGCATGTTACAAGGAGAAAGAGCAGAAGGGGTAAACAAGGTCACTTGATGTCTGTGTGGTGTTTTTCAAAGTATTTTCTTGTGTCCCTTTGCTTTGTGCATTTGCTGAAGTGCAGAGTCAGAAGTGCTCCCACTTATAGAAATAGCCCCACTTTGAGAAAGAGCCCCAGTTGCAAATGTGCCCCCTGCAAATGCTTCCCCCAAAAGAAGCTTATATTTATACTGATATAGGTGGGGGGTGGGTGCATTTCAATTAGCAATCAGGAGGTGATAAAGGTTGGCTGGTTAACAGGGCAACATTCTTATTTCAGAAACAGACTAACAAGAGGGCAGCAAAGTTAACGGGCCATAATTTTGGGTAAGACAAGGGAGATAATAAAGCATTGTAATGTGGACAGGTTTACAGACAGTTAAGCAAAAATAACATACCAGCAATTATTAAATAGACATAAGCAAAGCAAATAGCAGTGTTTCAGTTTTTGGGTGGAGATGGTTCAGTTAGCACATACCAGCAATTATTAAATAGACATAAGCAAAGCAGATAGCGGTGTTTCAGTTTTTGGGTGCAGATGGTTCAGTTAGAACATACCAGCAATTATTAAATAGACATAAGCAAAGCAGATAGCAGTGTTTCAGTTTTTGAGTGGAGATGGTTCAGTTAGCACATACCTGTGGAATGAGAGAATAGATTTTGAAATGAGACAATCAGATAATGATGAGTGCAGAGTCAGAAGCGCTCACACTTATAGAAATAGCCCCACTTTGAGAAAGAGCCTCAGTTGCAAATGTGCCCCCTGCAAAATGGTTATTAATTGTTAATAAATGAAACCATCATTTAAAAACTGCATTTTGTATTTACTTGGATTATCTTTGTGTAATAATGATCTGAGTCATTGTGTGTGACAAATATGCAAAAAAATAAAAAATCAGAAAGAGGCAAAAACTTTTTCACATCATTGTATATATATATTATTATTATATAATGTATATACACAGTTTATATAGCCATGTTTGCTAATTGGATGGAATGCATCAAAATAACAACTAGCTAGCACTCTTTATATATACAGTATACATACAAATCCTCTCATACTGTATCTAATGAGTTTGCTTGACATGTCCTGGGGTCACAAGCTTGTGTCATGATGTGTTTTCCTAATAGTGAACATCAGGCACTATTTAGCTTAATGGAACTGTTTAGCTTTTAAGGGATTTGAAGTTCTTTGCAGCTAGTTTTATCCAGGTACCTCCGTCTTGGCCTTAAAGTATGAGGGAAGAAGGGAAGGGGGAAGAAGGTTCTCATCCAAGATTTTATAGCCCTGTCCATTGGACCCTCATTGCGGCAAAGTTGGTCTGTACCCTTAGCAGAGAAACAGCCCCAAAGCACAATGTTTCCACCTCCGTGCTTGACTGTAGGGATGGTGTTTTTAGGGTCATAGTCAGCATTTTTCTTCCTCCAAACATGTTGAGTCCCCCTCCTCACGTAGGCACATATACAGTCACGCCAATGAACATCTAAATGACTCAGAGAAGGATTGGGTGATAGTGCTGTGGTCAGGTGAGACCAAAATTGAGCTTTTTGGCATTAACTCGACTCGCTATGTTTGGAGGAAGAAAAAATGCTCACTATGACCCTAAAAATACCATCCCTACAGTCAAGCACGAAGGTGGAAACATTATGCTTTGGGGCTGCTTCTCTGCTAAAGGTACAGGCTGACTTTGCCGCATTGATGGGCCAATGGACGGGGCCATGTATTTTAAAATATTGGATGAGAACCTTCTTCCCTCAGCCAGAACACCAAAGATGGGTCGTGGATGGGTCTTCCAGCATGACAATGACCCAAAATATACCACCAAGGAGTGGCTCAAGAAGAAGCACATTAAGGTCATGGAGTGGCCCAGCCAGTCTCCAGACCTTAGTCCTATAGAAAATTTATGGAGGGAGCTGAAACTTCGAGTTGCCAGGAAACCTTAAGGATTTAGAGAAGATCTGCTAAAAAAGTGGATCAAAATCCCTCCTGAGATGTGTGCAAACCTGGTCACTAACTACAAGAAATGTCTTACATCTGTGCTTGCCAACAAGGGTTTTTCCACCAAGTACTAAGTTTAATAATTCCCCCCTCTGTATATATATAAAAAAATGTTATATACTTTTTATTTTTTATTTTTATAAGAGATCACATAATCTCTGTTCTGAGCTGCATAATGGTCTTAGGAAGCTGGGGATTGAGACTGCAGCGGGGGGGTGTACACTGATCTTTCTTGTGAATGGCTATGCAGGGGGGCATATCAGCACAAGTCTTGCCATTGGATTTTTAGGCAGACTGTGTTTCCAGCACAGCCAGAAAACTGACCACACTGGGATGGATGAGCTCAATTTTATGCTTAAAGTTTATATTTTAACTACCTCCCGTCTGCTGTTTAGTAAAATGACGGCGGGCAGGATCCCCTCTTGTTCTGGAGCGGCGTCATCTGACATTGCCCCAGTGTCACAGCTTTAACACCCCCGTGGGGGTGCGCAGCGTGGTGATCATTGTTGCATTGTCTTCCTAGGACACGGCAAGCCCATGATCTGGGCAAAGAGCCGATGATCTGGCTCTTTGACTATGTGATTGGCTGTGTCCAATCACAGCCGATCACATGTAAACACAGAAGTGCCGTTTTTCGAATCTACTCGCCTCACACTAATGCTCTGTACACATGGTCGGACATTGATCGGACATTACGACAACAAAATCCATTTATTATTTTGGACGGATGTTGGCTCAAACTTGTCTTGCATACACACGGTCACACAAAGTTGTCGGAAAATCCGATCGTTCTGAACGCGGTGACGTAAAACAAGTACGTCGGGACTATAAATGGGGCAGTAGCCAAAAGCTTTTGTCTCTTAATTTATTCTGAGCATGCGTGGCACTTTGTGCGTTCGATTTGTGTACACAAGATCGGAATTTTCGACAACGGATTTTGTTGTCGGAAAATTTTATAGCAACCTCTCAAACTATGTGTGTCAGAAATTCTGATGGAAAATGTGCGATGGAGCCTACACACGGTCGGAATTTCCGACAACAAGGTTCTATCACACATTTTCCGTTGGAAAATCCAACCGTGTGTACTGGGCATAACAGAGTGTGAGGCGAGGAGAGTCGATCAGCGGCATCTCCTCGCAGCAGAGACTGTACAAATAATCAGAGCACTGATTATCATTGTAACCCCAGCAGTGCCCCTCAAAGTGACACCAATCAGTGCCTATCAGTGACACCAATCAATGCCCATCAGTGACACCAATCAATGCCCATCAGGGATGCCATTCAGTGCTGCCTTTCAGTGCCCATTAGTGCCTGCTCATCAGTGCCGCCTATCAGTGCCCATAAATGCTGCCCTACAGTGCCCTTCAGTGCCGCCTATCTGTGCCACCTATAATTGCCCATAAATGCTGCCTACCAGTGCCACCTATCAGTACCCACCAGTGCCACCTATCAGTACTCATCAGTGATATCTGTGCCCATCAGTGTGGCATATTAATGCCTCCTCATCAGTGCCACCTAATCAGTGCCCGTCAGTGCCACCTCATCAGTGCCCATAAGTGTCACCCTATCAGTGCAATCTATTAGTGCCCATCAGTGGCGCCTCATCAGCGCACAGCAGTGAAGGAGAAAAATTACTTATTTACAAAATTACTGACAAAAAGTAAGAAAAGTTTTTGTTTTTTTTAATTTTCGGGCTTTCAGTGTTTTTTTTTTTAGCAAATATCATTAAAAGAAAGCTCTATGTGTGGGAAGAACATTTTAAAAATGTCATTTGGGTACAGCGTTGCATGACCACGCATTAAAAATGTGACAGCTCTGAAAGCTAAAAATTGGCCTGGGCAAGAAGGGAGTTAAAATAAATTTTACTATGTTTGAAATGGAGATAGAAATGCAAATGAATACTTCATCCAAAGTCATCCAAAAGGGTTTAATGAATCTAGGGCCATCTTTAACGTCTAAAACTGGCCCAGTCATTGTTGACCGGCCCAGTCATTGTTGACTGGGACATTTAGAGGGTCATCCCCAATGGAGGGTGCCGAGCCACGCACAGCACAATTCCGGAGTAGAGCGTGGAGGAGAGAGCGGGCACCACAACACACTGTATCACTCCCTCTGCCCTTCTAACCATGCCCACCCATGGCATCACCGCCTACACTGGCCACTCCCACTGTATCACTCTCTCTGCTCATCTAACCTCACCCACCCATGCCATCACTGCTTACACTGGCCGTTCCCGCTGGGGACATGCCCTCAGTACTTGAGATTCTCTTTCTCCGGAGGCGATACACAACTTGGCAAGATGATATGCTATTACTGGTATTTGGAGGAGAGCGTTGCACATGTCGGTCGGGGAGCGGGATGGGTCAGGGGGAGGGAAAGGAAGGGAATTTACTCCAGGCTCCAAGCAGACAGCTAAATATGTATGCATGGCACAGTGTTCTGTCAGGTCTCCTCAGCTCACCCTGAAAACTCCAGGACTGGAGGGGGCGGGGTGTGCGTTTACTAAAAGGGTCAGTCTAACTTACCAAAAATCTGCCGCTGTAGATAAAAAGGAACTGTGTGTAAGATGAAATTAGATGCGCGACCGAAAAAATATACTAACACATAAGTGCAAAATCAACAAACAAATATGTGCAAAATCAACAAACAAATATATACAACCCATGGGTAGAGCATTAGGGCCTGACGACACCACGCACCAGCTGGCTGGCTTGAGCCGCGGCTGGGTCTTTGGTTTGAATTTTATGCTTTTGCTTCTTAAGATGTCAGTTGTCCATCAAATGGAATAAAGGAACCTCTGATTTTAAACCTACTGCACTATGAAGCCCCTTCTCTTCCTTTTATAATATATTTCACGAGTGGACTTACCTTGGTACGGGTCCCACAGAGTGCATTGCAGCATTTGAAATTATTGGTGGAGGAGAGGATCCGGATAGATGTGTTGAGATGACTGCCCCTGCTTGAGTGATCTCTCCTTGTATGTGTCCATAAGATCTCCGTAATAGAGATCCTACAGATCTGGTAAGCGGCCCTCTGGCATTTCATTTTTCTTTGGTTGTCTTTTGGGAGTATTCAGTGGACAGAACCATCAGCCTCTTAGTGAAGGATTCACTTTCAATGGAACGTTATTGAATATCATCTTCTATGGACATTTCCAACTTTCTTTACTAATCAATTGATATACTGTATGTTAAACCATGCATGTTAAGGATCGTTCGCGCATCTAATTTCATCTTACACACATTTTTGAGCTGAGTATTCCAGTTTTTTAGTTGCAGCACCGATACACTTTTTTCATTATACATATATCTTTATATATTTGAGTTCATTAGCACAAATTTTTGGGGCAGCGCGGATTTTCCACGTTACACAGATAAAAAGGAACTGCACGCTTTTGAACAATGTTGAATTATGTACCCCTCCAGATGTCTGTCCAAAAAAACTCCCATAGGTGAGTTCCCTGGCCTGTCTTGTTGCTAGGACATTGCTATGGAGCACAAGCCTTTGTTGCTCACCTCTGTCATCCCATGATGTCCACTACCTCAGATGTAAACACTGCACATGCACCTTCTTTGATGTTGCCATGGTGAGGAGCTCAGCACTTGTTTGACATTTGAATGCAAGAACTTGTGGGGGGCATCAGCGGGTGCGCCACAGCAACATCTCTCTTGGATTCATACGTTGCAGGTGCACAGAGTGCTATCTACCTTATTGTCATGGCATTGAGCTGGTCACCGTAGAAACTGGAGAGAATGCATTAATGGTGTTTGAATCAGGGAGAGCGTGCTCTTGTAATGGCAGAGGTGAGCACCAGTATTTGGAGCACCAGAAGCCTGCATCACGTGTTCCCCCATCCTGTTGCTAGGAAGTTGGTCTTGCATTGATGCCCTCTGCCATTGCAAGAGCGGGCACTCTCAAATTCAAATACTGCACATTCTCTCCCTGTTGTCATGAAGCGGAGCTCAGTGCTGTGGCACCTGGTTAGACAGTGCACTGTGCATGTGTTGTGTGAATCCTAGTATTTTCTTGTGATGGTGGAGGCAAGCATCAATGGCTGGAGTGCCATAGCAATGTCCTAGCAACAGGATTAGAAAATGCTGGCTATGGGGGTTTTTCAGGCAGGCTTTTAGAGCCATCACAAGAGCACAGCTGCAGCTCCAAAAGCTTGCCTGAACCCCCCCCCCCCCCCCACAGCCAGTATTCCTTAATTCTGTGGTTTATTTATTTATTACACTTGAACTTCTCTCTCTGGGCAGAGGGGTTGGAGATGTTTGAATGGAGAACTTTTCTCTCAGATGGAGTCTTTGCCCCATGTGAAAGAATGTCTAGCTTCACCACTGACTACCATGGTTGCAAAGTTAGCTCTTTCACCTGGGTCCTTGTGTTCCTGCCACTGTGGTGGGCCCGCTGACTGAAGAGAAGAACTAGTTTTGCTCGGGTCAGGACTCAGGGGATAGTACACACTCAAACTGACTGACAGGTGACAGCAAATGAGTGTCACTGATCCCATCCTCACCCAGCACTGCCACTGATTCCACCCCCCCACCAGCACTGACACTCCTTCCATCCGCCCCAAGAATTGTCACTGATCCCATCCCCCCACCAGTACTGACACTCAACCCATCCCCCCTAGCACTGCCACACATCCCATCCCCCCCTCCAGCACTGCCAATGATCACCCCCCCCAGCAACCAATAGGTGAGTGGTAATGATGTGCAGTAACCTCTATCAGCCGATCAGTGAGCGGTAAGGATGTTCAGTAACTTCTAGCAACCAATCAGTGAGCAGTAATGTGTGCTGTAACTTCTAGCAACCAATTAGAATCATTACCTGATCTGCTGTAGTAAAGTGATTTTGAGTCTACCTGCTATTTATTGTATGTCTCAGAGCAGGTGGAGAGCGAAATTGGTCTGCGACCCAAGAAAATGTTTGCCCGATCTTTAATCAATATTAAAGATGGCCCTGAATGAATCTGAGTCTACAAACGAATTCTCAGCAGCCTGCCTAGCCGCAACAGTCCTAAAGAGGGACACGTTCTCTCTCAAAATTAGTTGATGTTAGGCACTGTATCAATCTACTACCTACATATTTAATACGTTTGAACACGTTGAAGTTTTAACTACAGACCATTTTCCATTCTGCTTTTCTCCATACCAAAAAGGGAAGGGGGGGGGGGTTTGATGCACAGCATTGAGCTAGACAGGGCTGATATATTTTTTAAGATAAGTAAGCAGAGTGCACAGGACACAGGACAACAGTAGGATCAACCAGAGATAGCTATTTGCACTTATCAAACAGATATAACAAAGCTCTTCAATCGTATATTTAACAGACGATATAGAACATATAAGAAAGGTTCATCACTGGGATTTACATGCACTTCATGTTATTCAAAGTTAGCGCTGGCTTGAATAGGACTAAAAATGTAGAATTCCCTTCCACTCATTTTTGTCACTTTTACCTCCAATAGATATTCTTTCAGCTTCCAAATATCTTTAGTTATTACATCGATAGTATATGGCTTTTGAATTCAGATTTACACAAATCTATTTTTACTGCATCCTCTTATACTTAATAGTTGGAGACTAGTATGTGGAAGGGAATGGAGAAGTGATCTCAGCATTTTCTCTGCTTATTCTGTCTCATTATGCTTTAAATCAAGAGAAATGAGCAATTATTTATATGGAGTGGCTCTTGGTGGACTAAATTATTTAGGGAGCACTTTTTTTTAGTGGTCTAGAAGGCAGTCCCAAAACACAACAGACATGGTTGTAGCTTAAAGAAGCTTAAAGAAGAATTCCAGGTATGGATTTGTTATACATAGTTACACTGGTCCAGCTTGGACCAGTGTAATAGGTCATGGGGAATTTTATTAAGGCACCAAGTCATGATCTGTGTCCAATTGCTGAAACAGAAGACAAGATTCAAGGTCAAAAGCAGGCAGAGTTCAGTACACCAGTAGCAGGAGATACAGTATGAGGGGGTGAGGCAGATGCATCCTTTGTGATCAAGTCAGCATTTGTAAATAATGGTATAATGGAAGCAAAGAATATTCGGTTGTCACCCAAAATTTGGTACACGGGTAATAGCAGATGAGATTGGCAGTGTAACAAATGCAAACACAAGCTAGATATTGGTATAAGCAGAGAATTCTGGGAAACATTAAATTCAGAAACATGGCTCAAAGAAGATGTCAAGGGGTGGAGCCAAGGCAATCAAACTTCAGGAATGAGTAAAGAAGTAAGGTATTCACGATGGCTGACAAGCAGGTCAATTCAGGCAGGTAGCTATCTGAAATTTGAAATAGTTTGGTGAAGTGAGCTGCTGCCTGGCACCCCTCCCTCATTCGAGGACAGTTACTGGATGAAATAGGGGCTGGTATATGGGGAATTGTTTATGGAATTCTCTTATTAGTCTAGGAGTGTGAGTATTTGCCTATTGTTTACAAGAATATCCTTCTGGATCATATCATTTTCATTCAACCAGTTATTGTGTCTTTTGAAAATAATGGAATAGAAAATCTTGTCAACCAAAAAATCTTCTTACATTTAAATGCAACTTGCAGAACTTAAACTTGGAAATATAGGGGTTAATTTACTTACTAAAGGCAACTAGACTGTAGACTTTGCAAGTGAAGTGAATATGGTGAAACTTCACTTTGCAAAAAATACCCAATCATTTGCAAGAAAAACAAAACAGCATTTTTTCTTCACATTTGGATGATGGAAGCCAGCAGAACTTCACTTCATTCACTAAGCTGTGCGGAAAATTTCCCTGCCCCTGCACTTGCAAGGTTAACAATCTATTTGCCTTTAATAAATCAACCCTATAAGGTTTGTTTATACTTCATAAATATTCAGAAGGCTAGAGTGAATGTATCCCTACAGTATTCAGAGCAACAAAATCTAGATTTCTGCCATGATCTAGAATCAGGATCAGTCAGGATCAGAATAAGTCCAGTTTCTGAAATACAGCAGTCCGGTTTTACACAGGTATCTGCAAATGTAGCTTCTGACACTCCTGTCCTCTCTCCTCAAACTCTCTTACCTTCACCCCCCCTCTCCACCTGCCTGCTTATACATATCACCCTGCCTTCTGTCTTCTCCCTACTACTGCTCCTATCAACTCTTGCTCATTCTACATCCATACACTGATAAAACCTCCAGTACTCTGAGACATGCCCCTTCACATAAATCACAATCCCACATTACCTCCCTCACCCTCCTGCTTCTCCTAATCTCTGGTGACATATCCCCAAACCCTGGGCCACCATCATTTGTCTTTGCCCATCGCTCCCATCCCCCTACACCCTCTGGCAGGAGCCGCAACCCACAGAACTTGGTCTCTATTCCTCTTTCCAAAACCAGCCCCCCCTTTTCCTGTGCCCTGTGGAACGCACGTTCTGTCTGCAACAAACTCACCGCCCTTCACGACCTCTTTATCACAAATTCCTTTAACCTACTTGCCATTACTGAAACCTGGCTTCATGAATCGGATACTATTTCTCCTGCTTCCCTCTCCCATGGGGGCCTTCTCTGGACTCACTTCCCCAGACCAAGTGGACGGAAGGGAGGTGGAGTGGGAATCATTCTAGCCCCATGCAGCACCTATCAGGTACTTCACCCACCTCCCTCTCTGACACTCTCCTCTTTTGAGGCACATTGCATTCGTCTATTCTGTCCAATTTCTCTAAGAATTGCTGTCATCTACCGGCCCCCTGGACCAGTATCAGCCTTTCTTGATGACTTCTCTGCCTGGCTATCCTACTTTCTCTCTGCTGAAATCCCCACAATCATTCTTGGGGACTTCAACATCCCTGTTAACACTAACACTACTATTACTTCTAAACTTCTCAGTCTAACCTCATCGCTTGACCTGAAGCAATGGATACAGGCTCCTACCCACTCCAACAGCAACACCCTTGACCTTGTCTTCTCCTATCTGTGCACTCCGTGCAATCTTTCCAACAATCCACTCCCACTCTCTGATCACCACCTTATTAGTTTTGCTCTCTCCCTGTCTTCTACCTCTTTTCTCTCCAACCGCCTAACAGTTACACGTAGAAACCTTCGCCACCTCAACCCTTCTCTTCTCTACTCCGCTACTGATCACCTCTATGACAAAATCTCACCTCTGTCCTGCCCCAACCAAGCTACTTTCGTCTACAACAGCTCACTGTCTTCCTCCCTAGACAAGCTTGCCCCCCTCACTACACGCAAAATTAGGCCCCGACTGCTACAACCCTGGCAAACAGATGACACCGGAAGTCTCAGAAAACGTAGCCGCGCTCTTGAGCGCCTGTGGCATAAGACTAAGACCCAGGAAGACTTCACACAATATAAATCTGCCCTCCTAAAATACTACTCCTGCCTTCACACTGCCAAACAGACCTACTTTATCACACTCATTAACACCTTCCCATCCAGTCCACATCAACTCTTCTCTACCTTCAACACTCTACTCTGTCCTCCACTGCCTCCACCCACCAACTCACTCACTGCCCAGGAGATTGCCAATCACTTCAAAACTAAGATTGATAGAATTCATGAGGAGATCACCAATGCGCAAAAACCTCCCCCATGCAACACCCCATGTCCACAGATACAATCATTACTTCCCTCATTCAACCCTGCTACTATTACTGAGGTTGCTAAACTTTTATCTAGCACCCATCTAACCACTTGCCCCCTGGATCCTGTTCCCTCGCAAATGCTACGCTCACCCTCTGACTCGATTCTACACTCTCTAACTCACATTTTCAACCTCTCCCTCTCTTGTGGCATCTTCCCAAACTCTCTAAAACATGCGCTAGTCATCCCCATACTAAAAAAGCCCTCACTGGATCCCACCAATCTCAACAACTTATGTCCCATCTCCTTACTCTCCTTCTCCTACAAACTTCTTGAAAGACTGGTCTACAATCGACTAAGCAACCATCTGACCATGAATAAACTTCTTGATCCCCTCTAGTCCAGTTTTCGCCCTCAACACTCCACGGAAACTGCTCTCCTTAAACTCTCAAATGACCTACTAATGGCTAAAGCCAATGGACACTATTCTGTACTGCTTCTCCTGGATCTCTCTGCTGCCTTTGACACAGTGGACCACCCCCTCCTCCTCAAAAAACTCCACTCCTTTGGTCTCCGTGACTGTACTCTTCGCTGGTTCTCATCCTACCTATCACACCGCTCCTTCAGTGTCACTTACAACTCTACTTCCTCCTCTCCTCTTTCTTTTTCCGTTGGGGAAATCTACACCACCTCCTTGGGTCAGTTGATTGCCTCCCACGGCTTTAAATATCATCTCTACGCTGATGACACCCAAATCTATCTCTCCACCCCCCAGCTCTCTCCATCTGTCTCCTCACACATTACCAACTTACTAGCAGACATATCAGCCTGGATGTCACATCGCTTCCTCAAACTCAACCTATCCAAAACCGAGCTCATGATATTTCCTCCCTAAGGTGCCACTTCCCCTGCTTTCCCTGTCAATATCAACGGCTCAACTATCAACCCATCTCCCCACGCCAGGGTCCTAGGTGTAATCCTGGACTCTGAACTAACCTTTCGACCCCACATTCTATCACTATCCAAAGCTTGCCGCCTCAATCTCCGCAACATCTCCAAGATACGCCCCTTCCTAACCAATGTCACCACAAAGCTTCTAATCCACTCCCTGGTCATCTCCTGCCTCGACTACTGCAACTCCCTCCTCATTGGTTTACCTCTAAATAGGCTATCCCCACTTCAGTCCATCATGAACGCTGCTGCCAGGCTCATCCACCACACAAACCACTCAGCGTCTGCTACACCCCTCTGCCAATCCCTCCATTGGCTGCCACTCAGTCACCGAATTCAATTCAAGATACTAACTATAACTTACAAAGCCATCCACAACCTGGCCCCCAGCTACATCTCTAACCTAGTCACAAAATACCAACCTAATCGTTCTCTTCGCTCCTCCCAAGACCTCCTGCTCTCAAACTCCCTTGTCACCTCATCCCATGCTCGCCTTCAGGACTTCTCCAGAGCCTCCCCCATCCTCTGGAATGCTCTACCCCAATCCGTCCGATTTTATCCTACTTTATCCACTTTCAGACGATCCCTGAAAATTCATCTCTTCAGAGAAGCCTATCTGGCCTCCACCTAACAACTGTACACTTATCTTCTCAATCAGCACATCACCCACAGTTATTACCTCTTGTATCTCTTGACCTTCCCTCTTAGATTGTAAGCTCTAAGGAGCAGGGCCCTCTAATTCCTACTGTATCAAAGTGTATTGTATTTGTACTGTCTACCCTCAAGTTGTAAAGTGCTACGTAAACTGTTGGCGCTATATAAATCCTGTATAATAATAAAAAAATAATAATGTAGCTAATGAATTGAAATACTGCCAAATTATGAGGGGGTGAGGCAAATGCATCCTTATTAACATGCAATAGATCAATTTTGCCAAAAAATTGATCTTTTCTGACTTAGTCCAAAAAAGGACATTCATGTTATGATTACACAGCATTCCCATAGGGCCGTGTACTACATAACAGTATAAGGTAAACTTGCACACACACAATGAGGAAATTAACTGGTAAAGATTAGGAATGGAACCCTATGTTAGTTCACAGAGAAGATCAAGGATCACAGATCAGCCTGGTTGGGTGCAGATTTGAGAAACGTTAAAATTACTTTCTCATCACAATTCATAGTAGACTTCTGTGACAGGAGTCACTTTGGGTGAGGGGGTTGTGGAACTCAGCTTACCTAGGAGAGCTCTGGAGACTCTGTGTCCAGCTCCCCTGGCCCCTCTTATGTGTAAATCACCCTGCGTCCATTATGGGCACATGGTGATTGAGAACCCCACTATGATCTGTGCTATTTAGACACACTGTACAGCCACACTGGAATGTTGTATATATTGTGTATTGTCTCCTGCTGTTGTAGACTCTTTGCTGTGATCATTTGGGGTGGGAATGTATTCCAATGTTCTATTGTGTCTGTCTGCCTTGGATATTATGGGATATGTATGTAGATTAGCTGTGAGATTGGTGGGGGCGAATTCCTCCAACAGCTCTCCCTGCTGATAAGACTGTTTACTGATGAGAAATTTGAATACACCTGACCTGTGTGTCTATTGTGATTGGACAGTTTACCTTGCCCTGAATCCAAGGGTGGGGGGAGTGTCTCTGAGTTGTATATCTGTTGTAACATGTGCTTTAATAAAGGAGTTTGATGTTGTGTTGTATATCTGTTGTAACATGTGAGTTATGGCTGGTGACTGGGTGAGCTAAAGGGTCTTGGATAATGCTGGTTCTGCACAAAAGAAGCATTTATGGCGGACATAGACCTGTTGAGGACAGGGGTTCGTCACAACTGGTTGGCAGCGGCGGGATCGTGCTTGCTGGCTGTGAACACGTCCAAACCTCCGCCTGGATCCAAGATCAGGGTAGCAGACTTCAGTCACCCCAACGGAGATATGGATCTGCCATCAGAGTTTCCAGGGGCTGCTGCGGACCGTCCTTTCAGAATACACCAGGTCTGTGTCTGCGGATGAATACCTGGAGGTCAGGCAGCAGATTTGGGTAGGACTCTGGATTAGAGCCCTCCAGGTTGCTGGTATGCAACTGTTTAAGTGCTTTCCAACCCCAGAGCAACAGGCCAGTGAACAACGAGAGTTACGGATGCAATTCCTGGGAGAGCGGCCCCAGGAGCAATGGGTGACAGAGTTGGACAGGCTGGTCCAGCAGGAGATAGAGCTGGACAATCGGTATTGGGCTCTGCAGTGGCACGCACAGGAGGAATATTTAGAGAAGACAACAGAATGCTCTCTGGAGGGATATGACTTTGGTGGCCCTAGATTGCTGTGGGAGAGCCTTTTAGATTGTTTTTTGTTTGGCAATGAAGGGGAACCTACCCTTGAAGACCTGCGAGAATACAAAGAGGCTATGCTCGGTCTTGCAGGGGTCTCAGACCTTAAACCTGACCTGGACTATTTGCTAAGGAAGGAACAGTATCTGGAAAGGGCATACAGAAAACTGCTAGAACACATTCAGCAGCATGCCAGAGAATCGGCAGTGGAAACTCAGGAGATTGCCATCTCCAAAGCTGAAGCGCTGACAACTGGACAGAGGGTCCAAGACCTCTGCCCCACACCTGTGGTGGTTCCGGAGGCCCAGGGTGAGAAGGAGATGGTCACTTTCCAGCAGCAGATGGCACCCCAGAATGATGCCACCAACCCAGCAGGGGGGCTGGCATCAAGGCCAGATATCACTGAGCTCTGTCCAACACCAGTAATGTCTTCTTCATTCTACGGACAGGAGATGGTGAATTGCTATCCCCAGACACCAGTTATAGAGATTGGGGATTTGTTAGACTGTTCTGCTGAAGAAGAACAACCTGGTGAGCATCCAGCAGAAGAGCTGGTATTAGGACTAAACTTCACTGAGCTCTGCCCAGCACCAACAGCCTAATCTGTGGAGTTACCGGAGATTTCCCCAGCTAAAGCGCTGGCCACTGGACAGAGGGTCCAAGACCTCTGCCCCACACCTGCAGCAGTGCCAGGGACCCATAGTGAGAAGGTGACGGATACTCCCCAACAGTTACCTGGAGTGGATGATGTGAAGTCCCCAGCAGAAGTGCTGGCAACAGGGCAGAGTGCTATCAACCTCTGCCCAGCACCGGCAACAACTACAGAGTTCCAGGGAGACGGGACAGTCGGCCCCTCTCCCCAGTGACAAGCAGATGTAGTGAAGCTTCTACTCCCAGTTAAATCATTGGCAACAGGGAAGAGTGCCGCTGGCCTCTGCCTAGCATCTACATTGGCTTCTTGAGAGAAGAGGTAGTCGGCCCAGATCCCCAACAGCATGATGGAGTGAGCCCAATCACCCTGTCTTTTCTCCAGTGGCTGAAAGGACTCCAGGGAGAAGGGCCAGTCCATGCAGTCCATGCCTCTTCCCAGCGGCAGGTATGTTCTCTGAGAGGGGCAGAGGTTGGCTGGGTGAGTAATGCTATGTTTGGGATAATTTATTTGGGATACTGTGTGGATAGCGGCATTGGGGGACTGAAACTACTGACTAACTTCAGAGTCAACCAGTCTGGGGTCTCCTCCTGTGTTAGTCTCCTGCCGAAAGGGGAGATGTGTGACAGGAGTTACTTTGGGCGGGGAGTTTGTGGAACTCAGCTTACCTTGAAGAGCTCGGGAGACTCTGTGTCCAGCTCCCCTGGCCCCTCTTATGTGTAAATCACCTCGCATCCATTAGGAGCACAGGGTGATTGAGAACCCCACTATGATCTGTGCTATTTAGACACACTGTACAGCCACACTGGCATGTTGTATATATGTATATATTGAGTGTTGTCTCATGCTGTTGTGAACTCTTTGCTGTGATCGTTTGGGGTGGGAATGTATTCCAATGTTCTATTGTGTCTGTCTGCCTTGGATATTATGGGATGTGTATGTAGATTAGCAGTGACATTGGTGGGAGCAAATTCCTCCAACAGCTCTCCCTGCTGATAAGACTGTTTACTGATGAGAAATTTGAATACACCGAACCTGTGTGTCTATTGTGATTGGACAGTTTACCCCACCCTGAATCCAAGGGTGGGGGGGAGTGTCTCTGAGTTGTATATCTGTTGTAACATGTGCTTGAATAAAGGAGTTTGATGTTGTTCACCCCACACTGAGTTACGGCTGGTGACTGGGTGAGTTAAAGGGTCTTGGATAGTGCTGGTTCTGGACAAAGGAAGCATTTACGGCAGACATAGACCTGTTGAGGACAGGGGTTTGTCACAACTTCCTTTAAAGTTACCGCTTGCTGATCACCCTATAGCACCTTTAATGCTACAGGATGGCAGCAGTGGGCAGAATCACACACACATATATATATATATATATATATATATATATATAAATTTTTCATTTCTGCCTGCAGGGGGTGTGTGTGTGCCACCTACGGGCCGCCTCTGCTGTGATAATTTACTGCAGAAGCTGGTCTGCGGTAGCCGGGGACTTGATGTTCTACGGCACCCGCCGATCATTAGTAAAACACAGAGAACTTAGATATGCCTATGTAAACAAGGCTTATCTCAGTTCTGACTGGGTAGAAGGGATGATCCTGTGTCTCTGCAAAGCAGAGATTAGAATCAGGCTCTTCCCCTAGTAAAAGCAGCACACTGTGTACTCAAAAACACTAGCACTGATCACTGTATTAGTGTCACTGATTCCCGCAAAATGACAAACATGTCAGTTAGTGTCCGATAGTCTGTCATATTATTGCAGTCCCGCTATAAGTCACAGATCACTGCCATTACTAGTATAGAAAAATAAATATGAAAATTTTATGAATATATCCCATAGTTTGTAGACACTATGAAGTTCGCATAAACCAATCAATATACACCTTTTGGGATTTTTATGACCAAAAAACATGTAGCAGAATACATATTGGCCTATATTTATGAAGAAATTAGATTTTTTTCCATTTTTTGTTTGGATATATTTTATAGCAGAAAGTGAAAAATATTGCGTTTTTTTTTTTTCAAAATTGTCTGTCTTTTTTTGTTTATAGTGCAAAAAATAAAAATGCAGTGTTGATCAAATACCACCAAAAGAAATCTTTATTTTTGGGGAAAAATATGCCACCAAAATAAATCTCTATTTGTGTGTAAAAAGTTACATATTTTTATAGTATCACACAACCGCGCAATTGTCAGTTAAAGTAACGCAAGGCCCTATTACAAAAAATGGCCTGGTCAGGAAGGGGGGTAAATCTTCTGGAGGTCAAGTGATTAAAGTATATTCCAAACTAAAGTTATTTTTTCCTTCACTCCCATCACATATTTTCAGGCTGATTCAAAAACCTGTAAAAAGGCGCTTCTCTGTTTTACTAACGCATTTTTAAATTCTGGGCCAAATTGTGCGCTCTGAAAAAAAAGTT
This sequence comes from Lithobates clamitans, assembly GCA_037952925.1. Lineage (NCBI taxonomy): Eukaryota > Metazoa > Chordata > Amphibia > Anura > Ranidae > Lithobates > Lithobates clamitans. The sequence continues at coordinate 8,032,757 of JBBGZY010000305.1, read as the reverse complement.
GCTCTTAGGAAACCCCACAGTTTTCCAGCACTTATGCATCTCATAAATGATTTAATAGCCTTTGTGTTCATTGTGACTAGAAAACTTTGCAGTGACTCTCTCTTAGGTCCTATAAAAATATTTCTTCCTTTGATACTGGGGATTCCTCTACTTAAGACCATCAAAATGTAATGAAATCATCTGCTTCATACCATGAAGAAAAGGTCATAATAGCATAATTTATATGTGATTTTCTCCACTGATGCAATTTTATAATAGTTTCAGCACAAAAAAATTACATTTAAATTGAAAACATTGCTTATTAAAATGGTGACTTGGAAAATATAGTTCACTTTGTAATGTCTTGCCTGAGTAGAGTTGAGAAAAACTTTCCCATTGCTTCAGATTTTTGGAGACATTACAAAGCCAATACAAATGCACACCAACTGATTATAAGGCTGGAAAATAACAATAAATGTCAATACTACAGCATCATACAAGCTTAATGATTCAGCTGACTTTCTACTGTTCCCTATAACATTTCATCATGATCAAAATGTGCTCAAAGCAACTAATATTTTATCCAAGTTTAGATAAAAATGCAGTATGCTATGACATCAGTATGCAAAGGGGGTCAGAGTTGCCAGCAGCTTTTTTTGCAGTTAGTTCTGCTACTGGAAAAAACAAAGCACTGTTAAAACATGTCAGAATTGTAGTACCCTCTACCAGAAGGTAGGTGCTAGTAAGGGTTGTTTTACTAGGTTTGTTCAGCACAGGAAAATTTAGGCAGGCCTATGCTGCAAGCTAGGCCTGTCTGTTTTGATTCTGGAGTGGGAGTGGTTAGAGTAGCAGTGGTTGTGACCACCTGGGCTCCACTTTGAGGCGCCTCCCCTGCTTCCAGGGAGAATGTTCTGGAGGAGGAGGCTGGGCCTACAGCTGGAGTGACAGGCAGCACATGACCAATCCCTAACTGGCATTGGCAGGGGGCGGGCCTCCTATATATGCTGAGGTCACATGGTGCTGGGGAGAAGTAGACTGGGTGACGTGAGGAATGGAGTGCTAGACAGCCGCAGTATCACACCCACATCTGGGAGTGGGGGGGGGGGGTGTGGGATCGCAGGAGGAGGCCCAGGGAGAACTGTGAGGGAACATTGCCTCTACACTGTCACCACACAGTCTATGGTAGGGAACTCCTGGAGCAGAAGGGGCAGGAGAAGCTGTCGGAATGCATGGTCCGGGAAAGTTCCTCATCAAGGACTCAGGGCTGGAAGGTTGGAGGGTCAGTGAGTGTTACCACAGTGGATGGCTGGAGGATATGCCAGGGAGTCTGTAAGGGAACTCTGCTTCTACATGGTCACTAGCAGAGTCTTCATCATGCACACGGTGGATGGTGAGGAGTCCTTGACCAGAAAAGAGACTGTGGGGATGTGTGTGTCAAACCAGTGTGTCCGGGGAACACATGGTTTGCAAGTTGGACTGGCTGGGAGCAGTAGTCCATTTCCTAGAACATAGACTTTAACCTACTAGGCCTCCGGGAGAGGTTCTGCAGGCCTCAGGCCTAGTAGCAGCGAGTCACCAGAGCCAGTAGAGGGGCTTATTCAGAGTGAGTTCTTCATACCCATTAGAAGAGGATGTGTTATACTCTAATGCAATTACAAGTTGTGCAGGAGGAAAACCAAGTGTGCAAGGAGAAGCAAGTTTGGGCAGGTGGTGAAGAGAACTAAGACCATCACTTTTACATGGTCAAAAGTGATGTTTCTGTCCCTCACATGGTGATGGATGGAGAACTCTTATGCCGCCTACACACGGTCGGACTTTTCGTCTACAAAAGTCCGACGGACAAAATACGGCTGACAATCCGATGGTGTGTGGGCTTCCCTGGACTTTCAGCTGACTTTTCCAGCCGCAAATCTGACGGACTTTAGATTTGAAACATGCTTCAAATCTTTACATCGTAACTACGCCAGACCCAGAAATCCGCTCGTCTGTATGCTAGTCCGACGGACAAAAACCCACGCTAGGGCAGCTATTGGCTACTGGCTATCAACTTCCTTATTTTAGTCCGGTGTACGTCATCACGTACGAATCCATCGGACTTTTGTGTGATCATATGTAGGCAAGTCCGTTCATTAGAAAGTCTGCCGCAAGTCCGCCAAAAGTCTGCCAAAAGTCCGCCAAAAGTCCGTCGAAAGTCTGACGGACAGGCTGTCGGACTTTTGTAGCCAAAAAGTCCGACCGTGTGTACGCGGCATTAGTAACAGCAGTCTGCATGGAGATGCAGTGAGCAATAGTCTGCATAGGAGATGCAGAGGGAGTAACAGTCTGCAGGGAGCTGCAGGAGAAGATTTCTACTTAGTCAAGTGTACACATTCTATCTTCAGGCTCTACACAGATCAAAGTATATTGAAACCTGTAAATATGATGGCAATGATTAATTCTATGGGCATCCCATATCCCAATCCCTATCCAAGTTGTACCCCCCAATAAAACAACAAAAACAAATCTTGCAAATGACTGTTCATTGTCTCTGGAAAGGATGCATGAAGTCTGGCAGTGGGGTGCTTTGGCGGATTGTTTGTCAGTAGTGCTAACACCATGGCTACAGAAGCTACAGCTATAACTCTAGAACATATAGCCGTATAGCACATGGAATGTTACAAATATACATTGTGACTAGAAAGCACTACCACCACTATAGGTTCTTAACTAGGGATGGGCGTACAGTTCGGCCCGAGCATAAGTTCGTCCAAACTTTAGCTGTTCGGACATTCGACGAATAGCCAAACGAACACGTAGTTCGACTGTTTGTTCTGCCCCCCGAACTGACCACAATGCATTGCGGTGTTGAACAATGCATTGCAAGCCCTGATTGGCTGAAGCATTGAAAGCTTCAGCCAATCAGGGCACAGAACACTGTCAGAGTCATGATTGGACACTGTCATCATGACTTTATCCAATCATGGCTCATTCCTGCCCCATAGTATAAAAGTATTCTTTCAATGGCAGCCATTTTCAGTGTGATTTCGGTGTGAAGAGAGATAGAACAGAGCTCTGTTCAGTGCTATCAGTTGGTGAGTGTGTTCTACTGTGCTATTTTACTTCAAGTGTCAGTGTAGAATATTAGTTTAGTGTCAGTCTAGGGATAGTGTGAGTGTAGTGGGGAGGATCATCATTCAGCTTTGCATAGTGTGCAGCTAGAGTTGGGACAGCTCAGATAGTTTCACTGTAGTGTAGTGAGACCGTGTCATTCATACATACATTAGTGTGGAGTAGGGACAGCTCACATAGTTTCAGTGTAGTGTACTGAGACCGTGTCAGTAATCTTGACATTAGTGTACAGCTAGCGTAGTGACAGTTCAGATAGCGTCAGTGTAGTTAAACATGTTTATTTGATTGTGTTACCGCCAGTTTAATGCCATGTATTTCTGTGTGTGTTAATGCCAATTTAACGCCATTTACTTCTGTGTGCGTTACTGCCATTTTAATGCCATATAGTTTTGCGTGCGTTACTGCCAGTTTAACGCCATATAGTTCTGTGTGCGTTACTCCCAGTTTAACGCCATATTGTTTTGCATGCGTTACTGGCAGTTTAACGCCATATAGTTTTGTGCGTTACTGCCAGTTTAACACCATATAGTTTTGTGCATTACTGCCAGTTTAACGCCATATAGTTCTGTGTGCTTTACTGCCATTTTAACGCCATATAGTTTTGTGCGTTACTTCCAGTTTAATGTCATTTACTTCTATATGCGTTACTGCCAGTTTAACGCCATATTGTTTTGTGTGCGTTACTGCCAGTTTAAAGCCATATAGTTTTGTGTGTTACTGCCAGTTTAACGTCATATAGTTCTGTGCGTCCCTGTACGTTTGGCGTTATATTGCAGTATATTATAGTGTGTCCATGGAGTGTATCTGTGTAGCTTGAGTACTCAAATTACATTACGTTGATTAAAGTGCATCTACATACAGATTTCAACTTCTTCTTTACATTTGCTTATAATCACCGCCCCTTCCAACCCAATAATGTCTGGGAGGACAACAAGGAGAGGCAGACATTCCCTTGGCACTGTAAGGGGGCCAGTAACAAATGTGTCCACAGGCAAAGGTAGACATAGTGGTCACTCCTCAGTCAGGGCATCATTTCCTCTGTTTAGTGAGTTTGTCTGTGCTATCCAGCCACAGCATACAGAGGAGGTGGTGGACTGGCTTACTAAACCTTCCTCATCCTCCTCATCCTCTGTCATGCAAGCAGAGACAATAGTGTAGTCCCCTGTAGTTGCTAAAGTGGATAAACTTGCCTCCTTGTCCACATCTATTCCTACCATAGCCCCAACATCAGCAACTGAGGAGTCAGCTGAGTTATTTGACCACAGCATCAGCCACTTGCTCCTTGATGATGCCCAGCCATTACTGTATTCAGATGTTGGTTCTGAGGTTGAGGATGACAGGAACATGAGCCTAGAGAGAGGGAGGACTTGCGACTTGGGTGCCAGATAGAGCAGAGGAGGAAACTGAAGGTGAGGCGGCACAACCCCAAGGAGGCCGACATCAAGAAAGAGTAGAGAGCAGCCACCCTATTCCAACACATTCTGCAGCTGTTATCTCCCGGCCAACTTCCCAAAGGCATTTAACATCCAACCAGTCAGCTCGTTGGCAAGAGTACCTAAAAGCCACACAAAGGGGCACAAATCTGTCCCTCCTCCTCCTTACCCACTTCAGTCTGCCCCTGCTATACCGATTCATTACCTCTCAGCAGCCTCCACTGACAGGGATGATGGTATAGCACAGGGTGTCCCAGGTCCTAGCAGCACATCTGCCAGCAGCACACCACCAGCTGTAGACTGTAGCTGGCAAATTTCTCTGCCCCATCTGCTGCAGTGGGAAAAAAAATACAGTCCCTACCACCCACATGTCTAACGTCTAAAGCTTGTCAAAGCTGTTGGCACTCCAACTTCTGCCTTTCAGCTTGGTGGATTCTGCCCCTTTCTGAATTCGCACAATGTTCTGTAACACAATGGCAGGTTCCTAGTCGCTACTACTTTTCACATAAGGCCATTCCATCTCTCTACCATCAGGTGAACGGGAATGTTCTGGCATCGTTGGGCAAGGCAGTCAGCCCTAAAATCCACCTTGTGCTGACACGTGGTCCAGCAAGCATGGGCATGGATGATATATTTAGTTCACAGCACACTGAGTAACGCTGCTTGCAACTCGAAAAGATGCAGGACAGGGCTTGGTGCTGCAGCTTGTTGTGCCCCCACGTCTCCATGAAGCTGGTGGTGATGATGCCAGACCTGTGAGCTCTACCCCCTCCTCCTCCTCCGCCACCTCCATGCCCTCATCTGCAGAATTGTCCTATGAACATCAGGTACTCCCTAAGCATTCAAAGGGCTATTCCATGAAATGGTGCCATGCAGTGCTTCAGCTGGTGTGGTTAGGGGACAGTAACCACACCGGAGCAGAGATTCTTGCAGCTCTGCAGGGACAGGCCCAGAGGTATTTCACACCACTCCAGCTGGAGCCAGGAATGGTGGTGTCCGATAATGACTCAAACCTCCTGTCAGCCCTTAGACAGGGAAAGTTGACACGTGCCATGCCTGGCACATGTCCTCAGTTTTGTGGTGCAGCGTTTCCTAAGTACGTACCCAGGGTTGCAAGATGTACTAAAACAGGCCAGAAAAGTCTGTAGCCATTTCAGGCGGCCATACACAGCCAGTACTCGGTTGGCTGAAATTCAGAGGGAATTCCACCTGCCCGTAAACCGCCTGATTTGTGACATGCCCACCAGGTGGAACTCAACTTTGGCAATGCTGCAGTGGCTATACATGCAGCAGAGAGCGGTCAACGAGTACTTGTGCCAGTACGGCACGACAACGGGCTCAGGCCGCCTCGGCTTTTTTTTCCCCACGCCAATGGCTGATTATTAAGGATGCATGCACTGTATTGTCACCATTTGAAGAGGCCACAAGGATAGTGAGCAGTGACAGTGCATGCATCAGTAACACAGGGGTTATTTACGAAAGGCAAATTAACTTTGCACTACAAGTGCAAACTACAAGTGCAAAGTGCACTTGAAATTGCACTGAAAGTGCACTTGGAAGTGCAGTTGCTGTAGATCCGAGGGGGACATGCAAGGAAAATAAAAAACAGCATTTTAGCTTGCACATGATTGGATGATAAAATCAGCAGAGCTTCCCCTCATTTCAGATCTACCCCTCAGATTTGTAGTGCAAAGTGGATTCGCCTTTCGTAACTAACCCCCACAATCCCTGTCGTGTTCCTGCTGGAGCAGACTGCATGGCATTATTGACAGGACACTGGAGGCAGAGCAGAAGGAGGAAGAAGAGGACTTCCTTTCCTCTCAAGGCTCACTTTATCCATACACCATCATTCCTATGTCACAGAACACACAGGAGGAGACAGGGGAGGAGGATGAGGAGGATTCTGGCACTTTCATAGGCTTCTAAGAAGAGGAAGACATGCGTCAATCTATAAGCAATGGCTTTCCAACCCCAGGACCCTTGGGGAGTAGTACGTGGCTGGGAGGAGGAAGTTCCAGATGCTGTCATCCTGACTGACCTTGAGGAGTCTGCTTCTCAAGCCTCGGCAAATTTGAGGAGCACGGGCAACCTCATGCTTCAAAGCCTGCGAAAGGACCCAAGAATACGTGGCATAAAGGAGAAGGATGATTACTGGTTGGTTACCCTCCTTGACCACCGTTATAAGGGGGGGTCTCAGAACTCATTCCGTCCCCACAGAGAGTGCAGAAGATAAAATCTCTTGATGAAATGTTAAAGAGAATTTTATTGAACATTTTTCCTGACTCCGGTAGGTTACAGTGTGGTGGAAAACGTCGTATTGAGTCTTCTGTTGGTCAAGATAGGAGCGTTGGAGAAGGCGTCCGCCTAAGTGAGGCATTTCAGATTTTCTTTAGTCCTTGCCGCCCAGGGCTGTCAGCTTCCACATCCCATTGGCAGCATCTGCATCACATGGTAGACGATTACCTCGGGGCCAAAACAGAGATGGAGAGCTTTCCAGCTGAGGATCCACTGACTTACTGGGTCATGAGAATACACAACTGGCCAGAACTTGCCCAGTATGCTATTGAGTTGTTGGGCTGCCCTGCATCCAGCGTGCTTTCAGAACGGGCATTCAGTGCTGCAGGAGGTTTTGTTACCGATCATAGAACATGTCTGTCCACAGACTCCGTGAACCGTTTAATCTTTATAAAAATGAATCAGTCCTGGATTACCAGCTATGAAGCCCCTGATGCCGATGTCACTGATTAAGTCTTTTTGGGATGTGGAATCTCTGCAGGACTTCGAGGCTGCCTAGCTATGAGGGTGTTCAATCATTTCATCTGGAAGAATGTTTTTGGTATAGGTTTCATGGGCACAATTAACACCCAAAGACCAATTTTTCCGCACTTGTTTGGCAGGTGCATATCATTGCAATTTTTTTCAGCAAGGCCAATTCTTGCTTTCATCAAGAGTACCTCTTTAGGGTTAGGGTGGGAAGGCACCGCCAACACCCAAAGACCAATTTTTTTGCACCTGTTTGACAGGTGCATATCATTGCATTTTTTTACAGTAAGGCCAATTCTTGCTTTAATCAATATTATCTCTATAGGGTTACGGTGGGAAGGCGCCACTGACACCCAAAGACCAATTTTTATGCACCCGTTACTTCTATCCAAAGTCAAAGTGACACCAAAAAATCTCTAATCTTGTTCCCAGTGCACTACATTGTGGCCTCTTCATTCACACTAGCTCCCCAGCTGTTGCTGAGCAAAATAAGGGAAGCTTGCAGGAAAAATGTCATTTTCTTTCGGCTTTATAAATGCAATTATTGCTGCAGCAGATTCTAGACATGGTACACTTTACAGGTAGACTAAGGGGACACCTCAGGCACTATACTGGAAGGATTTTTTGTATTTTTATGCTTTCACTTTACAAATCAAAAAATCACTGCTCATTTAATAATTAAGTTTTTTACAAACTTCTTTTTTATTGATACATGTCCCCCAGGGCAGGACCTGGATCCCTATAACCGTTGTTTGCCCAATTACTTGCATATAAGCCTTCAAAACGGGCACTTTTGATTTTTGACATTCGGGTCCCATTGACTTTAATGGGGTTCCTTATTTGGGTCCGAACTTTTGCAGTGTTCGGAAGTTCTGGTGCGAACCAAACAGGGGTCTGTTCGGCCCATCCCTATTCTTAACATTCATCTGCACAGAAACATATGTGATCATCTTTGAACAGAGAAGATAATGAATTCTTGATGTACCTGACTTCCTAAATCAATAATGTAAACCTGTCAGGACAGAAATATAAAGCTGACATTGCTAACAGGATTATCATAATTAAAGAAGGATTGGAGTAATTTAAATAATTAGGGACATTAACCACTTCAGCCCTGGAAGATTTTACCCCCTTCCTGACCAGAGCACTTTTTACAATATGGCACTGCGTGCTTTAACTGACAATTCTGCAGTCATACAATGCTGTACCCAAACTAAATTTGCATCCTTTTTTTCCCCACAAATAGAGTTTTCTTTTGGTGGTATTTGATCACTTCTGCGGTTTTTATTTTTTGCGCTATAAACAAAAAAAGAGCGACAATTTTGAAAAAAAACCCAATATTTTTTTACTTTTTGCTATAATAAATATCCCCCAAATTAAAAAAAAAAAATTCTTCATCAGTTTAGGCCAATATGTATTCTTCTACATATTTTTGGTAAAAAAAATCGCAATAAGCATATATTGATTGGTTTGCGCAAAAGTTATAGCATCTACAAACTATGGGAAAGATTCATGGCATCTTAATGGCATTTTTTTTTTACTAGTAATGGCGGTGATCTGCGATTTTTAGTGGTATTACGACATTGGGACGAACAGATTGGACACTTTTGACACATTTTTGGGACCATTTACAATTATAAAGCGATCAGTGCTATAAAGATGCACTGATTACTGTATAAATTTCACATGTTTACACACACAAATCCCCGTGCTGTCGCACGTGGCCGGTGGTGATCACGAACGCCGCCCATGCGCTGTGCAGCTCGCCCCCTGGTGGCCGAAAAGGGGAAGGACGTACCTGTGTGGGGTTTCGCCCAGGAGAGCCATCATGCTGCAGTATATCTGGGTGAACCGGTTGGGAACCGGTTAAGGACACTGACTAGAGAGAGTATGTAAAAAACAAATTAACATTTTTATTACAATTAAAATTTTTGTTCTCAATTTTTTTTAACATACTTTCACCAGAACACTGCAATGTTACTATAGTAATACTGTACTACTCTGGAGGGGGGGGGGGCAGGATTTTTTTTTACACTGTAATTGCCTATTACAGTGATGATCACTGCAATTTTTCAGAGGCTTTGTAAAAGTTTCATTCATGAAATCTTGTGTATTAATGTGATGCTGTGATTGGTCACAGCTATAAGGTTAAATAGCCACTGTGATTGGCCCTGGTACCATGTGATCGCTGTGACCAATAACCAAGCTCACACAGTAGTAAATAATGACATCATTATTTAGTACTCTTCATGAGCTCACTGTAACCATGGTACCAGGGCCGTGCACAGTGGCCCAGTACAACGATTTGTGTTCCCGCTGCTGCATTCTCTGGAGAGCGCCTATGAGCAAGTAATGTGGGAGGACGTATGGGTACATCCACCTGCATCAGTGCTGCTCCTGTTAGGCTGTTTATGTACTATGGTCGGAAGGGAAGCAGTTATGATATATCTAAAGGCAATGTTTTGGATGGAATAGAAAATGATTAGAACACCCCCTCCTCCTCAAAAAACTTTACTCCCTTGGTCTCTGTGACTGTGCTCTTCAGTGGCTCTCATCCTACCTATCCCAATGCACCTTCAGTGTCACTAACAATTCTCCTTCCTCCACTCCTCTTCCCTTCTCCACTGGGGTCCCCCAAGGTTCTTTTCTTGGACCTCTTTTATTTTCAAGCTAAACCTCTTCCCTGGGTCAGCTCTCATGGCTTTCAATATCATTTCTACACTGACGACACACAAATCTATCTCTCCACCCCTCAACTCACTCCATCAGTCTCCTCACGCATCACTAACTTACTAACAGACATATCTGTATGGATGTCACACCACTTCCTCAAACTCAACTTGTCCAAAACCAAACTTATAATATTTCCTCCCCCACGTGCCTCTTCCCCTGACTTCTCTGTCAAGAGCAATGGCACAACCATCCACCCATCCCTACAGGTCAGCGTGCTAGGTGTTATCCTGGACTCTGAACTCTCCTTTCGGCCCCACATCCAATCTAACCAAGGAAACCACAAAGCTCCTGATTCACTCCCTGGTTATCTCTTGCCTTGACTACTGCAACTCCCTCCTCATTGGCTTACCTTTAAATAGACTATCCCCCCTTCAGTCCATCATGAATGCTGCTGCCAGACTCATCCACCTTACAAACCACACAGTGTCTGCTATCCCTCTCTGCCAATCCCTCCATTGGCTGCCACTTGCCCAACAAATTAAATTCAAAATACTAACAATAAGTTACAAAGCCATCCACAACTCTGCCCCCAGCTACATCACTAGCCTAGTCTCAAAATACCAACCTAATCGCCCTCTCCGTTCCTCCCAGGACCTCCTGCTCTCTAGCTCCCTCATCACCTCCTCCCATATCCACCTCCAGGACTTTTCCCGAGCCTCGCCCATCCTCTGAAATTCGCTACCCCAATCTGTCAGACTGTCTCCAAATGTATCCACTTTTAGGCGATCCCTGAAAACTTTCCTACTGTCTGCCCTAATGTTGTAAAGCGCTGCGTAAACTGTTAGCGCTATATAAATCCTTTATAATAATAATAATAATAACACCTGTCAGTTTTTATTGCTGTCTGTGCCCCCGTTAGAGAGATTCACTCTCTCTATTTGTCCAGTTTACTGTTATCATCGAAAGTGAAAGTGAAAGAAAATCCCAAATCAAAACACTAATACAGAGGAAATCTTCCAATGGGGATACTAATTCTGGTTACACACTGGGATTTCTTTACTTTGGGATGATTTCCTTTCACTTCCTGTTTTCCTGAGTTTCAGAAAGCTATACAACAAATTCACAACCGTGTGAAGGCTTATTGATATGTCGGCACCTGTATATGGTTTTTCTTTTATAATAATAAAAGTATATGGATGTGCAGAGAAGTTTTGTCTATTCCATTTAAGAGGGTACCAACATTCCATATAAACTGACTGTGGACTAACAGATCGCTAATAAACGTGGCTCATCTATATACAATCTATGGGAACTCCTTGACAAATGTGGACATTTATGGTTCATTTATGATTCTATTCTTGGTAAAAAAAACAAGATGTATTGACTATTTTCCTAATTTCTTTTTGTTGGCGGTTATATATAGTGATTAACTTAACTGTCTCTTGTTTATCCTGCTGGTTTTTGTTATATAATAGACGTTCACAAGGTTTCTTTTTTCTTTTTGCACACTAACGGACACACTTTAATTACTAATGTATCTTGTAAATTCATTTGGTTGCTTTATCAAAGAAGAAACGTGTATGTGTTTAGTATATTTTCTTCTTTGATCTTCTAAAAAGTGACTCTAAAAATTAAATATGCTAATGTTAAAAGTGAAACTCTGTATCATTACAGGTCTGTGTAGATTTGATTCATTTTCTATGCCCATTTTGGATGTGTATTAGACAAAAAATAAATATCATACCAAGAACTGAGTTTAAAAATTACCATTGTAAAAACACAACATATGAAATGTCTTTGTATAAATAAAATGTCTGTATGCGTTTCCAGAGAACTGTGAGTTCATTTGTATTGTTTGATACAAAACAAATGTTTTCTCCCCAGAATTCTACTCAAATGACAGCTGCTACAAGTTACATGGAGTCTCAACTGAATGAAGTCATTTCTGATAACTACACCCTAAGTCTTGTGACATATGCATTATCACTGGTTGGAAGGAACAAAGCTAAAGAAGGACTAGACATTCTTAACAATCGAGCAGAGAGTGAAGGTAACCCCACTGTTGCATTGCTAGTGCTGGTCAAGAATTGATGTTGCCTTGTACTGGCAATTATTCGAAATAAGTAACATCAGTAAAGCTGATCTGACCCCTGTCAACTGATAATGTTATATAAATAATTACAAAAACAATTTTAGGGAATTTTGGATGTTTAAAAATGTTTTTTTTTTTTTAAACAACATGGTCCAAATATCAGAGGTGTTAATGAATAGATGTCAAATAGAATTTACATACATTGGTCTGCTTACTCAAAACTGTAAAGGTAAGGTTTTGGGTTTTCTCCATAAGTTACATTCTTTAATGTTGATGTGAAAGGATAGGATATGTACACTTAGGGCCACTGATAAGGCAGTACAGCCAGCCCTCCTGTACCGGGCCCAGACCTTATCAGTTCAAAAGGGGGGCCCAGGCACCCGATCAGCAGTAGGGCCAGCTGTACTGTATCATCGCTGAAAACCGATCCTCCTGTGGCTACACAGGGAGATCAGTTCCAGTATCTGCACCCCGTCCCGCCACACCAATCAATTGCCCCCCCCGGGTGCTGCAGCACCTATGCTCTTGTTTGCCCCTCCTGCCACGGGCTGCCAACTCTTCTCTTCCCCCTCTCTCTACCGCCGGCTGCAGCTGCTGCTGGGATACATGCGTGTATCAGGAGGTCAGTACACGAGCAGTCGGGCACACTTAGATATTCCACCGCTGTTACCTGACTTTCATTATTAGCCGCACTTTGATTTCACCATGCTGTCGCCAGGTAGGTTCATGTGTAACCGGCCAGTGTCTGGCTTTATATACTGTATGCCTGTTACAAAGCCAAGAATTGATGTAACAATCTTAAGAGGCTTTTCTGGAACTGATCATTGTACCTATAAAGCTCACACAATTTAACTTTGTAACTGTGCATTTCAGTCACCAACTGAAAAGAACAGCAACCTTATTATCTGGTAATCTTTATGTGCTCTGTCTACTGTATATCATTGGAGAGTTCCCTAGGTCGCTATACCTAGGCAATGGACTGCTGTATCTGCAGTAATCACACGGTGCATGTAAGACTGAGATTGTATCATGGGTATTTTGTGATGTGTCTGTACTGTACATAACACTGTTATTGCATAAATACATTAAGCTACATCATGTATTCTTGAACAGCATAAGGATAAGGCCCCTTTCACATGGGAGATCCAATTAGGTCTGTCAGTTTTTAAGGCGGACCTGATTGGACAGTCCATTTGCTCCTATGCACTGGCGGATATAAACGGACTTGTGCCCATTTACACCCGCCTACTTTCAATCCGCTTAAAAAAGAAACTTAAGGGGATCTTGTACTCCTCCATCTAGGTGGATTAGATTGGAGGGCAGTTGGGTGCAAACGGACAGTGGAGTTCGTTTACTCTAGGCAGCCCATAGAGCAGAGCGGGCTGTGTCCTTGTCTGCTCTGCAGAAACTGAGAGAACACAGACCTGTCATCTTCTCGCTATACTACGATCGGTAAGGGATCAGGAGACAGATCCCCTGCTGATCTGAAATGGAGTCTGCGCAAGGGCCTAAGGCAGCTCTCTGTGATCTCACCATAACTATAAAAACTATCCATGCAAAGCTTGCTCATGGTTGACGGGCCTCATTGGAAATCGGCAATGGCACTGGCACTGAAGATTTGCCTTTCCATCACTACCTGATAAGTATCCATTTACTCTCCTTCTACTTGGGACTATATGCTTTGATCCATGTATGGTCTCCAATGGACCAGGATTGTCAACTTGCATGCATACTCTGGATATCAAATTATGGTTTGTAACAGTGAGAGGGAGGTTACAGGACATTTTTTGCATTCAAATCTCTGGCGTTTTATGGCACAATCATAGTGTGACTGTACCTTTCAATTCCATATACCTCTTCTAGACCACTGTTAACCCAGGATGCCTTCCCTTCCCCCTTTCATATCTCAGCAATTCCCCCCCTTTTGGATACATCAAGGAATTAACAACACTCACCACAATATGCCAGCGTGCCTCTTTCCCAGGATCCAGGTCTAATCTTCTTAGGATCCATTTCCTGTTAGGAGCCAACTTAGATCCACATCCTATACACATGCATGCAATTGGAGCTCCCACTCCAATCCTTTTCCCCCTCTCTCCCCTTTTTGCAGTTTTAAGCGTATAGGGGTTTATTTATATATTTGTAGATGTATTCATAGCTGGCACTAGCAGGGATTTGCACCTTGAGGGATCCTTATTTTTAGTTCTCAACTAGGCTGTATGGGGCCCCGTAATTTCTAACAGCAGCCTTGTGTACACTCAGATGTTTTTTGCCGGCTTTGTGAATTGGTCAGTTGAATTAGCATTGCCTTGCCATCCGGCCAGGAACCTGGTTGACATTCTGCTGATACTTTTTCCAGTATGCTCCTACTGGGCTTTTCGAAAAACCTGCTGAGCAGTGATACTAAACTGTTCAGAGGGAAAAGGGGTTGTCATAAGCAAACCTTTCTCCTCCAGAGTTCGATGCTAAGATGACATTTTAATTTGATATTTTACTTATTCGTAATTACATGTATACATTTTATAAAACTTTTTTTTTTTTATCTTTCTAAAAACTGAGAATCTGCATAGCTTGTGATTATAAAACTTGGAATTTGGCAAAAACATACACCCACTTTGTTATTTCAATTACATGGGGGATATTTTCCAGGAAGATTTAGACGTACATACTGTATATGTGGCATGTATCCTAGCAGGGCCATAACTTCTGGGTCACAGTGAAAGCTGGTATATGCAATACTAAATTCCTGCAGTTTTGAATATCTCTGGCAGTGCCATAAACCTTACAGTATGCAACATTTAAAGAAATTCATAGCTGCAATGAGAGAACTGATGGTTCCTGACAAGCTTGACAATATTAAAGTAAAGTGTGTTATTTTTTTAAACCCTGTACTATTTTTTATCACAAGTAAATGTATACATTTAATTTACCTTCATATTAAGTTATCTATATAGTTAATATCATCAAGCAAAACATTAAAAGACTTGGTAAATCGGATACCTCCTTTAAAAGTTTGCCATTTTTAACAAAATTTCTGACAGCAGTTAAGAGCCTTTCAAAACAATACAGTCATCTCTTGCACCTTTTTTTGTCATCCATTTTTGGTGTTTTATCCTGCCTCCTGAAACACTCACCAGGACCACTAATTCCTTTTGCCACTGGCAATGTAAATCTTGAACATGCACACAGGAATTACTTCATTTCAGGGACTCTACTCTATTATCAGCATGTTGTGCAGTATACATTCTAATGCCCCGTACACACGGTCGGACATTGATCGGACATTCCAACAACAAAATCCTCGGATTTTTTCCGACGGATGTTGGCTCAAACTTGTCTTGCGTACACGCGGTCACACAAAGTTGTCGGAAAATCCGATCATTCTGAATGCGGTGACGTAAAACACTTACGTCGGGACTATAAACGGGGCAGTAGCCAATAGCTTTCATCTCTTTATTTATTCTGAGCATGCGTGTCACTTTTTGCGTCGGATTTGTGTACACACGATCGGAATTTCCGACAACGGACTTTGTTGTCGGAAAATTTTATAACCTGCTCTCAAACTTTGTGTGTCGGAAAATCCGATGGAAAATGTGTGATGGAGCCTACACACGGTCGGAATTTCCGACAACAAGGTCCTATCACACATTTTCCATCGGAAAATCCGACCGTGTGTACAGGGCATTACTCCACAAGGGTTTATGATCATTTAAATAACTTGTCCCTCTTTCCTCCTTCCATATGACCAGAAGGTGGTCCTGTGAATACTCCCCAGGCCCTAGATTCCTGTCTAGGTTTCCATGCAGATGATCCGGCCCTACTTTCTTCTTTTTTTTTTTTTTCAAATAACATTTTATTTTATTACGTTTATCAAGCAGCAAATGAACATATCTTGTGCACTGTAATGTACAAAAGTCAACATAAGAGCAACAGGTCAGCCCATGCATACATTGTGTTCATACATAGCACTGCGGCCCTACTTTCTAAATAAACTTACAATGTCAAGAAAGGTCTGGGGTAGACACAAGACAGACAAAAACAGAAGATTCCATAGCTCAACTCACCAAAGAGTCTGCCAACTGACCAAATTAACCTGTCCAACAGTCTGCATTAAAAACAGGGGTTTAGTTAGCACGCATTTGCAAATGCATGTATAAGCTGCAAGGCCTCTTAACGGCACCCTGTGTATGCTTGCAGTCCTAACGCTACTGAATTTATAAGTGTAGCGCTGGTAGATTTTTAATCTACCGCTGATAGGTAAATCTTGTGGGTTACTTGTTAGGTGAAGTTAGATTTGCCTCTGTTCCAGCTTGGCTGAGTTACGTGTAGTTCCACACTGTGCCGGTGGGTGTCATTGTCACCATGGGCTGGTGTTGGAAAGGCAACGTGTTGAAGCGTATGAGTGCTCCTCTGTCCTGGAGACAACTCGGTGGAGGTGGTCCTCCGAGTTGCATTCTGGGAGAGGGTATTTATGGGTCAGACGCCATGTTTAGGGGTTCGTTTTCAGCCACCTGCTGGCCCTCCTTGCCGACAGGTATGCGTTAAGAGTACCACCTCGTGGTCCTCCATTCCGGAGGCCCACGTCGCTGCGGCGTGTGGGTGGGCCCCGAAGCCTGTCTGGGGCCTACCACAGCAGCAGAGGAATGGTCCTGAGCTGTCTATCCTGAGTGAAGAAGCTGGACAACCGAGGAGATCCCAGGGGAGGACCCGTCATGGAAGGATCATGCGTAGTGCTGGTCTGGAGAGAGGCCTGGTGACTCGGTTGGAGAACGTATCCTGAAGTAATCTTACTGCATAGTACTGCCGGGTTGGCTTAAAGGTTCAAGTACTGTGTCTGACATTCATCGCAAAACAATACATCCTGTGGCAGAGGAGCGTACGGGTTTTATTCCAAACAAGTCTGTGGCAGAGACTTTTGTTTGTGCTGCGTACTGGCTGCTAGGCAAGTGAGAGAGGCCTATCCAGGGGGGAGTGCATTCAACTACAAGTGTTCAATTCCAAAGAATGTTCTAAAGAATACTAAGGAAAGGTATTTGAGCTTCCCTGCAACTTTCCTTCAGCCTCTTTCCTGCTACTTCCTTTATTACTTGTTCATTAAAGCATTGGAAAATATATTCAAGTGTTTGGTGCTTATATCGTCCAGAGGTAAACTCAATGGGACCCTAGACCCGGGTCCCATTGACCCGGGTCTCAATTCACCAACCAGTCTGCCAACTGACCAAATTAACCTGTTCAACAGTCTGCGTTAAAAACAGGGGTTTAGTTAGCATGCATTTGCAAATGCATGCATAAGCTGCAAGGCCTCTTCACAGCACCCTGTGTATGCTTGCAGTCCTAACGCTACTGAATTTATAAGCATCTCCACAATGGAAGCACATGCATTAAATGGATAGATGAGGGGCAGGTGGGCCTGGAGGCAGCCTAATCCCCCTTAAAGGAACAGGAGCAGGGGTAGACACAATACATTGTTGTTCCCTTGTAGTTTTTTAAATGGGCTAAAAAGGTTGATAGAAAATGTTACAGGTCCCTTAGGTGTGCACAACCCCTCAGACTATGGCCCCCAGTCCACAGAATGATACATTTTGTATTATGTCCCTTATATTGAATGTTAACATTGAACATATTGTTTACCTACAGGTGATTTAAGGTTTTGGAAATCGGATGTCCAAACAGTTTCTGGATGGTGGCAGCCAAGCTCTAAAGATATAGAAATAGCCTCTTATATTCTAATGTCCCATGTGATTCAAAATCGTGTGTCTGAGGGCATAGCAGTAATGAAATGGTTAAGCCAGCAGAGGAACTCCCTAGGAGGATTCTCTTCCACTCAGGTTTGTTACTGTCACCTAAACTCGGCGCACTTTCCTTTTTCTTATTATTTTGTAAATTGGATTAAATACTTTATAACAGAGTTTTGTTGCCTGGAATGGGCAACAAATGCTTGACAGCAGTCAAAATATCTTTATTCAACTTTATTTAAAAAATTACTTTTCTACTGTATATTTATTAACAACCATTCAATTGAAGTATATATTTTAGTGTAAATCATTGTTTTAAAAGCAACTGTGTTTTTATTGTACTTTTAAGAAAAAACAATCTAGCAAAAATATCAATAGATTGTTTTTAAGTATATTTACAAACACAGTTTGGAAGATTTTGAAAAATACATAATCAATGCTTATTTTGCTTGCATTGTATTCCCAAACAGGATACCATAGTAGCTTTGCAAGCAATGTCACTGTTTGCATCTAGGTACTCCGTAAGTAAACCAGACTTATTCATATCAGTGGAGGGAGACCAGATGGCTTCTACAAGTTTCACAGTCAATTCAGGAAACCGCATGTTGCTTCAAACAAAACCGGTAATGTTCGATATTCTTGGTATTTATTCATTATTGGTAATTGTTGCTGGTAGACCAAGCTGTACGTTGGCAGGCCCATAGGTCATATTTTAATAATATCAAATGGGCCTCTGCATTTAATAGCCTACAGTATTTAACCAAGTTATTGATGTTGCGGTCATGCTTGTCTTTTAGATGTATTAGATAGCCTTTTTGAGTTACTGGGAAATAAAAGCATAAATTAAATACAGTGGATACTTGGGTTGACTGATAAGATGGGCTTATTGTTTGTAGAGAAGACTGTTGATATTTTAGAAAGGTATAAAGCCTGTTAAAATGTATGAATAGATTTTACACACCACCTGGGTAATCCCATATACAAAATGTAAAATAATGTCTGTCAAGTATAGCATATGGGAACATTTATATCCAGGTTCATCCTTTTCAGGCATTTGTGTGTGATGGAATATACAAGCATAAAATCAATATTTAACCCTTTTCCTATCAAAGCACTTTTTTATTTTTCACCCACGTGTTAAAGGAGAAGTATAGTCAAAGATATTTTGGCATTACTTCTTCTATGGATCACAGGAGTGCAGTTCGTTCTGGGCTCCTGTGATCATTTTCATCTGACAGTGGGCTGAAGCCTGCTGTCAGCTGACGTCACAGAGCCAGTCCAAACTCTGAAAAGATCCCAACCATATGGCATTTTGCTCAGCATTTCAGTGATCCTCTGAGAGCCTGAGCCAGCTGCTCTCGCCCCCTCCACAGCCAAGTGCTCCCAGGAGCAGCAGGAGACCCTAGGAATCATGGAAGAGGGGGGTCTGGCAGGATGTGGGTACCATGCTGCAAGTCTTGTAAGAGTTATTGGACAGCTGTGCATCTGCTCAGATCACCTTTCTTAATAGCTCTGAGGCTCCTGAAAAAATATAGAAATAAGCTCACATCTTCTGCTGCTGCTGTGAGCTTGTTTTAACTCTTTCAAAGCCAGGATGTATGGCTTATGTCCTAAGAATCCAAGTGGTTACCAGTCCCACACTGCTTACACACACACACCAACCACGAACACCAAGGAGTCAGTCCACAACTTATCAGTGTGCAGGAATAGGATGCTTACATGTATGCTGAAGGGATCATGCCATATAAGGTACTGCATGTGATATAAAGGTATGAGGAATTTAATGTAATATAACATTATAGGGCAGTGTATATATTAGAGAACGACAAGGCACTGAAGGTGATATTGAAAATAGAGGCACTGTATGTAATAAAGGGGTATGTGAAACTTTGGGGTTGATTTACTAAAGGCAAATAGACTGCACTTTGCAAGTGCAGTTGCTCCAAAGCTTAGTAAATGGGGGGCTCTGCTGATTTCCATCACCCAATCATGTGCAAGCAAAAATACTGTTTTTTTATTTTCCTTGCATGCGATTGGGTAACCTTTGGAAAGTGAAGCTTATCTCATTCAATCTCATTTACTAAGCACTGGAGCAGCTGCATTTACAGAGTGCAACTGCGCTTGCAAAGTGTAGTCTTTTTGACTTTAATAAATCAACCCCTATGTGTAACAAGAACTGTAAGATACTACATGTATGATATAGCGGTAACAGACAATGCATGCAATAGAGGTATCAGACACTACATGTTGAAGAGGAGTATGGCTAGAATAGTAATATGTGGTATGGGGAGGCATCCTCACTAAATCCAAAACAGGTGCTTCATGTACCAGAAAGGTATGAGACACTGTGTGTAAAAGAAGGATATTACAGATGTAGGGTTTATTGTTATGAATATGTGATGCTCTCAGCTTGGAGGTTATGCAGTTCCAAAGTGAACTCACAACAACAATCCTTTTTATTGGTGATACAGGAAGTCATACAGAGTGAGCTTTAAAGTACATAATAACCTAGTAACTGCCATAGCTGGTATGAACTGTTATTATGTTTTCACACCAAATTTTTCTTTTCAGATAAATGCTGGAGAAAATATCAAACTTACCATTAATGCAAAGGGTATTGGCTTTGCCTTGTTGCAGGTATTTTTTTCTCATAAATATTATAAACACTATTCTTTAGATAAACTAAGATAGCAACTTATTTCTTGCAGTCTCAATATTTTAAAAAAAAATGTATATATTTGAATAACACAGTATTATATATAGGTTTGGTGAGCACTGAACTTCATGTAAACAATTATCATTCATTTCTAAGTTGAATGTTTGTAATTATATATGAATAGAATACATCCAAGCTTATTTATGAAAATAAAAAAGCAACATATAGAAGGTTAGGAACCAGTAGCAGCCAACCATATATCATTTGCTTTGATGATGGATAAAATATGATTACTATAGAATGCTACATGCACAATCTTAGATAAACAGGTTAAGGTTGAGGCACTCACAAGTCTTGCAGCAGTAGATATTTAAAAACACAGGTTTTAATTGTGTCCGATTTTTTGATGGGTCTCAGTCCATGTTTATCAAGGTAACATCTACATGAATTGAGCAAACATATATACAAACTTCACCCCATCCACCCACCTGTCGTAGCACCATCCCCAGTGTTATTAAAGTAGCTAGCTCAGGGGGTAACTAATGGCAACCATAAAAAGTTCCAAATATTTGTCTAAACAACAAAAGAGTCATAGAAGCTCAATAAAAAAAAGCTAACATAATACAACAATTAGAGTTGAATTAGAGTCAGCTAATGCATCAAAGGAAAACAAAAACAAAATATAAGAAAATGCTGGGCCCACATGGAGCCATCGGTATCATAGCCACCATGGAAATCTGCCTCTTGGAGCCCGCAGTAAAATCTGTCAAACATATCTAATTAATAGATAGGATGCTCTATCAGTACGCAGATGAGTTGTAAAAACATAGTCAGATGCCATAAAAGAACAGAGCACCTGTCATTCTTGGAGCTGCCACAGATAGCAGCAACAAATAAAATTGACAATACAGCAGAACAATAATACTTGCAAAAAAAAAAAAAAGAAAGGGTTAACAATCAAAAAGGTCAATATATTCCAGCAAAGCAATAGAGTACAAATGCTAATAGGCAGTGAAAGCAACAGAAACAACAATTTGCTGGATCCAGGTAGCCAACAAAGTGATCAGGGTTAGTGCTGCTAATAGATAAAGGTGAAATCAGTGCCAGAAAGAGCAGACAAATTGAATAATTAAATGCATAGCAGAACCCTACTACCCCCTTATCAACCAACCTGGGACCCAAGAGATTTTATTATATGAGAGGTATTGTCCAAGAACAAAGACAGCAGAGCTTGCAGGCTAAACCACCTAGTCACTCAATGCCATATTGCTTCCAAGGGTTAATTCAACTGTAAATACAGTTCCCAACCCATATGGCTGCCTCCTACTCTGTCTGCCATTAGGCGATCTCTGAAAACTCATCTCTTAAGGGAGGCATATCTTGTCATTATCTAACAACTGCATTTTACTTTCTCAAACAACTTATCCCCAAAGAGTTCTACTTGTAGAAGCTGAAGTCCATGGAATAGAAGGGTGCTCAAAATCAATTCAACCACTAGTATTTATTGGGACACCTATGCTAAGATTATAGATTAAAAGTTGAGATAAGTAATAACTCATCAGCGCAAATTAAAAAGGAAAGACAAATGAACATTGCTAAAAACAGACCAGTTTGATTTTTGGCTTTATGTAGTTATTCTATATTATATTTCTGCTGTTGCTTAAAGTATAGATTGTAGATTAAAGTATAGATATCATAACAAAGTGCTTTATACTGATAATTATATTTTCCTTTATTTTAGCTTCATGTCATATATAACGTACACCCCGTTTCCTCCAGGACTCGTAGATCGGCAGATATTAAAGATCCGTTTAGTTTAGGAATCATAGTACACGATGACAAGGAAAACATTAATGCTGTAACACTGAATGTATGCACAAGGTATGTAGCTATTTCCAAAGCGTTGCAGTTACTCTTTTCTACTGTTGTTCAATGATTAAGAAAAGCAAAGGGTTGCTGCTAATGGGATACGAATACCGTAAAACTTCTGTCCAAATCTAAACCAATGAACCCACCTTCAAGAAAATTTTCTACATAGTTCAAGAAGATATTTTATTATTCAGTGATTAGGTCAGTTTTTAAAAACGTTCCCAGGTTTCTCTGCCGTATTTGAAAAGGCTTCATGACTATACAATAACATTCTTAGTAAACAAGGTAACCAAATGTACAATGCAAATTTTTCATTATGCTTGCCCTGGTGAATTAATTTGATGATGTTTGTTCCAGCTTGTTGTCTCTTGCATGCAGTACACATGTTTGATCCATTTATGTCCAGAAGAATTATTCTGTTATAAATTTCTTGGCTGTACAACATATTATAAAATGGTGTTGGAGAAGTCTTGGAACATCCTTGTCTAAATCCAATGCCAGGTAAAATGAGCACAAAATGCAGAAACTGGTTTAGTTATGAATCCAAAAATATAAGTCATTTAGCCAAAGATTTGTATTTTTTTTTTGTATATTCTCTTTTTATTAGTATAAATGATCACTTAATGTCTAATAAGGAAATTAAAGGTGAGTTATAATGCCAGTGGTATAATCTACCCAATCCGTCCGATATCCTGAAAGTGTTTTTTGTTAGTGGATTTGTGCTTTTTGATTTGCAGTATTGTCGTGGAACCCACACCCTTTTCCCTAAGTCTACTTTGCTTTGAGCTTTTTCAATAACCACCCAACCTTTACCATCTTTGTTGTGTATCCAACCTGCTATGCGTGAAATAGTTATTGCCTGGTAATATTTCTTAAATTCCGGTGCTGCTAATCCCCCTATTTTTTCCCTTTTACAAGTGTTGCATATGAAATTCTAGGATTTTGTGCCTCCATACGTATTTTAGCACTAAAGTTCTTAATTTCACAAAAAAATCCTGTGGGACTCTTATTGGGATCATTTGGAATATGTATATTAATTTTGACAATATGAGCATTTTTAAGATTAGCCAAAGATTTGAAGCTGTAATATAAGGTTCCACGGATAGGTAGGGGGGGTAATAACCAGAACTTTTCTTATTTGTAAGTGGAAGATACACAACATCAAGTCATATACATTTTTGAGCTTGTTAAACTTTAAGAATATGCATAAACAATGTGAGGTCCAATATCAGTATCACATCCGTATTCACATAATAGCCTAGAAACAAAATATCGATTTGGAGTTTACAGGTACCAAACATAGGAGGTTCCAATCTAAAAGCATGTAATTTTTATTCAATTTCAAAAAATCTTTTAAGACAAAACATTTAAAAACTGCAAATAAGTGGGGCGTGGCCTGACACTGCATGGAGTAGGACGTGTGGACTCAGAGCTCCGTCCATTACTCCTGTAAAATCATTAATCCTGGACCTATTCACTGACCAACTGGCTGGACTACCTCTCTAGGACACCTGGGACAGCTGGACCTGACTCCTGGAGGGAAAAGACGCACGGCGGCCCGAACGGAGCGGCGATCTCCCGCTCGGCGGGTAAAAAACTAATCGAGACCGCGGCTTCGGCCTACAACCGGAGGCCGCGGCCATCTTGGTACACCTCAATCCCTGCCTGGATCCAGCTACATAACACAGGTACCTGGCTACTAGGTAACTCCCTGAAGGAGCTGGACTGTGCTCATTCCTCCTCCTCCTAGCCTGCTCACCCATCTGAGACCCAGAGGGACTGATTCTCACAAACGGCCTGGGCCTACATGTGCTGACCGGTGGCCATTTTGGCACACCTGCCCCCTATGCCTGTGCAGTACACATAGACTGCGGCCCTGCTATCCCCCTGTAAAGGCGGTTTCTCCTGAGGACGTGGCCTGACAGTGGAATAGGACGCATTCCTGAGAAGATCTGCC
Source organism: Lithobates clamitans (assembly GCA_037952925.1). Lineage (NCBI taxonomy): Eukaryota > Metazoa > Chordata > Amphibia > Anura > Ranidae > Lithobates > Lithobates clamitans. The sequence continues at coordinate 8,008,492 of JBBGZY010000305.1, read as the reverse complement.
CATTACTCCTGATTTTACCTCATCCTGTACCCGCAGACCCCTCTAAACAAGCTTAGTAGCTTCCCTTTTGTGATCGCTGAAGAATCCAGTCAAGATGTCTCCCACAAAGGCTCAGAAAGCAGCGACGGCGGCAAAACTAGCTCAGTACCGCCGGCAGGAAGAAGAGGAGATGGAGGAAAATGATGCCGCGGAAAAGCCTGAGGAGGAACGCCCGGCGGGAGATACGGATCGGCTTCTCGAGGCAATCACATTCTGCAGAACTTCACTAACAGCCCAGATAGAGGAGGTAAAGGTAGATATATCTCTGATCCGGCAAGATTTACATAAACTCCGGGACCGGGTTAAAACTACAGAAAACCGAATCAGCAATGTGGAAGACGCCATCCCGCCCCTGCAAGAGGGGACAGAGCGTATACAGCGCCAAATCCAGCAACTGTTCTCCAAGCAAGACGAAATGGAGAACAGACTGAGGAGATGCAACCTGCGATTAATCGGCCTCCCTGAAGGCGCTGAGGAAAAGGACCCCACCACATTCCTGGAGCAGCTACTCCTCACACACTATGGCAGAGAGGCTTTCTCCCCAATGCTAGCTGTGGAGAGGGCCCACCGAATGCCTGTCAGACCGCCTCCGCAGGGAGCACCCCCACGCACCTTTATAGCCAAGCTCCTTAACTACAAGGATCGGGATGCGGCCCTGAGAATGGCGCGAGAAAAAGGCAACATTCAACTAGGGAACAGTAAAATCGCCATATTCCCTGACTTCTCAACAGAAGTACAGCGCCGCAGACAAGGGTTCACAGAAGCCAAACGCAGGCTGAGATCAAAGCAAATTAAATATGCCATGCTATTTCCAGCCCGACTTCGAGTAGAGCAAGATGGCAGAGTTCACTTTTTTGAGGACCTGATTAGAAATTAACAGATATGCACTGTGCACTGCAGTGGACATATACAGATCAAACTGCTAGATTTAAATACTCTTTGCACTAGCCCATTTATTCGCTCAGTGAGCCAGATGGAAGACCCGCCAAGGAACTGTGATTTGTATCCTTACTACGAGAGTCAAGTTTAGCCTAACAGTCAACAAACTGATTTTTCCCTTATCCACATTTTTTACTTTAATTTGTTTTCCCCTGACATCTGATGTGGCACAATATGTTTTTTGAGAAGACGGAGCCCCAGAGAGGGCACAGTCCTGCCCCTCTATTGCAAAGTGCAGCGAGACTTTACCCCACTCGACATCAGAGAATATGCTAGTGAGATTGGGGACCACTGCAATGAACAATTATGTACCGCTCCTCCAATACGGAGTGTAACCCGTCAGCACTCTCTTGTGCAGTGGCCCCAATTACTCACATGTTTATGGCTTCACCATGCAAAGTTTTGTATTTCCTTGTTGGGGATTTTCAGTCGTTTGGGGATGATGCCTGCAACAGTTGGGGAGGTTGCAAGGCGGGGTGGGGGGTGGTGGGGGGGATAGTTCAACCGTCGAACAGATCTATATGTGTCATAACCAGATGGTACACTAACCAAAGTTGGACATTGTTGTTGCAGACATGAAACGTTATGCTATACTTAGTACAATGCCCTCTAAATATACATTACAGACATCTGAGAAGGCTAACCAAAAATCTAGATGTATGTATGATGGCTGAAATACACTGCTGTATAGAAGGGAACACATGGGGACTCTAAAGTTTCTTACCTGGAATGTGCGGGGCCTGCGTGAGAAGATAAAACGCTCGGCGGCCCTCACGTTCCTTAAAAAACAACACGCTGACATCTTAGTCTTAGTGGAGACTCATGTGGAAGGGAGATTGCAAATGGCTCTTCGCTGACCATGGGTCGGATGGGCATTTCATTCAACCTACACATCACACGCACGTGGAGTATCAGTTTTGGTGGCCAAATCGGTACAATTTGAACTTATAGAGGTTTCCACAGACCCGCAGGGACGGTATGTCTTTTTATCTGTCAAGCTGTATGGGGAACCTTTTCTTATTTTGGCTTTCTATGTACCCCCCCCCATTCTCCATACCCATAATCTTAGAGGGCTTCACATTCATGACAAAACACCCCACAGTCCAGGCGGTCTGGCTGGGGGATTTTAACACCACACTAAACCCCTCGGTAGATAGACTTCAACAATCGAATCCACATCCAATAACCAACAGAGAAACCAAATTTGCCAGGCTAATTTCCTCCTTTCACCTTGTGGATTCTTGGAGATACAAATACCCACACATACAATCATTCTCTTGTTTCTCTTCCTCCCACAGCTCTATGTCTAGAATTGACATGATACTGCTATCACAAAGTCTCACACCCCGACTACTAGAGATGGCTTTTTCTCCCAGGCTGTTGTCTGACCATAGCCCATACTGGATTATGCTAAGCGTGCCCACTGACAAACCAAAGCGGAATTGGCGATTAAACCCGTTCTGGCTCTCACTACTCCCTGAGGATGATGAACTTATGAATGAGTGGAAGTCGTTCTTCAGGAACAACGACCGCTCAGCTTCCCTGACAACAATTTGGGAGTCTTTTAAATCTCATGTTCGCATGATACTCTCAACCCACATTAACAGAATTAAAACAGATTCCTCTGGAGAGTTTGATAGAGCGATAACGGTACTATCCCAATCTGAACAAAACTATATAGATGATCCCTCTCCCGCAAATGCAGACTTACTTAAACTTCAGGCCAGAGTAGTAGCCCAACTCCAATATGGGAAAGAAAGACACAAAATGTTCTTTGCTGAACAAAAGCTGTTTGAGCACGGGGAAAAGGCTGGCAAGCTCCTAGCATACCTGGTACACAATGAAGATAGACCCCCTGTGGTAATATCTTTACACGGTCCTTGCGGTGAATCCATCACTAATCCCCTCACAGTGACCTCTATGTTCAGGTTTTTTTTTATTGACCTCTACACCTCAAGGAGTCCTGAGGATAGGGGCCCAATGAACTCCTTTTTGGAGGAGACGGCACTTCCCCAGTTAACAGAAGACCAGGTTGACCTCCTTGAGGCACCACTCACTGAGGAAGAAATAGCGTTGGCTATTGCTGGATTTGCTAGGTCCAAATCCCCGGGCTCGGACGGCCTACCTATAGAATTTTACTCCCAATTCGGCGATTTTTTGATCCCAAAACTTCTAACCTTATATAATCACCTATTCGAGACATTTACACTCCCCGCTTCTATGAGAGAGGCAACAATAGTCCTCATACCCAAACCGGGAAAAGATCCAGGATACCCCGAATCCTACCGCCCAATCTCCCTATTACAAGTAGATATCAAGATATTAGCCAAGGTACTCTCCCTCCGACTCAATCAGGTCATTCTCTCTCTGATACATACGGATCAGGCGGGGTTCATGCCTGGTCGTAACACCTCGTTCAACCTACGAAAATTGTTTATAAATTTACAGGCCACACATGAAAACGTAGGATCCCGGGTGATTGTGACGCTTGACACGGCCAAGGCATTCGACTCTGTGGAGTGGGGATACTTATGGCAATGCTTGGGAAGATATGGCTTTGGCCCCAGATTCCTTAAGTGGATCAAGCTGCTTTACCAAAACCCCACAGCTAGAGTGGTGGCGAACGGGTGGCCATCTCAAGAGTTTGACCTCAGTCGAGGCACGAGACAGGGCTGCCCTCTTTCCCCACTTCTCTATGCCTTAGCTGCAGAGCCTCTGGCTGTGTCAATCCGTGCAAACCCCGAGATTGTGGGTCTACAAATGGGAACCTTAACTGAAAAAATTAGTTTATATGCGGACGATACCCTATTATACCTCGCTGACTCAGGCCCATCCCTTCAAAAAGCATTACAGTTGATCGAACACTTTGGAACGTTTTCCAGTTTAAAGATGAACTGGGAAAAGTCTCAGATACTTCCTATAGACAGTTTCCCACCATCTGAATCATGGACAGATACCCCACTAAAAAGAGCAGACACAATCAAATACCTAGGAATCCATATATCCAGAGATCCGGCTGATTATATTCCCCTTAACATTGAACCCCTCTTTTCACTAGTCAAAACCAAACTACGTACTTGGGCCCGTCTACCACTAGGAGTATGGGGTCGCATAAATCTGATAAAAATGGTCCTTCTCCCAAAAATCCTTTACATATTGTGGCATACCCCACTCTATCTCCCATTAAAACACTTTAAGTCTCTTGAAGCTTTACTCAAACCCTTTGTGTGGGGGACTAGCAGACATAAAATCGCATGGTCAGCGCTTAAAAACCCGGCAGACATGGGGGGAATGGCCCTACCGGATCTGAACCTTTATTACATTGCATCACAATTATCACAACTATTCCACATAGACAAGACAGACAACGTACGCTTCCTGACCCTTCTTTGCTCCAAAAGTGTGCAACTCACAGGCGACTCTCTGTACGCAATATCGGCGGGATCCAGGAATACTGAAGTGGGGGGAGACAAGAAGTCCTTGTTATACCATTATAGACGTATTTGGGACCTTGCCTCCACCAAATTAGAAATACCAAGACTGCACGATCATACACCAATATGGCACAATAGAGATATGTCAGAATTCATTAACATACCGGACTCGGAGCTGTGGGAGTCTAGGGGAATTTACTATATACATCATCTGCTGTTCAATGGAACTCTCAAAACTTACGATATACTCAAAGAGGAATTTTCTCTTCCAAACTTCATGTTCTTCAGATACCTGCAAGTAAGACATGCAACCCAAACACAATTTTTACAGGTTGAGGCTCCTCCTGCTCTTCATCCCGTTATGGCTATTGTTAAAAGTACAGACCCACGTGGACTAATATCCACATTTTATAATATGCTTCTAACTCCCACCTCGTCAAAAATAGCGTTTGATTTGAAGCCTCGATGGGAGAGAGAGGTGGGCCTGATGGAAAATGAGGAGTGGGAGGAAGCCCTCGAGACATGCAAAGCAGTATCACCAAAACTCTCGGACAGACTCTCTCAGATTTACATAACACATAGAACATACCTCACCCCAATCTGAGTAGCCAGATATAAGCGTAATCAGTCCACTCTATGCCCGATGTGTGGCCAAGAAACGGGTACGTTCTTTCATTTAATATGGACATGCCCCAAGATACAACAACTATGGAAACAGGTCATAACATTTCTACACGACACCATGGGCTCCCCAATAGCGTTAGAACCAAAACAATGTCTCCCAGGGATATTTCCAGACACAGTTGACAAATTCACCAAGGTATTCCTACATGAGACTCTATTCTCCGTCAGAAAAATTATTGCAAGAAAGTGGATGAGACCATCCCCTCCCAGTGTGACGGAGTGGAAATTAGAAGTTAACAATACCTTGCCATACAAAAAACATATTTATATTAATAGAGGATGTCCGACAAAATACAACAAAATCTGGGATCGATGGTTGCAAGAACCTGAAACTTGCACTTAATCATAAACTCGCTCAGTAATGCAGCACGTGGATCTCTGTAACTAAAACTCTATTCCAGATACATACAGAGAAAGTATAAACCAAAAGATACCATGGGTTATGTTGTTCTCCCAAAATGGTCATGTCTGTACTAAACACAATATATCCCCTATAGACTTAAAGGTATATAACACATATGAGAGCGTCACATTATGCATATACATATCACGTGTACTAAAATAAAATACAATTAAACCAAATATGTTCAACAGGGGGGGGGGGGGGGGGAGATAATATTACACATTATGATGATAGTAGTTCATGGTGGTATACATTTATTTCTATATTAACATATACTACCTCTAATGTTGATTATATTAACAATGTATACTGTCCTTGTTTAATGCGCATTTTTATGTATATATATATATATATATACATATTGGTAATACTATGTATTTATTTGCATCATCTTTGCTTAATAATAAAACCTTGTTTGATGAAAAAAACTGCAAATAAGTACAAGATAACCATAGTTTTACACAACAGGACACAGTTCCTAATGACATGCTTGACACAATTTTCTAGGTATTTATTTGAACATCATAGATAAATATCATTATCAAATATACTTTAAACTTTGTAACATCATAACATGATACAGAGGCATCCATTTCTCAAAGTTTTACAGTCCACTTTCTTAGGATAGAATGGTGAAATTGCTCTGTAAATCATACAATAAAGAAAAAGTTTTAGAATACATTACATCAACTCAGAGAGTTTGCAAAATATATGTATAATAAGGAGTATTAATACATACATCAATGATGTATGATATTTGATGGATATACTGTATATTTGTTGATTCAGCGTTGCAGATGATTGGTCTGATTGTCCCCCACGAAGTTTGCTTTCAATCCTGCTTAGAAATAATAGGCAAATATTAAAGAAATAATGATAAGGCTTTTTGAGGGTGGTGGGATGGTTGGCTGCCATCTAGTGGACTTTTTTATCCGTTGCCTGTATGCATTCTATCCACCAGCAGTTTATGGTTAAAACACTGAAAAAAACACTGGGGAGGCTACCTTACCAGTGGCAGCCCGTCCACACACGGTGCAGGTGCGCCCCCCCAATCCATGTCCCCAGCCCCCAATCTACATGCAGGGCGCCGCACACATTGATTTCAATGGGTTTTTTTTTTTAAGCCCATGATTAGAGCCTAATTGGCTTAAAAAAAGGGTGGGCTTGAGGCGCAGAGCACTGTGCCCTGAGTCCACCCAGTTGTGTGACAATAGTGAATTAATATTCACTATTGTCTTCCTGTTTCCTCTCCTGGCCAATCAGGAAGCAGTTCCTGAGATCCGATTGGCCGGGAGTCTTAGAGAAGACCAGAGAGATGAGGACAGCTATGAGCAGAGCAAGAACAACAGGGGCAGCTCAGCAGCAAGAAGCCCAAGGAGCAGAGGTCCCTGAGGCTGAGTATCAACTCCTGAGTGAGGAGGAAGATGCACAACAAACAATGCCGTGGACAGCCGCAGGTCCGTCATCCCCTATCTCAAGAGCCCATCCGTCTGGAAATGCTCCAAGATTGCCACCCACCTGTTCGGCCAGAAGGAGAAGCCCTGGCTCTTCTCCTGGAGCACCCAGAGCAAGAAGCCTTCTTACAGTAAGGCCTCTGATTGGTCCCGTCAGGGGGGGGGGGGTGGGATTTGGCAGCGAGTGAGGGGGGGGAGGTTTGCTTGCCGCCCCCTCCCCAAAAAAAAAATTGAGCATCAGCCGCCACTGCCTTAGACCCTTTTGTGACATGCCTAAATAGGGGTATGTTTTCTATGCTATGGAAAGAATGCATTATAACACTCAGAGATATACCTCCTTATCTTATTTAATTTTTGTCATTTAGTGGTGACAACTACAGTACATGTAAAGCAATAGGAGATTAAGTGCTTCTGCATTAGTTCCTGGTGCCATAGCGATGTTGTGGTTATCCAGATCAGTAGTAGTTAAGATGAGTGATGGTCTATAATGCTGTGAGTGACAATTGTTATAAGCCAGGAGAACTGAAATTATCTTTTGCTTAGCCTTTATTTGATTGTATAACATATAAAGATTTTTAAAAAGGTAAGATAATCCATGATTTCCCTAGCTGTTTTGCCCCTGGAAGTGGTTGTAAAGGTGGTCTGGCTATAGCGCACACACGCAAGACACCACAATAAATCATTGATGTATCTATCAATACTCGTATGTAATATTTATATTTTGAAGTAATTATATTAAAGTAATGCATTCGAAAAAATAATGCTTTATTGTATAATTTCCAGAGAAATTCCAGAGTAATAAGTGGACTAAGTCAATGAAACGCGTTGAGAAATGGATGCTTCTGCGTCCATTATGCTATTATGAAGTTTAAGTTTTGATACTTTATCTATGATGAAAGGGTTCAAATAAATACTTACCTAGAAAATTGTGTTAGGCATGCCGCTAGGAATGGTGTTTAACAACAGTTTTGTCATAAAATAATTTTTATATATGAAAATGAATACAAATTACATGATTTTTAGATGAGAGATCCCTATGTGGTACCTGCAAAGTCCAAATAGATATTTTTTCTAGGCTGTTCAACTTAGAAATACAGATTTTTACAATGAAAGTGTAACTGAAGGCAAAACTTTTTTTTAATTTTAGAGAGTGGAGAGGGATTTGACAACACATGTCAGATTCTTATTACTGTCAGTGTGCCAGTTAGGGAGTGTCATCCCCTCTATTTGTCCTGGTGAACTGAAAGTAAAAGAAAATTTCAAATTTTAAAGTTGTCACTAGAATAAAAGTTGAGGGAACATTTTTCAATGGAGACAGTAATTCTGGTGACCCTGGTGACTACCAGGGATTTCTCTAATTTTAGAGGAATTTCCGCTCACTTCCTATTGTAGCTATGGGACGGGAAGTAAAGGAAAAGCTCCTGAATAGGTCACAGACAGTAAAAAGCCTGACGGTTTTAACCCTCCCTTACTCTATTCAAAATTGGAAAAAAGTTTTACCTTCAGTTCTACTTTGAACAAAGGTAGTACTTAAATAGGTGTTTAGGTTCCCCTACCCCTTCCTTGTCTTTTATACCCAAAATAAGACCACAGATGCAGTATGGACCCCTTAATTTCCCTGCTCTCTGCTGTGATTTTATCCAATTATTTCCCTGGTGTCTCACCACTCATCTCTTTTAGGAAACACACAGAGTCCAGGTGCAGTAACAGGAATATATTGTAACAGAAGTCCAGCAATACAAACAGGCACAACAGGAAGGCAACCTGACCTGGAGCACTCACAGGATGTAACAGCGATGAGTCAGTAGCAGAATGTCTCAGGTGTGCCGGTAGCATGTGTCTTGAGGAGCAGAATGTGGCCTGGCTGGTCCGTACCCAAGTGGGGATGCTTCCAGGAAGGAACCTCTCTCTGATGCTAAGCAATGTCCCTGACAAACGGGTGATCTGTCCCTACACTAGCCACAAGCTAAATGTGCGCCAAGCCTGGGAAATCACAGAGGAACCAGGTTCCTCTTGACTTCCTCTCCCTCTACAATGTCACTGTGGTTGAGCGCCAACCACAGTGGAGAAAATAGACTGCACCTGCCTACATACACATTGTATGCAAAGATTTATGTAAACATTGCTGTGGGAACTGAGTACTATATATCTGGTCCATGCTGCATCTGACCTCTTTCTGTCTGTGTAAAAGAAAGGGGGAGGGCTCAAACGGGTAAAAAAAAATGCACTTGTATTGCTTGGTGTCATTCACATGGTTACCAACCTCCTAATCTGCCTTCAATGTGTTTTCCTTACAAAGGAGCCATTAAGAAAGAAAACTGTTCAGCCTGGTGACTGTAAGCACGTGTTTCATTATTTCCTAAAACCCAGAACCATATCTATATATCATTGATGTTTGTCATGCGGAAATACTTGAACTTAACCAGTGATCCTTGAGATAATGATAGCAATGATTACATAGATGATAATAATGCTGATGATGATGGCAAGCTATTTGTTTTACCCTTGGGAAAGAACTGTGTTAGAAGTAGAACCACATCTCTAGCAACATTACAGAAAAAGTATAGAAGGTTAGCTTTTGGAACCATTAGAAAAAAATGTAAATTCATTGGAACAAGAACCATATTCAGTACGTGAGGGTAAAAAGTTAATAAAAAAAAATCTAAAAAAAACAAAGTTAATATTAATAATATTTTGTAGAATTGGGAAAGCACTGGGGTGAGAACTGAATAAAAGGAATAATACTATGCCTAACTAAATTCCCCTATGTCCTTTATGGTAAAATGGCAGTAGTGACACAACTGTGTGTCATCTGGGGACAGAAGTGGTGCAGCTGTGCCACCAAGCACCCACTGTAAAAATGCACATGAGCATGGAAAAAAGTACAGTACGTAAGCTGGGAGAGAGATAACGCTGGTGAGAAATAAATTTAGCCACATACTAGACCATCATTCTTTGCCCAGCCATTGTCTAAGACATTTTTATTAAATGGATGCATATTTAGACCTTGTCAGTAGCATTAAGCAAACATAGAGATATTTTTCACCATTTGGCATAAAGCTACAAAAGCTGTAATCTTGCTGTACATGACTAGAAACTAAGCACTCAAACTGAACAGACCAATGGCACTGCAGCAAATTGCACCATGCTACTGTGTGAAAACTCGAATGGAAGTGTATATTTGTACATTCTCAGTGTAAATACAAACAGTGCAATGCACTAAAACAGCACATTACACCACCCCCTCACTGAACAACTATTTCTACCAGCTCTTGTGCATTCCCTTAAAGTAAATCTGACCCAGTCTTTCAGTTATGTAAAACTTTTTAAAAAGTAATGCTCCTACCTTAAAGCAGTATTAAACCTAAAAACAAAAATGTAATATGTTAAATCTTCGTTGCTCTGGGAGTTAGCATAAATAATTGCAGCACTTGCCCTTCTTTCTGCCCTTTCCGTCATTTAGAGAACTTGTATTATTAATCTCACACAATGCATTGCTTTCTGTGAATGGAGAAGAAGCAGTTGAAGGACTGGGTAGGCTGAGAGTCCAGAAGGTGGGGTACACTAGCTGTGGCTTCTGGTAACTCTACAGAATATAGCAGGGTCAGAGCAATGTTAAAAACTATGAAGGAGGCATGAAGGGAAGATTTTTACAAGAAATAGCATTCTGCAATTATTGTGATACACACCATTATATGTATACCATTAATAATGGTTTGCTATGTCTGTTTGCTCAGTGCAAAAAATACCTGTTGATCTTAGCAGTTGGCATAACTTCCTTTGAATTTTGCCTGTGATAAATTCGTATTAGTGCATTATTTTAAGCTATCTCTAATGACTACACAACTCCTCCACTCTGTTATGGAGAAGAGAGTGGAGTGTTTGTAGGCCTGTCTTCTGGTGACAAAGCTGCTTCTCCATAGCTATAGTATGGTGAGTTAGCACTGTCACCCTGAGATAAAAAGTGAACTACTGGCAGGATTACCAGATTAAACGGGATATAATAGCTTGAAAAAAATAAAATTAATCTATCACATCTAAGAACTGGTAAGCTGCAATATATTAGTCTTCTTCTTGGGTTTAGATACAATTTAGAATGCTAGTTCAAATTCTCAGATTGTGTTTCTCTAACTTCATGACAAAGCTGCACCAACTGCCCTTCCTGTCCAATGAGAGTCCCCTCATGGTCAATAATAGGGATGAGCCGAACACCCCCCGGTTCGGTTCGCACCAGAACCCGCGAACGGACCGCAAGTTCGCACGAACGTTAGAACCCCATTGACGTCTATGGGACTCGAACGTTCGAAATCAAAAGTGCTCATTTTAAAGGCTAATTTGCATGGTATTGTCCTAAAAAGGGTGTGGGGACCCGGGTCCTACCCCAGGGGACATGTATCAATGCAAAAAAAACTTTTAAAAACGGCCGTTTTTTCGGGAGCAGTGATTTTAATGATGCTTAAAGTAAAAAAAAAAAAGTGAAATATTCCTTTAAATATCGTACCTGGGGGGTGTCTATAGTATGCCTGTAAAGTGATGCGTGTTTCCCATGTTTAGAACAGTCCCTGCACCAAATGTCATTTTTAAAGGAAAAAATCTCATTTAAAACTGCTTGCGGGTTTAATGTCATGTCGGGTCATGGCAATATGGATGAAAATCAGTGAGACAAACGGCATGGGTACCCCCCAGTCCATTACCAGGCCCTTTGGGTCTTGTATGGATATTAAGGGGAACCCCGCACCCAAATTAAAATAAGGAAAGGTCCCTATATACTCTGAACAGCAGTATACAGGCGGTGCAAACAAGACAGGGACTGTAGGTTTGTTGTTAAGTAGAATCTGTTTGTAATTTTGAACATTTTTAACGTGTTTAGCTCCAGCCAAAAAATCTTTTCTAAGCTTTTTGGAAAACATAGGGAAGGGTTATCACCCCTGTGACATTTGTTTTGCGTCTTTCCTCCTCTTCAGAAGATTTCACCTCACTTTTTTGTCCCAATGAAAAATGTTTTTTGAAAATTTGGTTTTTTTTGTGGAACAAGGATTGGAAAGCATCAGTGGAAAGGAGAAATTGTTTTCCCATATTAACTCTTACATGAGAGAATTTCCCTTCCTAGGGGTAGATTTCATCTCACTTCCTGTTGTCTCCTTCCGTTTGCAAGTAGGAGTCGTTTGTAAGTTAGATGTTTGAAAGTAGGGTCCTGCCCTATATACTCAGCAGAAATTTGGGCCTTAGGTGTTGCTGTGGCCAAAACACTGTAAGCCCTCACAGGGCCCTGCTGTGAAATATTAGATCAAGAATTGTAATTACATGCCCCTGTTGAACAGGAGCTGAAAAATTAGGCCTTAGGCACTGGTGCTGGTGCCACAACACTGCAACCCCTCACAGACACTCTAGTTGGAACGCAGGAACGAGCCCTGCTGCAAAGTATTGCATCAAAAATTGTAATTACACGCCCCTGTTAGACAGGGGCAGAAAAATTGGGCCTTAGGCACTGGTGCTGGTGCCACAACACTGCAACCCCTCACAGACACTCTAGTTGGAACGCAGGAACGAGCCCTGCTGCAAAGTATTGCATCAAAAATTGTAATTACACGCCCCTGTTAGACAGGGGCAGAAAAATTGGGCCTTAGGCACTGGTGCTGGTGCCACAACACTGCAACCCCTCACAGACACTCTAGTTGGAATGCAGGAACGAGCCCTGCTGCAAAGTATTACATCAAAAATTGTAATTACACGCCCCTGTTAAACAGGGGCTGAAAAATTGTGCCTTAGGCACTGGTGGTGGCGCCCAGAACCAAAAATGTTCTTACAAGCTATCAGCGTGATGATTGAGGAGGAAGAGGATAATTACTCAGGGATAGTCACTCAGCATCAGCATAGGCAGTCTTTGAAGGGATCTGAAAAAAATTATTCAGTTACATCAGCATCAGGTGCTTGGTAGCTGGTGGTGATCCAAGACTGATTCATTTTTATGAAGGTCAGCCGATCGACCAAGTCAGTGGACAGACGCACCCTGTGATCGGTTACCACGCCTCCAGCAGCACTGAATGTGCGTTCCGAAAGAACGCTGGATGCAGGACAGGCCAGTAGCTCAATTGCATACTGTGCAAGCTCTGGCCAGTGATCCATCCTCAAGACCCAGTAACCCAGAGGATTTTCGGTGGGAAAGGTGTCCAAGTCTGATCTTGCCCCTAGGTATTCCTGCACCATGTAAAACAGACGCTGGCGATGGTTGCTGGAACCGATCATACCTTGGGGCTGCGGACCAAAAAATTGTCTGAACGCATCGGTCAGACGGCCACCTTCTCCACCGCTCCTTCTTTGACTGACCGAAGCCTCAGCAACACGTTGTCCAGAAACAGGAGTTTGTAACCTCCCAGTCTCTGGGAACGCGTTGCACAGACCTTTCTGCAAGGCCTCCCGAAGATGTTTCATCCTCTGCTCCCTCTGCGATGGCAAGATAAGGTCCGCAACCTTACCCTTGTAACGTGGATCAAGGAGGGTTGCCAGCCAGTATTGGTCCTTCTCCTTGATACCACGAATACGAGGATCCTTACGCAGGCTTTGCAGGATCAGGGAGGCCATGCAGCGTAGGTTTGCTGAGGCATTCGGTCCGGAGTCCTCTGGGTCACTAAGGACAACAACGTCCGCAGCCACCTCCTCCCAGCCACGTACAAGTCCATGTGTTCCTTGGGACTGATCCCTTAAAGACTGCTGATGCTGAGTGCCAGGCTCCACCTCCATACTGACACAATCTTCCTCCTCCTCCTCCTCCTCCTCCTCGTCCTCTTCCTGTGTGATCGGCGGGCACGCAGGAACACTGTCTGGATAAAGGGGGCCTTGAGAGCTAAGGAAGTCCTCCTCTTCCTGCCTCTGTTCTGCCTCAAGTGCCCTGTCCATTATTCCACGCAGCGTGTGCTCCAACAGGTGGACAAGGGGGACAGTGTCACTGATGCATGCACTGTCAGTGCTCACCATCCTCGTGGCCTCCTCGAATGGTGACAGGACAGTGCATGCATCCCTGATCATGGCCCAATGGCGTGGGGAAAAAAAAACAAGGTCCCCTGACCCTGTCCTGGTGCCATAGTCGCACAGGTACTCATTGATGGCCCTCTGCTGCGTGTGCAGCCGCTGCAGCATGGCCAATGTCGAGTTCCACCTGGTGGTCATGTCACAGATTAGGCGGTTCTTGGGCAGGTTAAACTCCTTTTGGAGGTCCGTCAGCCGAGCACTGGCATTATATGACCGGCGGAAATGCACACAGACTTTCCTGGCCTGCCTCAGGACATCCTGTAAGCCCGGGTACCTGCCCAAGAACCGCTGCACCACCAAGTTAAGGACGTGAGCCAAACAGGGCACATGGGTCAGTTGTCCCTGTCGGAGGGCAGAGAGGAGGTTGGTGCCATTGTCGCAAACCACTATTCCTGCCTTAAGTTGGCGTGGCGTCAACCACCTCTGAACCTGCCCCTGCAGAGCTGACAGAACCTCTGCCCCAGTGTGGCTCCTGTCCCCCAAGCACACCAGCTCAAGCACCGCATGGCATCTTTTGGCCTGCGTACTTGCGTAGCCCCTTGAACGCCTACGGAGCACCGCTGGTTCCGAGGAAGAGGCCATATAGGAAGAAGAAGAGGAGGGGGTGGAGGAGAGAGGTGTGTCACAATCAGCATTTTGGAGGCGTGGTGGCGGAACAACCTCCAACACTACTGCACCTTGTCCTGCATCCTTCCCAGCTGCCAGCAGAGTCACCCAATGCGCCGTGAAACTTAAGTAACGTCCCTGTCCATGCCTGCTGGACCATGAGTCAGCGGTAATATGCACCTTACCGCTGACCGCCCTGTCCAGCGAGGCATGGACATTGCCTTCCACATGCCGGTAGAGAGCCGGAATCACCTTCCGTGAGAAAAAGTGGCGTTTGGGTACCTGCCACTGAGGAACCGCACATTCCACAAACTCACGGAAGGGGGCAGAGTCTACCAACTGAAAAGGCAGCAGTTGAAGTGCTAGCAATTTTGCCAAGCTAGCATTCAACCGCTGGGCATGTGGATGGCTGGGAGCAAACTTCTTTCGGCGGTGCAGCAGCTGGGGCAGGGAAATTTGCCTGGTACAATCTGACGTCGGTGTACCAAAAGCAGATTGCCCACAAGTACTTGGCTGTGACACACCTAATTCTACACCTTCATTCCTCTCACTGCAGGTCTCAGAGAGGACTGAAGGTCTAGTGGGGTTGGAAATCTCAGCTGTAAAAAAGAGAAGGAAGGTTTGGGACTTTAAATGAGGCGTGGGTAAGCACCTCCATCCCTAAATTGAAAAAAATCGAGAGGGAAATGGGACTTTAAATGAAGCGGCTGAACTGCGGAGGTGATGATATAAATACACAATTTTATTTATAACAACAAGGTAAATGTGGTAATTTCATATATACATAAAAGCACAAGGTATAGACACAGTAATACACAGTATATAAATAAAGATAAATTCATGAGGTTAATGAATAATATATGACAGCAATCTGGCCTTAAAGTGCTAAACACAGCATGCCCGGCACCTGTGTTGATAATCACATAAGGGGAATCTACAAATGTTGGATTCATGGTATAACATCGTCAAAGCGTAGTATGTGTCTCTGCAGCATCCAATAGCTCTACGCGTTTCGTGGAATTGTCTCCACTCGTCAGGAGCAGATGCAACAGGTTCCTGTAGATTAAATGGTTATGATGAAACCACATTATGTATAGAAGTAAAGAATGTTATTTATAAAAAAATGACCAAATACACTCACCAGCCCCGGCAGTGGGAGCGATGTGGGGTGAGCGAGACAGGTGAACCGGAGGCACAGACCACATCGCGGGAGCTGAGGCGGCGTACCTGTATATGGGCAGCTTGGGGTGGTGGTATGGTGCCTAAGGTGGTCCCCATGAATGTAGGTGCTGACTTGGAAGTATGGGCAAATCGAAACATCTGAAAGTGAGAATGAAAATGTGTGTGAGGTGAGATGATGAAGATGTGAAATCTCAGCTGATGAGGAGCAAGGAGAGATCCTCTTTGTTCTTTGGTGTGGGTCTTTTAGATATGCTTGCCAACGAACTGCATGGCAGGTCAACATATGTCTGGTCAAGCATGTGGTACCCAAGCGGGAGATGTTTTGGCCACGCGAGATACGCTTGAGACATATGTTGCAAATAGCAGCGGTGCGATCTGATGCACTCGTCTCAAAAAAGGCCCACACCAAAGAACTTTTTGAATAACGCGCAGAGACTGCAGCGCCCTGCACATGTGGAGCTTTGGGGTGTGATGCAGTCAATGTGCTGCCCTTAGGCTGGCCCCTGGAGGGCATCCTGCCTCGTTGGTGATGTGCCGCCTCCTCCTCCTCCTCCTCTCTCCTATCAGGCACCCACGTTGAGTCAGTGACCTCATCATCCCCTCCCTCCTCATCACTGGAGCAAACCTGGCAGTATGCCGCAGCAGGGGGAGCATGACTGCCAGATTGCTGTCCTTCTTGGGCACCCCCTCTGTCCGTGCTCATGTTACTGCCTTCATCGAGCTCAGTATCATCATCAGAGCCTTCCAAACGCTGGGCATCCTCCTGGAGCATGTACCCAACACTGTGGTCAAACAGTTCGAGGGAATCCTCAGGAGGACATGGTGGAGCTAGGGAAGGAGTCACTGATGACATTGAGCTGAGGGAAGAGGCCGCTGCTTTGCCAGACAAAGCACCCTGGGCATGGGTGAGAGAGGATGAGGAGGATGAGGACGGCTTGGTCATCCACTCGACCAAGTTTTCTGCATGTTGCGGCTCAACACGGCCAGCTGCCGAAAAAAAGGCCAAGCGTGTCCCATGGCCACGGGCTGATGAGGATGCACCGTCTCCACGACCAGCACTAGACACAGAGCCTGCTTGCCCTCTCTTATTGGCTTGTGACTGTCTGCCTCTCCTTCTTGGCCTTCCAGACATACTAATGGCCTGTAGCTGCACTAAGCTGGGATAGAACACCTGTAATTTTCTTCAGGTAGCTTTATATACTGTAACCAGACAAGCCTGCCTGTCAGTAGGAAGATAACAGGAACGGATCTAGCTGAACACTGTGAGCAGGACGCACTGCACTAAATGTAAATAGCAGGAACGGATCTAGCTGAACACTGTGAGCAGGACGCACTAACTGCACTAAATGTAAATAGCAGGAACGGATCTAGCTGAACACTGTGAGCAGGACGCACTGCACTAAATGTAAATAGCAGGAACGGATCTAGCTGAACACTGTGAGCAGGACGCACTGACGCACTGACTGCACTAAATGTAAATAGCAGGAACGGATCTAGCTGAACACTGTGAGCAGGACGCACTGACTGCACTAAATGTAAATAGCAGGAACGGATCTAGCTGAACACTGTGAGCAGGACGCACTGACTGCACTAAATGTAAATAGCAGGAACGGATCTAGCTGAACACTGTGAGCAGGACGCACTGACTGCACTAAATGTAAATAGCAGGAACGGATCTAGCTGAACACTGTGAGCAGGACGCACTGCACTAAATGTAAATAGCAGGAACAGATCTAGCTGAACACTGTGAGCAGGACGCACTGCACTAAATGTAAATAGCAGGAACGGATCTAGCTGAACACTGTGAGCAGGACGCACTGCACTAAATGTAAATAGCAGGAACAGATCTAGCTGAACACTGTGAGCAGGACGCACTGCACTAAATGTAAATAGCAGGAACAGATCTAGCTGAACACTGTGAGCAGGACGCACTGCACTAAATGTAAATAGCAGGAACGGATCTAGCTGAACACTGTGAGCAGGACGCACTGACTGCACTAAATGGAAATAGCAGGAACAGATCTAGCTGAACACTGTGAGCAGGACGCACTGACTGCACTAAATGTAAATAGCAGGAACGGATCTAGCTGAACACTGTGAGCAGGACGCACTGACTGCACTAAATGTAAATAGCAGGAACGGATCTAGCTGAACACTGTGAGCAGGACGCACTGCACTAAATGTAAATAGCAGGAACAGATCTAGCTGAACACTGTGAGCAGGACGCACTGCACTAAATGTAAATAGCAGGAACGGATCTAGCTGAACACTGTGAGCAGGACGCACTGACTGCACTAAATGTAAATAGCAGGAACAGATCTAGCTGAACACTGTGAGCAGGACGCACTGACTGCACTAAATGTAAATAGCAGGAACGGATCTAGCTGAACACTGTGAGCAGGACGCACTGACTGCACTAAATGTAAATAGCAGGAACGGATCTAGCTGAACACTGTGAGCAGGACGCACTGCACTAAATGTAAATAGCAGGAACAGATCTAGCTGAACACTGTGAGCAGGACGCACTGCACTAAATGTAAATAGCAGGAACGGATCTAGCTGAACACTGTGAGCAGGACGCACTGCACTAAATGTAAATAGCAGGAACAGATCTAGCTGAACACTGTGAGCAGGACGCACTGCACTAAATGTAAATAGCAGGAACGGATCTAGCTGAACACTGTGAGCAGGACGCACTGACTGCACTAAATGTAAATAGCAGGAACAGATCTAGCTGAACACTGTGAGCAGGACGCACTGACTGCACTAAATGTAAATAGCAGGAACGGATCTAGCTGAACACTGTGAGCAGGACGCACTGACTGCACTAAATGTAAATAGCAGGAACGGATCTAGCTGAACACTGTGAGCAGGACGCACTGCACTAAATGTAAATAGCAGGAACAGATCTAGCTGAACACTGTGAGCAGGACGCACTGCACTAAATGTAAATAGCAGGAACGGATCTAGCTGAACACTGTGAGCAGGACGCACTGCACTAAATGTAAATAGCAGGAACAGATCTAGCTGAACACTGTGAGCAGGACGCACTGCACTAAATGTAAATAGCAGGAACAGATCTAGCTGAACACTGTGAGCAGGACGCACTGACTGCACTAAATGTAAATAGCAGGAACAGATCTAGCTGAACACTGTGAGCAGGACGCACTGACTGCACTAAATGTAAATAGCAGGAACGGATCTAGCTGAACACTGTGAGCAGGACGCACTGACTGCACTAAATGTAAATAGCAGGAACGGATCTAGCTGAACACTGTGAGCAGGACGCACTGACTGCACTAAATGTAAATAGCAGGAACGGATCTAGCTGAACACTGTGAGCAGGACGCACTGCACTAAATGTAAATAGCAGGAACAGATCTAGCTGAACACTGTGAGCAGGACGCACTGCACTCAATGTAAATAGCAGGAACAGATCTAGCTGAACACTGTGAGCAGGACGCACTGCACTAAATGTAAATAGCAGGAACAGATCTAGCTGAACACTGTGAGCAGGACGCACTGCACTAAATGTAAATAGCAGGAACGGATCTAGCTGAACACTGTGAGCAGGACGCACTGACTGCACTAAATGTAAATAGCAGGAACAGATCTAGCTGAACACTGTGAGCAGGACGCACTGCACTAAATGTAAATAGCAGGAACGGATCTAGCTGAACACTGTGAGCAGGACGAACTGCACTAAATGTAAATAGCAGGAACAGATCTAGCTGAACACTGTGAGCAGGACGCACTGCACTAAATGTAAATAGCAGGAACGGATCTAGCTGAACACTGTGAGCAGGACGCACTGACTGCACTAAATGTAAATAGCAGGAACGGATCTAGCTGAACACTGTGAGCAGGACGCACTGCACTAAATGTAAATAGCAGGAACAGATCTAGCCTAATCTAGCTAACTCAAATCAAATGACACTGTCTGTCTCTCTCTCTATCAGCACACCGGAACACACTACACAGGGCCGCCGTGCAGGCGGCCTTATATAGTGTGAGGCGTGTACTAAATCCCCTGAGCCATAATTGGCCAAAGCCACCCTGGCTTTGGCCAATTACAGCTCTCTCTACTGACGGCGCTGTGATTGGCCAAGCATGCGGGTCATAGTGCATGCTTGGCCAATCATCAGCCAGCAATGCACTGCGATGCCGCAGTGAATTATGGGCCGTGACGCGCCACACGAATTTGGCGCGAACGGCCCATAACGTTCGCAATTCGACGGACGGTCGAACAGCCGATGTTCGAGTCAAACATGGGTTCGACTCGAACACGAAGCTCATCCCTAGTCAATAAGGCAATCCTGTTGGAAATTTGAAACTCATTTGGCATTGCTTATCTATGAAGTCCAAGAATACCAGACATAAGTGACGAAATTAAACTAAACCTAAAAGAAACATCAAAGAGAACTGAGCTTAAGACGCCATACACACTATTAGATTTTCTGAAGATTTTTGTCTTCAGATTTACCAAAACCATATAATATGAGGTCAAACCTTAAGAGTTTCAATTTGTATGCAATCCGGCAGGCCCTTGCACTACATGGTTTTGGTAAATCTGAAGACAAAAGTCTGCAAAAAATCTGATGTGTGTATGGGGTCTAAGACCCCTTTCACATTGAGCCGCGGGCAGCGTTAGCGGTAAAGCGCCGCTGTTTTAGCGGTGCTATTCGGTCGCTAGTGGGGTGCTTTTAACCTCCGCTAGTGGCCGAAGAAAAGGTTAAATGCATCCATGTAGCGCCGATGCCGAAGGGCTTTGCAGGCGCTTCGGCAGTGGTGCCCATTCATTTCAATGGGCAGGGGCGGTTTAGGAGCAGTGTATATACCGCTCCTCCACCACCCCAAAGATACTGCTTGCAGGACTTTTGTTATCATCCTGCCAGTGCAGTGCTCCAGTGTGAAAGCACTCGGGCTTTCAAATTGGGGTGGCAGAGTAAGCGTTTATCAGATGCTTTACATGCCTGAAAAACGCCTCAGTGTGAAAGGGATCTAAAGGAGTTGTAAAGGTTGTTCAGCTTGATGAATTCTATGCATTAAGGTGAAAAACCTTCTGTGGTGCAGCTGACCCCCAGAGCCCCCCTTTTTCTTACCTGAACCTGATTGTTCCAGCGACGACAATGAGCCCAGCAGCTCCAGCTGCTGTCTCGGGTCCTCATTGGATAGATTGATAGCAGCAGGAGCCATTGGCGGGTCCGAGTCCTGCTGTCTGTGTCAATGGATGCAGCAGCAGGATTCGGGAGTGTGCCCGCACGAGTGCCCCTATGGAAAACGGGTCTGCACTGGGAAGTAGAACAGACAGGATTTGAAACTAAGCATTAAAAGCTTTGCCTAGTATATAATGATCTCAGGAAAAACCATGAAGCATTAACAGAGAGCTTTTTGCAAGCTCAAGTAGAAGACCTCGATAACAGAAACAGGTGTAATAGTTTATGCATTCAAGGGGTTCTTTAGTCTGTAAAAGATCTTATGCCAGCAGTTTCCAAATTATTTCACTCCCTTATCCCAGAGGCCCTAGCATCTTCATTTGCCTGCAAAATAATTCGCAGGGCTCTTTGCTCTAAACCGCCACTGTATAAGCCTCCCTGGGACTCAGTCCTGTGTCTGAAAGATTTTTTGGTCAAAGAGGTCAAAAATAATATCAAAGAGGTCCAAAATAATATAGAACTGGATGCCATTAAAATACAGCTGTTCTCTGATGTTGCTCCAACCACCCTCAATAGGAGGCACAAAATGAAGGAAATCACTTCTGTATTAATGTCTGCCAGAATTCACTATTAAAGGGGGTTTCCTTTTAAGCAGATTGTTCCCCATAATGGAACAAGCTAAATGGCCTCCTTAGTTGCAGAAGGGAAAGAGCTTGAATATCCCATGCACTGATCTAGAGATAGCGGAAATCATTAAATCTCTTAAACCTTTGAAAGCTCTGTGCCTGGATGGGTACTCTATGTCCTATTACAAGAAATTCACCATTTTTGTCCCTAAGCTGACCAAGCTGACCAAGCTGTTTAATCCTTTAACCACATTTGACGGTGGCAGAATGGCTCCCCTGTGCGAATCGCTGTGTCACTGAGGAGCCGTTGCGTGCCCCACAGCCTCTGGCTCTAATCAGATGCTTCAAAAAAATACACCCCCTCCTGCCCCCGCCATAGGATTCCATGCATCCGGCGTCTGGAAAGGGGCCCGTGCGCCCACAATGCACGGGCCGCCACTGTTGAAAACAAAGTTTTACAACATAAGTATGCCATATCAACTTTATAGATGACATTGAGGCATGAGGGATAGAAAGAAAATTTCTGAGGACCCTTAGAAATGGGACTCACGTGAGATCTTCTAGCAACATTATTGGCTTTTTTCATCCACTCTTACATTTTATCTTTGAAAACCAATAGCTTTTGCACATTTTTAAAGCAGAGTTTTTGATTGTCATTAAAGAAAAATCACAGGGTAACACTGCCCATATATAAAAGTATTATACTTTGTCCTAATGTATTGTAACCTCTTATAGATACATTATAGCCCTTAGATTTTTGAACAAAAAAAAATGTTTTTCCTAAAGGAGCTCTCATTACACTACAACATATAATTAAATTTAGTGTCTAATGTTTTGCTGTCTATTCCAGTGACTTATCTAGCTTTTCAGTGGCCCCAAACCATATTTTGATCCTTGCTTTTTGGCAAGTTCTAAGCTGCTGTGTGTTACTAAGTAGTAGGAACTAATCACTGTATCTAGTTCCCTCTTCATATTTTTTCATTCCTCTCTTAGTTCATGGTATGACATATGGTTTGAGTTACCTCTAATCTGAAAGCCAAGTTAAGTCAGAATTTGCTCTTTGTTTCCAGAAAAGAAAGGTTTGAGTTTGAGAAATTATTTTGGGTTCATACTTGAATTTTTTTAAGTTATACACTTGATATGTGTACTTTTCATCCATTATATAGCTTACAAAAAATGTAACTGAAGAAACAAAATACATATTAGATAATCCAATTCATTGAATGCTGTGGTAAAGAATTCATTAATGTCAACTTCCAACTGTGATTTGTTCAGGTCTTACAAAAGCAGCATGGTGCTATGCTTTAAAATAGCTGTTTATTTTGTTGTACTTTGTGACGAGATCCAATTTGGCACTGAGCATTTAAAATGAAACCAGCATGGTCAAAGGTTTAGAATGGATAAAAATGAAGTCATGTGAAAACAGGTAATGCTGTGCTTACATATTTTTTATGGCTACCTAAGTGGTTGTGACCCTTTGGTACGAGTTCTACTCTGTATTAAACAGAATGTGGGATCATTTTAGAGAAAGCTGTAATATTTAGTCCAAACATTCTTCCTCTACCACTTTATTTCCCTTATTTCCAGAATTACGTATTGCTCTCCTACTTTAAATTGAGGGACAATGGAAGCCTCTATAGAATAAAAGCTTGAATAAATCCATTTGGCATTTAAGTATCAAATTATTTCCAGGACAAATATAAAGCTATAGCAATGAAATACATTAACTGTTTTAAGCTATTTCTTGGGATTTTTTTTACATCCCAAGATGAATATAACATTTAAAACATCTTTTTAAAATAATAAATTAACACTCCCCTGTAAGGTCAAATTCTGTTCTTTTAACTGTTCTTTGGACATCTAAGGTAATCTTCATAGATTATTGTGAATATGAATTGAGTGTAGCTCAGCAATATTTTGGAACAAGTCCGCATTCATGTAAAAGAATAGCTAAGAGGGGTGTGTTAGAATGTGCAAGCATTTTGGGTTCAATGCCTTGATTTCCTCTGTATAGTCTCATTTTCACGGTTGTGGCTAACACTGGATTACAGCCTAGCACATGTATTTAACAGAGCATACTCTCTGAATAATTCTATAACTATCTTAGATACATTAAAGTGGAACTAAACTCACTCCAACAACCCCCCCCCCCCCTTCCATCTTACAGAATAGCTAAAAAATCTATTCTATTTTTTTGCCTTTTACCTTTAACTTTTTGTGCTACTAAGCAGCACTTCAGCACTTCAATGGATTTGTGCACATATGCAAAAACACTGCCAGACAGTATACTGGCAACCTACTATAAGCTGGTAGTATTTGTGGGCATGCAGAGAAATCCCAGCACATGCAAGCATATGTGCCACTGGTCTCTGCCAGATCCTAGATAACAGAGTCACATATGTGCATGAGCTGGAGTTTTAAAGATGGCAGTGTGTAAGAAGGGCAGGGGGTGTTCATTCAGCAGTTTAGTTCTGCTTTTTGATTAACCCATAGCAATAGTGCTGTAACCTATAGTGATAACCCATAGCACATTAGTGCTGTAACCCATAGCAATAGTCAATAACCTTCATGAATGAATAGCTAGCTGCTTCCTATTGGGATGTGAGAGCCCCTCGATTGGCTGGAGTTGTTGTGATCGATCGGGATTATCTTCGGGAAGGAGCACCGTGTCCTCTTCTATTCAGTTTACTGTACACATCCGTCCTTTCTGTTTCACCGGTCACTTCCGGCTCTCCACACCCCAGACGGTGATAGGGATGTGCAGTGACAGAGGACATGGACCGATCACGGGGTACTGCACTGATTATTGCAAGATGTGATCACTGTCAGTGGGCAGCAGTTGGAATATGTCCAGTCAGATAATAGTCAGACGCCATAGTGATTGACAGGGAGCAGTACCGTACAACACACTGACGGGAAGGTGTACGTACTGTATACATTAGCTGGCATCTCATCTACTGACTGTACCCCCATCATCATTATAATCCCCCATCATCATCATCCCCCTAAGGCATCATCATCCCCCATCATGTACAAGTTCCTGCACACAGAATGGGGAGTCTACAAGTCTTTGCCCCCTCCTGTAACTGATGACCACTATCAGATCTTCGGATGCTCTTAGTCCTACCGGTTGGGCACAGCTGTCCTTCCTCCGGGCTGTGTGCTCTGACTTCTTACACTTCTTGCTTCACTCTGCCAGCCCGGGTGACAAGTCGGCTCACCCCCGGAGGAGCCAGCCATGCACTGGTGGTGGGAAGGAGCTGCACCACCTTGTCCTTGTCCTTGTAATGATTTTTTGGTTGGACTGTCTGTTGCTAGGCAGATTAGAAAAAAAAATCACGATTAAACTTTTTTTTCTAATCTACCTAGCAACAGCAGAGAGAGAGAGAGAGAGAGAGAGAGAGAGAGAGAGAGAGAGAGAGAGAGATAGATATTAAAATATACAGATTTACAGAAAGTTAAAAACTCAACCGAAAAAATTCTTATATAGTTTATTTTTATTTATTTATTTTTTACCTGCAAACTGGTGGGGCGCTGCCCCAGGGGCCCCTGTGGATGAGTCTCCACTGGTGTGCAGCTGTCTGATTGGATGCCTCATGGCCATCTTTAGTGAGGGCAGTGCTTATAAACTGGCTCACTGCAGTTGGTGCACATTTTGCGTGTGGTTAGGACAAGGAGAGGAACCCGCTGGTCAGGGAGAGTGTGTCTAGCATGAGAGGCTCCAGTGGAGGAGGGACAGAATAAAAACTGGTTGCCAGTTCATGAGTGTGAAGCCTTTCCGCTACAACTCCTTGTTGCCTTACTGCCTGCAAGCTGCCTCCTCTGCCAGGTGCTGTTGGCATTCGAGTGTTACTCTCTGTAAGGGGTGCATAGCTCACTGTGTGTGTTATTACCTGTTTGGTGCTTCCACGACTATATTGTGTTGTTGAAACTTTCACGTTAATACACCGCGTTGCAATCTCAGATCTTCTTGTGTCTTTCCTCCCTTCTGGATATCCAATACTGGGCCCTGCCCACAAGCTTGCAGCCAATTAATTAATTGCATTTCAGAGAAGATTCACTGTTGCTTAGGCTGTTATATACTGTAATAGCTTTTGCTGTAGTAAGTGGCAATGGGTTCCAGTAGCAGTATGTGAGAGTCAGTTGAATCACATCTCCATAATTTCGGAGAAGTATTGTATTTTTTTATTGAATTCAAGGCTTCCTCTGATTGGTTGAGGTAGAGAGGTGGGCGATCTCCAATTCAGCCAATCAGAGGAAGCCTTGCAATTTTTTTTTCCAGACTGGTCCAAATGATTTATTTAAAGTACCAGGAAACCTGGAATTCTTTTGTAATTTTCATTCTTAACCCTTTTTGTTCTGATGTTATGTTATTTCCTCTTTTTTGATGTAATTTGTTCTTCTATAAATATTTTTCAGCATTGTTTTGCCTTTTCTTTTATTAAATAATATTTTAAATCATTGTATTTACCTCTAATTCACTAAAGTGTACGTTTATTAAACTTAGATAATTTACCTCACTTCAGTTCTTGGCAGTTTTCAGGGAAAAATCATCTGACACCTATTATGACACCGAGAACATTTGTTCTCAGAGAAAGAAGAGATGTTTTTCCTCTGAGAACGGCAGAGATCTGAGCAGAAGAGGAAGGGTTGCCTGTGATCTCGTGAGATATTTGTGAGATTACAGTGCAGCCTTGTTTAAAAATTGAAACCAAAGTTAAAAAGACCATGTTAAAAAGTTAAATAAAACATTAAAACATTAAAAAGTATAAAACAAGTTAAAAAGAACATGAAAAGAATAAGCACTTGTCATGAATATGCAGTAATGTTTGTCTGTCAGCTTACCTCTCCATGTGTTCAGCTTAAGAGGCCAACCACTCTCACCTGGCTGCTTAAGTAATCTCTCCTCAAAGCATGGCTCCACCCCAGCCCCTATCAGGGAACTCTATATTAACCTGTGCACTGCAAGCCAGCCCTGCTGATTACTATTGTGTGTCTGGCTTCTGTGTGCTATTTGCTGTGTGTTCTACGTCTGATTCCAGTTACCGATCTTGGCTTGTTCTTGACTATCCTTATCTGCTTGCTACCCTGACTTTTGGCTACCTCCTGATTACCCCTTCCTGCTTGTTGCCCCGACCTTTGGTTATCTCCTGACAATTCTGACAATTCTGATGTTATGTTATTTCCTCTTTTTTGATGTAATTTGTTCTTCTATAAATATTTTTCAGCATTGTTTTGCCTTTTCTTTTATTAAATAATATTTTAAATCATTGTGTTTACCTCTAATACACTAAAGTGTACGTTTATTAAACTTAGATAATTTACCTCACTTCAGTTCTTGGCAGTTTTCAGGGAAAAATCATCTGACACCTATTATGACACCGAGAACATTTGTTCTCAGAGAAAGAAGAGATGTTTTTCCTCTGAGAACGGCAGAGATCTGAGCAGAAGAGGAAGGGTTGCCTGTGATCTCGTGAGATATTTGTGAGATTACAGTGCAGCCTTGTTTAAAAATTGAAACCAAAGTTAAAAAGACCATGTTAAAAAGTTAAATAAAACATTAAAACATTAAAAAGTATAAAACAAGTTAAAAAGAACATGAAAAGAATAAGCACTTGTCATGAATATGCAGTAATGTTTGTCTGTCAGCTTACCTCTCCATGTGTTCAGCTTAAGAGGCCAACCACTCTCACCTGGCTGCTTAAGTAATCTCACCTCAAAGCATGGCTCCACCCCAGCCCCTATCAGGGAACTCTATATTAACCTGTGCACTGCAAGCCAGCCCTGCTGATTACTATTGTGTGTCTGGCCTCTGTGTGCTATTTGCTGTGTGTTCTACGTCTGATTCCAGTTACCGATCTTGGCTTGTTCTTGACTATCCTTATCTGCTTGCTACCCTGACTTTTGGCTACCTCCTGATTACCCCTTCCTGCTTGTTGCCCCGACCTTTGGCTATCTCCTGACAATTCTTTGTTGTCACAGTCTGCTGCTTCCTCTCTACCTGCCTGTAGTCTACTGTGAGCGTGAGCTGGGAGGCCCTAGGGGTCACGATCGGGAGCCAGACTGCAGCTAAATCCATCCCCAGCACTAGGGGCCTCTGGTGAACACTCGCTGGCTCATAGATTCCACGCCCTGGGAAATCTCATGCTCTAGCTCCCAGTGTCATCCATGTTGGTACTACAGAGTACCTGCTCTCCTGTGTCACCTAGAACTCCATCCACAGCGATCAGCCATAGGGTCCACTACCTTGTGGTGCACTCCAGACCCCAACGGGGTGCATCTGTTACCTGGACTCAGGTGACCTGACAGTTTGATCACCCATGGACCCAGCTGACATGCCACTATCCTCAGATGATCCACTGCAGGGCATAGTCCGCAGACTTGAGACCCAGGAATCAAATCAAACTCAGGTGATGCAATTCCTCCCGGATCTGGCTTCCCACTTCGAGGCAGCTTCAGGCCTCCTTGGGAACCCTGAGTCAGCAACCTCAAGTACAATCAGTGGATGCACCTATTCTGGTCGCAGTTGCAGCCACACATTCACTACAACTGCCATCTCCGTCCTGTTTCTTTGGGGACTCCAAGGCCTGCAGGGGGTTCCTCAGCCAATGCACCATTCATTTTGAGCTCCAGCCTCAAAACATCCTGTCTGATCGGGCAAAGTAGCCTATGTTATTTCCCTCCTCTCCGCTGAAGCTTTAGCCTGCGCTGCCCCCCTTTTGGAGAAGAATGACCATGTGGTTTCCAGCCTGTCCGACTTCCTGATGCTCTTTCGAAACATCTTCGAGGAGCCAGCTTGGGTTTCTTCAGCGGTCAGTGCCCTTTTCCATCTTCGCCAAGAATCTTCTTCAGTGGGACAATATGCTCTTCAGTTTCATATCCTCACAGCTGAGAGTTGAGCTGGAACAATGAGGCCCTGGTTGTAACCGTTTTACATGGCCTCTCGGACCGAGTGAAAGACGAATTAGTGGGAAAAACCATCCCCGCCGGTCTGGACGATGTAATTTCCTTGTGTAACCAGATCGACATTCGTTTTCAGGGGAGGTCCCTAGAAAAAAGACGCCAGCACTCCCTGGGCCCTAGCCAGTCTGAGCTCCCCTCCCTTTGTTCCCTGGAGCATCTTCTGCCTGCTGAGGAACCTATGCAGCTGGGCCGTACCAGGCTAACCCCTAGGGTTAGGTGCAGAACTCTGGGCTTGTGTCTCTATTGTGGGGGCAAGGCTCATTTTCGTGACTCCTGCTCACTTCGGAAACGCTCGGGTCTAATACATCTGGAACCAGAAACATCACCTTCTCCTCTTCTTCTTTCAGTGTTGCTTCATGTAGGTGCTTCTCCTCAATCAATCTTTGCATATCTGGATTCTGGGGTTGCTGGCAATTTTATGAATTGCTTCTTCCATGAAGCTTACCCTTTTGCCCCTCACTACTCCACTGGTAGTCTCGGCAATTGATGGCACTGTTTTCCTAGGGGGCCCTAACCGCTTCCAGACTCTACCTATTGAGATGTCTGTAGGGATACTCCACCAGGAGTGGATATCCTTCCTCATTCTACCCCAGGCCTCTACCCCCATTGTTTTGGGCCTTCCTTGGCTACAGCTCCACTCTTCACATGTGGACTGGGTCTCTGGGCAGATCCTGACTTGGGGTTCCTCATGTTTCTCATCCTGCCTTCTCAAGGTGCCTCCCAAGGAGAGACTTCTGGTTGCTACCACCTCTGTATCTTCTGATCTTCCGGCTGCATACAACGATTACCAGGATGTGTTCTGTAAGAAATAAGTTGAGGTGCTTCCTCCCCACAGGTCTTTTGACTGTGCTATTGACCTTGTCCCTGGAGCAACTTTGCCCAGGGGTCGTATCTATCCTCTCTCCATCCCAGAGACCCAGGCCATGTCAGAGTATGTCGCCGAGAAACTAGAGAGAGGTTTCATCCGTAAATCCTCATTGCCTGCAGGCGCAGGGTTATTTTTCGTTGCCAAAAAGGATGCTACCTTGAGACCTTGCATCGACTATCGAGGTTTAAACGCGAAGACTATCAAAAATCAATACCCCTTACCCTTAATATCCGAGCCATTCGACAAGTTGAAGGGTGCCTCCATTTTCACCAGTTGGATCTCAGAGGTGCATACAATCTGATTTGGATACGGAAAGGTGACTAATGGAAAACCGCGTTTAACACTAGAGACGGGCATTACGAATATCTGGTAATGTCTTTTGGTTTGTGTAATGCCCCAGCTGTGTTCCAAAACTTTGTGAATAAAATCTTCAGGGATCTGCTGTACCAGTTTATTGTCTTCTATCTGGATGACATTCTCATCTTTTCGGAAAATCTGCTTGTCCACAGAAACCATGTCTGCACTGTACTTCAGCACCTTAGAGAGAATAATCTGTTTGTCAAGCTGGAGAAATGTTCCTTTGAATGTTCTGAGGTCCTGTTTCTGGGATGCTTTGTCTCAAGTTTGGGTCATCATATGGATCCTGGAAAGGTCTTGGCCATTGCAAACTGGCCTCTTCCTGCTAGGCTCAGGGCCACATAGTGCTTTCTTGGGTTCACACATTATTATAGGCATTTCAAAAGGAATTACTCTTCCATTGCTGCGCCTATTATCACTTTGACCAAGAAGGGTGCAAATGCCAAGGACTGGCCTCCTGAAGCTGTCTCTGGATTTCACGACCTGAGACAGGCCTTTGTTTCTGGACCTCTCTTGAGGAGACCTAATCCTGGGGACCCATTTTTTTATTGAAGTGTACACTTCTTCAATGGGTATAAGAGCTGTATTTCTTCAATCCTTTAAGAAGAGATGTCAACCATGTGCGTTCTTCTCCAAAAAAAATTCTCAGGCAGAGAGAAATTATGCTATCGGTGATTAAATTAGCATTAGAGGAGTGGCAACATCTATTGGAGTGTTCCCCTCACTCCATAATGATTTTTACTGAGCACAAGAATCTACAGTACCTACAGAATGCTAAATCCCAGACAGGCCAGGAGGAGTCTTTTCCCGTTTTAATTTCACGATCATATAAAAACCTGGTCCCTGCAATGGTCGGGCTGATGCACTCTCCAGGTCATTTGACACTTTGGATGAGGAGCCCACCCCTGAACCTGAGCCGATTGTTCCGACCTCATGCATTGTTGCCCATTCTACCACCCTGGAGTCAAAAATTCCTCCTGGCAAGACCTTCATCCCCACTAAGATAAGAGCTAAGATCCTTCATTTGGGGACATGATTCCAATGTGGCAGGTCATGCTGGGTTCCTCCGATCCTTCCTGCTCATCAGTCGTTACTATTGGTGGCCTAATCTTCACTTGAATATCAAAGACTATGTTAAAGCTTGTCATGTCTGTGCTCAGTCTAAATCCTCCACACAAGCCCTTGCTGTTCTTCTCATGCCCTTGACCATTCCTAAGGAGCCCTGGTCTCACATTGCCATGGATTTTATCACGATCTCCCACTGTGAGAGAATAATATGGTCATTTGGGTGGTAATCGATCGGTTCTACAAAATGGCTCATTTTGTTCCTCTTCCTTCTGCTCCTGCCTTGGTTCCCAGTTTTGTTCAAGAAATTTTCCGCCTCATGGGGTTCCTTCTCTTATTGTTTCCGACAGGGGTGTTCCATTTACGGCTCGTTTTTTGAAAGCCTTTTGCAAATCCCTCAATATTGTCTTGGATTTTTCCTCTTCTTACCACCCTCAATCCAATGGACAGACTGAGAGGGTTATTCGGGAGTTAGAGGTCTTTCTTCGCACCTTAGTCTCTGCTCATCATGACGATTGGTCCTCTCTATTCCCGTGGGCAGAATTCTCTCACAATAATCATGTAAATACCAGTTCGCAGAAGACACCCTTTTTCACAGTTTATGGGAAAACACCCTCAACTCCCTCTTCCCATGACCTGTTCTCCAGATATTCCAGCTTTGGCTACGGCTCAGAAGTCTTTTAATTCTATTTGGGGGTGACGTTCATGATTCCCTCCAGGCAGCTGCTGACAAACTCAAAGGCTTTGCCGACCGCAACAGGCATAAACTGCCTTCTATAAAGCCAGGGGACAAAGTCTGGCTCTCCTCCAGGAACATCAAGCTCCGAGTTCCTTCTCTGAAGTTTGCCCCAAGATTCATTGGTCCGTACACTATACCCTCTAAACTGAATCCGGTTTGCTTCCAACTCCAGATTAATAAAAGCCTCAAAATCTCTAACTCCTTCCATGTTGCCCTTCTGAAGCCTTTAGTCCTCAATAAGTTCTCTCGTCCCCTCCCTACCATGGCCCTGGTCTCTGAGGATAATCAGGAGTACGAGGTTAGTCAAATTCTGGATTCCCGACTCTGTAGAGGCATTCTTCAGTACCTCGTGCATTGGATAGGGTTTGGTCCTGAGGAGAAGTCTTGGATCACTGCATCTGAGATCTTTGCGCCTCGTCTGTTGAAGAGGTTTCATCTGAAGTTTCCCTCTAATCCTGGGCCCAGGCAGGGGAGGGGGAGTCCTCATAAGAGGGAGGGGTACTGTCATGGATATGCAGTAATGTTTGTCTGTCAGCTACCCCAGGGGGCTTTTAAGCAGCAAAATATTTCTGAAACAATGTTTAGTAACCATGTTTAGTAACCATGTTTAGTAAAAACATTATTCAGACATAGAATGCATTACATAGATACAATCAATATCACATAAAATTTCCAGTAGTCGACACAAGCAACAACAAAGGACCATCTTTAATGGCAATCAATTCATTAAAAAAGTTCTAATTGTACAGTTACATTGCATCAATACTATCCATATGAATCCCCATGAATACCCCAATGCATTTCGACCCTTTTTCCTTTTCTGGTCTTCTTCAGGGGGATTTTTAATTCATTTGGGAATAGGAAAGTGGGCTTGTGTCGCATAGTTTAAATTAATAAAATCCGTTGCGTGCGGTGGTCCCACAATGTTTGCTCATTCCCAATTAGAACTTTTTTAATGAATTGATTGCCATGGGAGATGGTCCTTTGTTGTTGCTTGTGTCGACTACTGGAAATTTTATGTGATATTGATTGTATCTATGTAATGCATTCTATGTCTGAATTAAATAATATTTTTACTAAACATGGTTACTAAACATGGTTACTAAACATTGTTTCAGAAATATTTTGCTGCTTAAAAGCCCCCTGGGGAAACTCTTCCACCAATTTTGCAATGCTTTTTGGGGTGTGCAGCTGTGTCAACTCTTGCATGTGTTACTTCACTTTGTCTGTCAGCTTACCTCTCCATGTGTTCAGGTTAAGAGGCCATCCACTCTCACCTGGCTGCTTAAGTAATCTCTCCTCAAAGCATGGCTCCACCCCAGCCCCTATCAGGGAACTCTATATTAACCTGTGTACTGCAAGCTAGCCCTGCTGATCAATATTGTGTGTCTGGCTTCCGTGTGCTACTTGCTGTGTGTTCTACATCTGATTCCAGTTACCGATCTTGGCTTGTTCTTGACTATCGTTACCTGCTTGTTGCCCCGACCTTTGGCTATCTCCTGACTATCCTTTGTTGTCGCAGTCTGGTGCTTCCTCTCTACCTCCCTGTAGTCTACCGTGAGCGTGAGTTGGGAGGCCCTAGGGGTCGCGACCTGGAGCCAGACTGAGGGCTAAATCTTTCCCCACCACTAGGGGCCTCTGGTGAAAACCCGCTGGCTCTTAGATTCTGCGCCCTGGGAAATCTCATGCTCTAGCTCCCAGTGTCATCCGTGTTGGTACTACAGAGTACCTGCTCTCCTGTATCACCTAGAGCTCCATCCGCAGCAGTTAGCTGTAGGGTCCACTACCTTGCAGTGCACTCCAGACCCCAATGGGGTGCATCTGTCACCTGGACTCAGGTGACCTGACAGCAGTCAGAACTGGAGCTTTTAGTAGCGCAAAGATTATTACTTTTTTTTCTTAATGTGCAATTTGGCAAGTTTTTTAAATGTGTATTTTGGCCCTTTTTATTGTTCATTTTGTTGCTTTTTTAACATACATTTTAAATGAATAAAAATACAGATAGAGCTTGCTTCACCTTAAACTAGTATATGGTACCACTTCTATTATGATATATACTATAGAAATATTACTGTACCAATCTATATATTAATCCATAGTGACATAGGCTTTTGATAACATCACACTTAGATGACAAAACGAGCTGACTCTCCTGTGGGTCACTCCCGGCCTAGAGAGTGGAACACATGCCAGGTAACTGGCAGCGACCATTACTCTCAATCTATAGAAGCCAATTTTAATAGTGACGTTTTGTCCTTTATTACCTATGTTTTATATGACCAATTTCCAGTAGTTTTTATCTTGTAAATTGCCTTATATTGAATAAAATCACCAAAGGATTTTACACTATGAGGTTCTCTCTCTCCATTCATCGCACGCCTGTATGATCCGGTTTTGGAGCTCTGGAGCCACCGCAGTGGGATAGGTCTCCCATACCCAGACCTACAAGCACAGCAGACTTTCCTTACTATATGGTAAGGGAGTCAATTATATCTGGTGAGCGCAGAGTGTTTACAGTCTCCCACGTGGTGGATGCACAGTTCTCATGGGAATGGAGCATTACAGCACTTGATTGTACAGAAAAGAGACTTTGTTTTGCACAAAAATCACTTTATGCACTATTATTGTCTCTTTAAAATATTGATTGATTTGTTGTACAAAATATATTTTGGTTTATGTTTTTGCCAATATCACTATGGATTAATTTACAGTATAAATGGGTACAGTAATATTTATACAGTGTCTGTATTTTTTTTTCATTTACATTGGCTTACCTGAGGGGATAGCATAGATTGCAGGGGCTCACCTACACCATTAATAATTGAGATCGTATACCTAGGGGTGGGTGTTTTGCCACTTTGCCAAAAGTGCCCTTCGGTGTCCTGTGGGATAGTGTGCTGGGAGTTGTGACTATTGTGACTAATGAAACTCGACTTGCAGAGTTTCTGAAAGGTCCACTTTAAAATTGTACAGTGAACATTTCCAGCTTTGGCCTGCTTCCTCCAGCAATGAGAGAAATCTCTAAGTTGGAGAGACATTGAAGGGGACCTAAAGGGAGCCAGCCACATCGCTATTCTAGACTGGAAATTAAAAAGCGCTGTTAGACCCACTTAAAACCTGGGTCTAAAGATCTGTGAGTTATAGCCCAAGAGGGGGCTGTGGTGTGGAGACATGGAGGAGCATGGGTTTACTAAGCACTTTATACCTGCATGAAGGCTCTGAGTTGGAGAGACATTGAATGGGACCTAAAGGGAGCCGGCCACATCGCTATCCTAGCTTGGAAATTATAAAAGCGCTGTTAGGCACACTTAAAACCTGGGTTCAAGGGTCTATTGGAGAGACATTGAAGGGGACCTAAGCGGAGCAGACCACATTGCTATCCTAGATTAAAAATAAAAAAAAGTGCTGTTAGACCCACTTTAAAACCTGGGTCTAAGGATATGGTGAGTTATAGCCCGAGAGGGGGCCGTGGTGTGGAGACACAGAGGAGCACGGGTTCTCAAAGCACTTTATACTTGCATGAAGGGTGTGGAGCATGCTTTAAAAGATATTGAAGCATACTGATGATTTCATTTTGGATACTAATGGACTTTTATAACATTGCACTTAAAATATGGTGGCACTATACAGATATTTTATTTTTGTAGTTATTTTATTTTGATATTTGTGTGATGCATAATTAATGACACCTAGTGCTCATCCATTTTTTGTTTATTTGATGTATCATCATTATGTATATTGCACAGGATAGTGGGAAGAGCAGCAGGGGTGGTTAAGAAAAATTGTGAGGTTGGCCTGTGCCGTAGTGTTTTATTGGATCAGCTTAATACATGTTGCTTACATTTTAACTTAGTAGTACAATATGATGCTCATTTCTTCCCACAAGCCAGAATAACCTCATTTGTTTATTTTTAATCCACTATAATAGCTACCTTGAAACAGAGACCTCAGCTCAAACTGGGATGGCTGTTATGCAAGTGGATTTGCTTAGTGGCTTCAAACTAGCTTCAGAAGGTGTATCACTGAGATATCCCATTAAGAAAATAGAAGAAACTATGGATGGCAAAGTCAATATTTATTTTGATAATGTAAGTGGAATGACTATTACTATATATACAGCATGTGATTTGATATTTAAACAGTTGTATAACACACACGTTTTTTGAGAAAATAATTCTATACAAAAAAAAATGGATACAATTGTTTCTGGCACAACACTAATTTATCTACAATGTTGGCGAGCTTGTTCCTGTTCTTCTGGTTGGACTGCACCATTGTGGACTATATGAACTATATGAACTATATCTGCCACCATATAGACACAAAACTGAAGGAGATATCAGATACAGTATATTGCAAAGCCGGTTATTATTTTTTTCTGATGGACTTGAAACATGTACTATACCAAGCTATGATATATATCCATATATGTATGGAGAAACTAGTACCCATGTTGTACATTATTGGCAATCCTTTTAAAAATGAGTTTGCATATACAGTACATCTTTATGTATCCGCATGAGTCTGTGGTTGGTTATGATAACTGAAAGCTAAAAGTGCTGTAATTTTGGGTGTTTATGTCTGGATATTATTTCCAATACCAGCCATTACCATTGCCTGTAATTTATTATTTGTGCTGAATTTGGGATTATATTCCTTGATGATATGAGCCATCCATACACAGTTTGCACAGTTTGGCTGCAATAACTTTTATGATTCCACTGCGTGTAAAATATCCATGGATACATAGCTGGCTTTATCAACAACAGTTTTTGGGTATTGTTCTTAATCAATCAATGCATGCTGTATTTTTTGAGTAATATATTTATTAGCTATAGCCATAGTTGATGAATTTTTACCAACTTCAGTAACAAGATTCTCCAGGGGGGTTCTATTTGACTGTTATATGCTGTGTACCTTTAGCCAAGAAAAATAATATAACTATGAAGTTTTTTGTATCCACCTCTACAAACCTTGCAAACTCTTTTTAATATGACAGGTGATAGGTATTTTCTGTTTTATATTATCATACTCCTTTTCTCCTTTACTCCCCATTTTTATATACTGTACAGTAATGTGAAACTGAAAGTCGATTTAAAGGAGGGGATGAGAATTAAAATACAGTATAGTTAGCGGTCGAAGTTTGGTTGGATATGCATCATATTGTCTCCCTTGTATAATATATATATATATATATACATATATATATATATATATATATATATATATATATATATATATATATGTACACCCCTCACATTTTTGAACAACTATATCTGTTCATGTGACAACACTGAAGAAATTACACGTTGCTACAAAGTAAAGTAGTGAGTGTACAGCTGGTATAACAGTGTAAATTTGCTGTTCCCGCAAAATAACTCAACCCACAGCCATTAATTTTTTAAACCGCTGGCAACAAAAGTGAGTACACCCCTAAGTAAAAATGTCCAAATTGGGCCCAATTAGCCATTTTCCCTACTCCTACCCCCGGTGTCATGTGACTCTTTAGTGTTACAAGGTCTCAGGTGTGAATGGGGAGTCGGTGTGTTAAATTAGGTGTTATTAATCTCACTCTCTCATACTGATCACTGGAAGTTCAACATGGCACCTCATGGCAAAGAACTCTCTGAGGATATGAAAAAAAGAATTGTTGCTCTACATAAAGTTGGCCTAGGCTATAAGAAGATTGCCAAGACCCTGAAACTGAGCTGCAGCATGGTGGCCAAGACCATTCAGCAGTTTAACAGGACAGGTTCCACTCAGAACAGGCCTCGCCATGGTCGACCAAAGAGGTTGAGTGCACGTGCTCAGCATCATAGCCAGAGGTTGCCTTTTGGAAATAGACATATGAGTGCTGCCAGCATTGCTGCAGAGCTAGAAGGGGGGGGGGGTCAGCCTGTCAGTGCTCAGACCATATGCGGCACACTGCATCAAATTGGTCTGCATGGCTGTCGTCCCAGAAGGAAGCCACTTCTAAAGATGATGCACAAGAAAGCCCGCAAACAGTTTACTGAAGACAAACAGACTAAGGACATGGAACCATGTCCTGTGCTCTGATGAGACCAAGATAAACTTATTTGGTTCAGATGGTATCAAGCGTGTGTGGTGGCAATCAGGTGAGGAGTACAAACACAAGTGTGTCTTACCTACAGTCAAGCATGGTGGTGGGAGTGTAATGGTCTGGGGCTGCATGAGTGCTGCCGGCATTGGGGAGCTACAGTTCATTGAGGGAACAATGAATGCCAACATGTACTGTGACATACTGAAGTAGAGCATGATCCCCACCTTTTGGAGACTGGGCCGCAGGGCAGTATTCCATCATAATAACGACCCCAAACACACCTCCAAAATGACCACTGCCTTGCTAAAGCTGAGGGTAAATGTGATGGACTGGCCAAGCATGTCTCCAGACCTAAACCCTATTGAGCATCTGTGGGGCATCCTCAAATGGAAGGTAGAGGAGCGCAAGGTCTCTAACTTTCACCAGCTCCACTAGAGTGGAGGAGGACCCCAGTGGCAACCTGTGAAGTTCTGGGGAACTCCATGCCCAAGAGAGTTAAGGCAGTGCTTGAAAATAATGGTGGCCACACAAAATAATGACACTTTGGCCCAATTTGGATCTTTTCACTTAGGGGTGTACTCACTTTTGCTGCCAGCGGTTTAGACGTTAATGGATAAATGTTGAGTTATTTTGAGAGGACAGCAAACTTACACTGTTATATAAGCTGTACACTCACTACTTTACATTGAAGCAAAGCAAAGTGTCATTTCTTCAGTTTTGCCACATGAAAATATATAATAAAATATTTACAAAAATGTGAGGGGTGTACTTACTTTTGTGAGATATATATATATATATATATATATATATATATATATATATATATATACATATATACATATATATATGTATATAATAAGTTAGTGACCCTAAAAATATTGAAGCCAAGGGCGGACCGGCAAAAATATTGTAATGAAAGCCTACATATTTTTCTCAGTATAGGTTTCCTTTATGTTGATATGAATGTACTGTATATATCAAATATTTCATGTGCAGTGTTATTTAACTGTGTTAGTATTTACATCATTAACTACATTATGTCTTTGTATCTTAGATTAATCAAACAGAAGTGTGCGTGGATATACCTGCTACCCGTAATTCAAAGGTTGGCTACACTCAGGATGCTTTTGTTTCTGTTATTGATTATTATGAGCCAGGTAAAAAACAGCAGTACATTTTTGTATGTCTCTGTGTTTATTTGTGAGTATATACAAAATATATGCATTACTAAAATAATATGTGTAATATTTAGTCAGGTTTGCCCTTGTCAATGCAACCCATATTACTAGTGTTCTCTCCTTGGACAAAAAGAGAAAAAAATTCCTACATATTTATTAGCAAAATGATGTGAGTAGAAATGAGTAAACTGATTTGCCAGGTTTAGGATCAAGGGCAGTTTTAATTTATTCTCTGCCAACTGATATTCACAAGCAATACCTGCCAGACTCTGTCTACCTTTTGTTTTTTTTTTACTTTTCTTTAAACGAAATAACATCTCATGAGAGCTAGTCTGGTTTGACAGGTATATTAGCTTGTAAACCTACAGCAATATGGCCTCAAGAATATGGCCTCACTATGGCCTCACTATGTTAATACCAGTCCTTGAGTATGCGGATAGTGATTTATGAAGATTTACAGGCCTACACTCTCTCAGCTCTGTATTCACATACTCCTTTTATTTGAACAAGTTGTTCCCAGCCAGTAGAGGGTGCTTTTAGAAAGTTATAAGGTCATTAAGGAAATTAACCTAACTGCCCTTTTGTGGGAAAATATTTATTTCCACAAATCGACAAACTCTTCACTCTTCCCTGTTACTTTCTCACCAAAAAAAATACAAAAACATGCATGCAATTATCTTGAATCTTTGAAAGTCAAAACTTACTCCTCAGGCGATAAAATATGATATCTTACTGTTACAGGTTGTTTTACCTTTGCTAGTGATACAAACATTAGCTGGGTAACTCAGTTTCTCTCATTTTCTCTTCAGTGTTTGTGAAAATGCCACTGTTTTAAGGGCCTCATTCATTGTATTATGACAAACAAATTTAAATATTATTATTATTATACAGGATTTATATAGTGCCAACTGTTTACGCAGTAATTTACAACATAAGGGCAGACAGTACAGTTACAATACAGTTTAAAACAGTAAAAATCAGAGAGCCCTGCAGTGCTCATTAAAGCTTACAATCTAAGAGGGAGGGTCAAGAGATACAAAAGGTAATAACTGTGGGGAATGAGCTGATGGAGAAAATAAAAGTACAGTTGTTAGGTGGGGGCAGGGTAGGCCTTTCTGAAGAGAAATGTTTTCAGGGATCATCTAAAAGTCGACAGAGTAGGACATAGTTGGACAGATTGGGGTAGGGAGTTCCAGAGGATGGGAGAGGCTCTGGAGAAGTCCTGGAGGCGAGCATTGGAGAGGTGACAAAGGGAGCTAGAGAGCAGGAGGTCTTGGGAGGAACACAGAGAGTGGTTTGGTTGGCTGGGGGGCAGAATTGTGGATGGCTTTGTAAGTTGTTGTTAGTAATTTGAATTGAATTAGTTGGGTGAGCGAAAGTCAGAGAAGGAATCAGCAGAGAGGAGTAGCAGACACTGAGCGGTTGGTAAGGTGGATGAATCTTTTGGCAGCATTCATAATGCACTGAAGGGGGGAGGGATAGGTAGGACAATGAGGAGGGAACTGCAGTAGTCGAGGCGAGAGATGACCAGGAAGTCAACTAAGAGCTTTATGGTGTCATTGGTTAGAAAGGGGTATATTTTAGAGATGTTGTGGAAGTTGAATTGGCTCAGATAAAAAGTAAAAATAAAACTGCCAGAATTTTTTTTAAGGTGCAACTCCACCACATTTTAGCAAACTAGACAAAATAAAAAAACATTAATAAATTTTTTAGATAGTGTAAAGTCATGCATTTGAGACACGGGAGTGAGATTTACTAAAACTAGAGAGTGCATAATTTGGTGCAGCTCTGCATATAAACCAGTCAGTTTCCAGGTTTTATTGTCAAAGCTTAATTGAACAAGCTGAAGTTAGAAACTCATTGTTACCATGCACATCTGCACCAAATTCTGAGTGCTCCAGGTTTAGTAAATCTCCCCCACTGTGACCATGGACACATGGTACTATTTACAGTGAAAGGCAGTGTGGCAGCTGAAGGTATTAACCACTCGCTGACCACCCCATAGCACATTTACTGCTACAAGGCAGCCGCACTACGCAGAATCACGTATATATATGTGATTCTGCACTTCCGGGTCAGGGGTGTAAGTGCGCACTGCTGACGGCTTGCTCCCACTGTGATTTTACACAGTGGGAGCAGATCAGTGGGTCCCGTGGACCCAATGTCCACCGACACCCACTAATTGCAATCACAGTAAGGTCAACTGGTTAAAAGCCCAGCGCCAAGATATTAGCCACCCCTCCTACCATGCCTTCTTCCCACTCCTTTTTAAATACTGGTATGAAAAAAAGAAACCTGTCCAAATGTCAGTTTTAATTACCTGAAGCCATGTTCACATGACAATCCTCATCTCTTCTTCTGTTTACTTTGGGTGATTCTTCTTCAAGTGTATACATCACTGCCTGTGTGATGTAGACACCTTCTATTAGTGGAGGCCACTCTTCCAGAAGGTTAAAGCTCAGCTACAACCTGGAGCATCAGAAAGAAGTGCCATAGCCCAAGATACGTAATGCATATTATTCCTGTCACTGTAGACTTAAACTGGAGTTCAGCAATTTTCTTTTTTCTACAGCTTTAGTGACCTTACTTATCTGTAATCATAATAAGTATATCTAATGACACGCAGGTAGCTGGGTCCTGCAGAAATCTTCTCAGCCGGTTGCCCAGTCCGCTTCCTGGTGATGATCTTCTGATCTTGTGAAAGCTAATAGCTTGGGTCTAGGGGCTAAACCGTATTAGAGTCCTACCGGGACCATTCCTCTCCTCGCCCATTGAGCAAATTTCTTTATTATTTACACTGGCTATATAACATGACCTCTGAATGGTGGAGGGGATCCTGTTATTAATCTGAATCTCAGAAAATGTATTAATGGAGGAAGAGATGTTTCCCCGACAGATTATCTCTAATGTAGTTCAGCCCAAAGAACCAAAGCTACTAAGGAGCCCCACACAATTACAGCAATTTCAAAAGTGACAATGGGTACGGAAGAGAAGAAACACCAGCACGCTGTCATGGGGGGGGGGGGGGCTTTGCACCATGTTGCACCCTAAATATGTAATAAATATGTAACATGGTGCTAAATGTGGAGTTAGCCTTTAATGAAACAATGAAACAAAATGTGCTACTGTTTGTATATTCTAATGCTTTTTGTCTTTTTTTTTTCTAGGAAGAAGAACAGTAAAGTGCTACAATTCAGAGGTGATGCAAAATCTATCCCCATGTACATTCTGCAAAGATGACTGCAAGTCATGTAAAAATAATAGTCACAGTTTCCATCTATCAACATCCAAATTTCTTTCAACACTGATGCTGATTTTATATTGTTTACTACTCTAAAGAAATCTGGAGGGCATTATATTTTGCAATTTACAGGTGTTGACTTTATAGCAAGTCTTGGAATTTTTTACCTTGTATTACAGGGTAATTTTGTGTGAATCAATTGATAAAGCTGAGGAACTGTCAAAATCTGCAAATAATTGGATTTATCTGAATATTTGCACACAGCTTAGTCCAATCTGTGGAAAAATCATACAATTATACAGTCATAATGTTTGGCGTGAATTATATGTGTCTCTGCAGACCAAACAGGTCAACATGTAAATATATACCGTATACAGGTGAACAAAAAATTTGCCCAATTCAGTATTTACCTCTTAGAAGCCAAATTACAAGTACTGGTGAGGTAAACTATACCAACTAGACAAAGATTGCACTCTGAAGTCCTTTCTTAAGTTTAGACCATTTTAAATTATTTAGATTGTAATAGCATAAATCCAATAATAATTTATTCAAAGTATATAATGCAGCAGGTGCAGCCAAGAGGCATCTGAGAGCCACATATGGTACTATGTGCCACTAACTGAGGATAAAAAAAATGAGGGCAAACAAAAACAGCAGTTTTACAAAATTCTCAGGAGCATGATGTGTTTTTTTCCTTTACTTGCATTAAATAAATTTGTAGATGGCTTCAGAAAAATACATGCAGTAAAAGCATAAAATAAATTTAAAGGGCCAGTACACCCAAACGTGAAATTTAACCACAGCTGGAGTCTGATGCTTTCAGCCACAGAAAGCTTTCAGCTTTCTTAAATCTTTTAGAACTCCAGAAACAAGCTCTTGCACCATACCTTCCCACTGCTCACAATAAATCACAATACAAATCTGACAAGGAAGGTGGGACTCGAACAGTAATTGAGATTTAGGTCTTCAGCATCTACCAAAAAACTAAAATACCAGTTTTGCGTGGACTGGCCCATTAAAATAGAATACCTTTATGATATTGGCATATATTTCCAAAATCTTGGCAGAAAACGCTATATAGTTCTTTATAGTGAACATTTCATATGTAATGAGGACTTTTCTAAAGCTGTAAGCTAGGTTAAAGTGGTGTTCCGGCTGAAATTATACTTTTTAAATAAAAATACCCCTATAATACACAAGCTTAATGTATTCTAGTAACGTTAGTCTGTAAACTAAGGTCTGTTTTGTTAGTTTATAGCAGTAGTTTGTTATTTTGTAAACTTACAGCAGGCCGTGGCCATCTTAAGTCTGGGCATCTGAAGCCAGACTGTATTTCTTCCTGGATCTCATCCTTGCAGATCTTGCACATGCTAAGTGCAGCACAAGCAGTGTAATAGGTTTCAGGTGAGGTTTCCATAGCAACGACAGTGTCAGAGGAAGTTGCCGCCCCTTCCCAGAAGGCATTGCAAACAGGAAATGATGCGATGGGCCACGGCCAGGGAGGAGGAAGTGAAAAATGAATACAGCA
The DNA here is from genome assembly GCA_037952925.1 of Lithobates clamitans. Lineage (NCBI taxonomy): Eukaryota > Metazoa > Chordata > Amphibia > Anura > Ranidae > Lithobates > Lithobates clamitans. The sequence continues at coordinate 7,964,940 of JBBGZY010000305.1, read as the reverse complement.
GATATACAGTAAGTGTTGAGAAAAAAAATATATATGTACAATTCTGGTCTTCTGCAGGCAGAAAGAAAAGCGTTTCCCCTGTCATCTTTCACTTAAACAGGAGATAACCTCAATCTGTATTGTACAGATTTGTATCTGTACAGACTGTATTACAGGAAGTAATACAATCTGTAAAAAAATCTAAGGCATTAAGATTACAAATTACACCACCGCTTACAAGGTAATGTTGTATACTGATCGGCATCTTAGTCCAAGATGTAGATGATGATGCTGGATAGTGCCTGATCAAAGATGACATCAAGATGACAGGAAGATGGCAGGTTTCTCTTAGATAGCATAGTGTGTATATACAGTACTTACATTTTATGTCAGGAAAAAAACATTCATGTATGAGAGATTAGAACAAAGAAAATGCGGGGATTTTAGCGGTGCCAAAAAGAGTCCCAAAGAAATACATTTGTTTAAAAATATTTTGGAATATGTTTTATTTTAGCAAAGTTAAAAATATAAAAAAAAAAGTTAAAAATATGAATGCAATCTATACACTGGGGGGAGAGCCTTTGGGGGTATCTAAGATGGGAAAGGACTTGGGGGTCCTAGTAGATGATAGGCTGAGCAATGGCATGCAATGCCAAGCTGCTGCTAACAAAGCAAACAGAATATTTGCATGCATTAAAAAGGGATCAACTCCAGAGATAAAACAATAATTCTCCCACTCTACAAGACTCTGGTCCAGCCGCAGCTGGAGTATGCTGTCCAGTAGGGATGAGCCGAACACCCCCTGTTCGGTTCGCACCAGAACTTGCGAACAGGCAAAACATTTGTTCGAACACGCGAACACCGTTAATGTCGATGGGACACGAACATGAATAATCAAAAGTGCTCATTTTAAAGGCTTATATGCAAGTTATTATCATAAAAAGTGTTTGGGGACCTGGGTCCTGCCCCTTGGGACATGGATCAATGCAAAAAAAAGTTTTAAAAACGGCCGTTTTTTCGGGAGCAGTGATTTTAATAATGCTTAAAGTGAAACAATAAAAGTGTAATATCCCTTTAAATTTCATACCTGGGGGGTGTCTATAGTATGCCTGTAAAGGGGTGCATGTTTCCCGTGTTTAGAACAGTCTGACAGCAAAATTACATTACAAAGGAAAAAAAGTCATTTAAACTACTCGCGGCTATTAATGAATTGCCGGTCCGACAATACACATAAAAGTTCATTGATAAAAACGGCATGGGAATTGCCCACAGGGGAACCCCGAACCAAAATTTTAAAAAAAATGACGTGGGGGTCCCCCTAAATTTCATACCAGGCCCTTCAGGTCTGGTATGGATATTAAGGTGAACCCCGGCCAAAAAAAAAAAAAAAAAATGGCATGGGGTCCACCTCAAAATTTATACCAGACCCTTCAGGTCTGGTATAGATTTTAAGGGGAACCCCACACCAAAATTTAAAAAAAAAACGGCGTGGGGTCCCCCCAAAAATCCATACCGGACCTTTATCCGAGCACGCAACCTGGCAGGCCGCAGGAAAAGAGGGGGGGATGAGAGAGCGCCCCCCTCCTTAACTGTACCAGGCCACATACCCTCAACATTGGGAGGATGCTTTGGGGTAGCCCCCCAAAACACCTTGTCCCCATGTTGATGAGGACAAGCGCCTCATCCCCACAACCCTGGCCAGTGGTTGTGGGGGTCTGCGGGCGGGGGGCTTATCAGAATCTGGAAGCCCCCTTTAACAAGGGGACCCCCAGATCCCAGCCCTCCCTCTTGTGTGAAATAGCAAGGGGGTACTACCCCTACCATTTCACTAAAAAAGTGTCAAAAATGTTAAAAATGACAAAAGACAGTTTTTGACAATTCCTTTATTTAAATGCTTCTTCTTTCTTCTTTCTTTTATCTTCTTTCTTCTATCTTCCTTCGGTTTCTTCCTCCATCTTCTTCTTCTTCTGGTTCTTCTGGTTCTTCCTCCGGTGTTCTCATCCGGCATTTTCCTCCGCAGCTTCGGGGATATTACACTTTTATTGTTTCACTTTAAGCATTATTAAAATCACTGCTCCCGAAAAACAGCCGTTTTTAAAACTTTTTTTTGTATTCATCCATGTCCCCTGGGGCAGGACCCAGGTCCCCAAACACTTTTTATGACAATACCATGAATATAAGACTTTAAAATTAGCACTTTTGATTTCTCCCATAGACATTTAAAGGGTGTTCCGCGGCATTCGAATTTGCCGCGAACACCCCAAATTGTTCGCTGTTCGGCGAACTTGCAAACAGCCGATGTTCGAGTCGAACTCGAAGCTCATCCCTACTGTCCAGTTCTGGGCACCAGTCCTCAGGAAGGATGTACTTGAAATGGAGCGAGTACAAAGAAGTGCAACAAAGCTAATAAATGGTCTGGAGAATATTAGTTATGAGGAAAGGTTGAGAGCAGTGAACTTATTCTCTCTGGAGAAGAGACGCTTGAGATGGGATATGATTTCAATTTATAAATACCGTACTGGTGACTCCACAATAGGGATAAAACTTTTTTGCGGAAGGGAGTTTAACAAGACACGTGGCCACTCATTAAAATAAGAAGAAAAGAGGTTTAACCTTAAACTAAATAGAGGGTTTTTTACTGTAAGTGCGGCAAGGATGTGGATTTCCCTTCCACAAGCAGTGGTCTCAGCGGGGAGCATCGATAGTTTACAAAAACTATTAGATAAGCATCTGAACGACCGCAACATACAGGGATATACGATGCAATACTGACATAAAATTAAACATAGAGGTTGGACTTGATGGACTTTTTTCAACCTCACTTACTATGTAACTATGTAACTGTGTTCTCCCACCGAGAACAGCTTCCCCCACTGGGAGGGCACAATGGCTGTGTTGCTGGGGGAATCAAGCAATTTTCTTTTCTGTAACCCGTAGTTGCAGGAAAGAAAATTGCTCTGTCTAAGGCTGGCCTAAGGCAGGACATACATTAAATATTTTTCTTGATTCAACCAGCAGGTTAAACGGAAAAAAAAAATGTACCAACTTCCCCATTCACACTTTCAAGGTGGATGGGGGAATCCCTGCCACTGTGCTATTGTGTGTTGATGGCAGGGAGCCTCCCCTGCTCTCAGAACACAATGATCAGTGTTGCTAGCTATAGCCAGTGACACTGATCATTTGGAAAAAACCTGACAGGGTGGTTGCTCAGAAGATGAATCGACTTCTGTAAATCCAGGGTGCCTGGATTAAAATTCGGTCACTGCTGAACCATTGGTGCTCTTCTGCCAAGCCCTAAGCAAAAAAAAAACAAGCTTCCGGGAGAAATAAATATATAAAATGTGGCCTCTAAAGGTGTCACATTTAGAGAAGTGAAAAACAATAATTAACAAATTAATTACAAACCGCGCTCCCTGTAAAGTGCAAGTGCAGATGACACACTCTAATGTAAACAAAGTAAATGTAGTATATATCTATAGTGTCAATAATGATACTCATAAATAAATGTCACCTAAGTGAAAACAGCAGATAATCAAACATCAAAAATTGTAAAATCAAAAACAAAACAAAAACAAGTGAAAGCAGCAGTTCAAATTCAAAATAAATTCAAAAAATTAAATTCAAAAATTGTAATAAAAAAAGTGTTCAAATAATGTTGAAATCGGACTCCTGGATAAATCCTCCTGGGGTTCAGCAAAGCATCAGACAACAGTAATCCACCACCATCACCGGCCACACAGCCTACTCATCAGATTGTGGTGACTCCCATGACAGGAGTCAAAGAACGCTTCAAGAACAGCCAAGAAAGCTCCACACGATCACGGCTTTGTTCAGGTGCTAGAACTCAGGTAACTCAGGTAACACTGTAGCTGCTTAGGTGCATGCAAACGAACTCCCGGATAGAGATGGGTCATTAAAGACCAATAGTGCCATGTATGGGGAAAAGATGAATGACCACCCATCGTGAAGTATTTATTGGACAGGCTAATAAACAAGCTAAAAACCGCATCATCCACGTGTGGGTTCATGCGGACAAACAAACAAACTATGTTGCGAACGGAAATGGCGTGTCACGCTCGGTACGACCGAACATGACACGCCATTTCCGTTTGCAACGTAGTTTGTTTGTTTGTCCATACGAACCCACACGTGGGTGATGCGGTTTTTAGCTTGTTTTTAGCCTGTCCAATACATTTTTGGCATACTTCAGGATAGAGTTCATTTATCTTTTCCCCATACATGGCACTAATGGTCTTTAATCCATCTCTATCCAGGAGTTCGTTTGCATGCACCTAAGCAGCTACAGTGTTACCTGAGTTCCAGCACCTGAACAAAGCCATGACCGTGTGGAGCTTCCTTGGCTGTTCTTGAAGCGTTCTTTGACTCCTGTCATGGGAGTCACCACAATCTGGTAAGTAGGCTGTGTGGCAGGTGATGGTGGTGAATTACTGTTGTCTGATGCCTTGCTGAACCCCAGGAGGATTTATCCAGGAGTCTGATTTCAACATTATTTGAACACTTTTTTGATTACAATTTTTGAATTTAATTTTTTTTAATTTATTTTGAATTTGAACTGTTGCTTTCACTTGTTTTTGTTTTGTTTTTGATTTTTCAATTTTTGATGTTTGATTATCTGCTGTGAGATTATATTTATTTATGAGTATCACTATTGACACTATATATATATATATATATATATACTACATTTACTTTGTTTACATCAGAGTGTGTCATCTGCACTTGCACTTTACAGGGAGCGCGGTTTGTAATTAATTTGTTAATTATTGATTTTCATTTTTCAATCACCATTATAACGTGCTGCTCCTTCATCTGTATTAGTTTAACCAGCTTCCATTTGCGCGGGTTGGTAGTTTCTACCATATATTATACATTTAAAGAAGTTTCACAATACATTCACCTTGACCCATGTATATTAAAGCGGAGATGTTTTTTTCACAAAAGAAAACCCCTATATCTAGGATTATATTTTTTAAAGGTTTTAACATATAAGGTCTGACATACATCCCCTTATGCATGTCATATCCCACTAGAGTCTCAATAAACTTTAGTTTAGTCGATATGTATACATGTATACATTATTTGTTTGTTTTGATTTGATTTGATATATATATTTTTTGGGGGGGCACTGAGAACATGGCACTTTTTGTTTTAGACACTCCTGACGAAATATGTTGAGTTGTGGAGTTTTTTTGCTTGATTTTTTTTCTAAAAAAGTGGGTGCTTCTTTAGCTTGTAAAATGGATTTTGAGATCAGTTGAGTTTACTAATATAGAATAAGATGGCAATTTGGCATATATAATTGAGAGTACATGTTTACAACTAATAGTTTGGATAGGGTAGAATCGGTTGGCCAGATAGAGCTCCTACTGCTTGCTTGAAGCCTGTAGAAGTATTCTGCCAAAATAAAAAGAAAGCTATGTTCCAAAGTAGACCATGATAGTGTAGGTAGGTTACTGTGTACAGCATATAAAACCTGTTACCAGACAAATGTAAAGGCTTCTTTGAAAAAGACAAGAAGACTTCTATATGAAACTGGGGCAGATATGCCAAGGAGGTTGATATTATTGGTATGGAATATGTTGAATACTGTACTGTACTTGTCAATTTTATTTAAAAAATTGATTCTTTTTATACAACCATTTTACATTGAAAATAGTAATTTGAGCTTTTAAGTTAAGGTTATTTTGCATTGCTTGCTTTGCCTCATTAAAATGCAGTTTTTTTAAATAGTTTCTGTGTTTTATTTTTTGTGTATTAATTTATGATATTTACCATTTCAAGGCATGGTAAAGAATGTCTACTTACTATCATTTTTGCAAGTAATCTAGAAAGCCTAAACACATCAAACTAAGGAGCCTGATTTTTCCTACGTAGCTTTCTTACTATGAGTAGGGTTGAGTATGAGTAGTATGTTCTATTTGGAAACATTTATTTCAGCACAGAAAAAAAACCTTGTAACATGCAAGAGATAGCTACCCTATGTGACTTCAACTTTGAAATTCTCACTTGACCACAGTAAAGTGGAGCTGACAGCTGACACCTGCATTCAGTTAATGGTTAATTTGTCAGTATTTTTCAGAGGAGGACTGGAAACATTTAGCCTTGAAGGAAAAACATGTTCCTTTTCATGATAAGGACAAATTTCTGTGGGATAAAGAAAGTGTGCCTTGCGAAGTGTGCCTCGGTGTCACAGTGACTGGTTAGCATCAGTTTCTTTTGCAGCTGTCAGCATTTAGTTATATGATACTTTACAGACTAAGGAAGTCAAATTCACCAATTTCTACTCTACTAACTCTACTTTACCCCTACCAACTACTGTGACCGTATGCTAGAATGACGTACAGGTAGCAATATAATGCCTAACATGTGTTACTTACTGCAGATTCCGCTCTGATCAGTGTCTGAATGGAGAAGCATCTACTCACTGGACCACCAGCCCAATTATATTTGTTAGTACTGATCTAGGGGGCAAACACGCCAGTCCTATATTCTTATAGTACCTTTATACTCCCAATACCCTCTCTATGCTGATGACACACAAATCTAGCTCCCTACTCCTCACCTCACTCCTTCAGTCTCCTCTCACATTACACATTTACTAATTGACATACCAGCATGAATTTTACACCACTTCCTCAAGCTCAATCTTTCTAAAACTGAGCTCATAATATTCCCCCCTGCCCCCTCCCATGGCTTTTCCATCAAGATCAATGTTACAGCCATCAGTCCCTCCCCTCATGCCAGGGTGCTAGGTGTACTCCTGGACTCTGACTAGTCCTTTCAGCCCCAAATCCAATCGCTGTCCAAATCTTGCAGACTTCACCTCCGTAACATCTCCAAAATATGCCCCTTTTTAACTGTTGAAACCACTAAGCAACTTATTCACTCCCTTGTTATCTCTCGAAAATTGAAACTCCCCCCTCATTGGCCTTTCTGCAGAATATCCCCTCTTCAGTCTATCATTGATGCTGCTGACAGACTCATCCACCTTACCAACCGTTCAGTGTCCACCACCTCTCCATGTCAATCCCTCCACTGGCTTGCCATTGCCAAACAAAAAGAATCAAAACAGTAACAATAACATACAAAGCCATTTACAACACTGCTCCGAGCTACATCACAAATCTTGTCTCCAAATATCACCCAAACCATCCTCTACGCTCCTTCCAAGACCTCCTGCTCTCTAGCTCCCTTGTCTCCTCCTCCCATGATTGTTTCCAGGACTTCTCCAGAGCCTCTCCCATCCTCTGGAACTCACTACCAATCTGTTTGGCTATCTCTTACTCTGTCCACTTTTAGGCGATCCTTGAAAACTAATCTCCTCAGGGAACCCTATCCTGCCTTTAGCTAATAGCTGAATCTTCTATTTCTCCAGTTCATTGCTCACAGTTATTACCTTTTGTTCCACCAGCCCCTCCTTTTTAGACTGTAAGCTTGCAGGAACAGGGCCATCCTAACCCTCTTGTATTCAATTCAAAATACCTTTAGGACTGAAGATTACTTAAAACTCCCAAACATTATATATTTTCTGAAAGCAGAGAATTAATTTGTGGTAGTTAAAAAATTTTATGTCGCATGATATTAGCGCAATGGTTTATGAAATGCAACATTTCAGTAATAGATACACTAAAGTTAACTTTAGGACACACAAATGCAATAAATTACACAATATTTTTGGTAAAATATAAAAGATGAAGTTGCACCAAGTAAAAAGATACCCAACATGTCAAGCAATAAAACACAAGAAAACCCTCAACGCCCTAAATTTTCCATAGCCGATGCTTTAACAGCCCCTACAGGTCATCAGGTTAGAGTTACCCAGGAGCTCTGGTGCCAAAATTATTGATCCCACTCTGTCATATCTCGTGATATATAACATATATCTCCGTTTTTGTATGTAGGCGCCAAACGGGGGGGGGGGGGGGGGTTCAAACTTTTTTTGTGTCTTTTTTAAATGTTTTTTTTTTTTTAAACATGACTTTATTGTTATTACATAGGCCAATGGCCCCCTATGTAATAGCATATAGGTGACATGTCCTCTTTATGGCAAGGGAGGTGGAGAGATGGTGTGTGCAAGGAGAGGGGCAGGGGAGAAGCAGTGTTTATAGTGAAGGGACAGTGTGTACATACAGGCAATGTGACTTGCAATGTGACTTGCCAGCTCTGGATGTCATTGCCAGCTCTGAATGTAATTGCCGATTCTTTGTTTACTCTAAAGCGATGGAGAAGGAGCTGTCATGCGGCTCTCCACTAAAGTAAACAAAGGGTCAGGGCCACCCGGTGACATCATTGGGGGGCCCCACCCCTTTCTCTACTTCAGCAAATGACAGCTCCTTCTCCAGCGCTATAAAGTAAACAAAGAGCCAGCAATTACATTCAAACTGAGGTAATGACAGTCAGAGCAAGCAAGTGGCATAGCCCCCTCACTGTAAACACTGCTCCTCTCTGCAAACACTGCCCACCCCCCTCCCTTGTCTATTGTACACACTGCGCCCCACTGTATTCAGCCTGGGCTGTCAGAATCCCCACTGCAGCAATTAGTCACTGGTTGTTAGGACGCTTCTAACTAATGCAAAAATGGACCGTTTGTCTCTTTTTTCGTCCTTTCATTTTTTTAATGGAACAAAAATAGGTTCCAAAAAAACAGATCTTGATGGATGCAGATTTAAATGGATGATCATCTGTTTACATCCATTTTTCCATAAAGATACATTGATGTTCATTTTTCAATTGTCAATTGATGGATGAAAAATGGACAAATGGCCTGCATGTGTGAAAGGGGCCTTACTCTAATCTTTGAGAGCTTCCAGCTTGGAGCATATAAAGCAATGAATATTTTGAGGGCAGGTATGCCTGAAGGTAGCCCATTCCTCCATAAAAAGGAACTCCACTCCAGCACCCGGGGTGTCCCAGAGCTCCTCTACCACATGCTGAGATTTTTGGATGGCTTCTTATGGGTTCCCATCTTTGGCCAGGGTCAAGATGATGTGCACAGCTCAGTGTATAGCACAGATAGGCAGGTAAGAAATGGTAATGCAGGAGACATAGTATGTCTCCTGCATTAAAAAACATGCCTGTTCACAAAATTTCAAAATTTCAGAACAAACACTGTTTAACAGTATGCTTTAGAAAGAGGGGTTTTAGTTTTTAACATTTGCAAATATATGTGGAAGCCATAATATCTCATCAAGGCCCCTATGTGTCTTCATGAGAGCCCCCAAATAGGAGCATATATAGAAATAGAGGGCAGGTACCCGAAACCTCCTAAAGGTGTAGGGACGCACAAGAAGCTTAACACAGCACATTGGCAGCTGAGGCCCTTCAGTGTGTCCTTACGCCAAACCCAGAAAGCTAAACAAAAATGGCAATGGCCATTTTTGGCCATATATGGCAATGGCCTTATCAATGGGCTTTACACAGGAAATACAACAGAAATGTTCCAGCACACTTACCAGTGAGCCAATGAAAAACAAAACACTATTTAACACTTTTTTTTAAAAACAGGTATGCCTAGAGGTAGCCCATTTCTTGCAGGGGCACACTAGAAGCCCAACACAGCACAATGACAGCTAAAGACCTCCAGGGAGCCCCCATGCCAAAAGTTTACCTCTATCGAGGTTTCATCATTGTTTGTGTTGCCTTTGAAGATTTTTTCTTAATTTCCTGTAAAGTGCAAAGGGTGTCACAATAAAAGAAAGCAAGGGAACATTTTTAAAGTGAGGTAGACCCAGACAAAAGTGATATCCTGACAGACATCTAACCTATGATGGGAGCTGGGTTTCCTGATTTCATAATGATATTGATAATATGTAAATTAATATATCATTAAAAATCCTAATATAGCATAGCGGATGATTGACCAACAGGTTTTGGAATTTTAACTTATTCTTAACTGGAGATGAGCAGATTTCTAAGAAGTTTGATCAGTCATGGTTCAGCTGAACTTTTAAAAAATGTCCAAATTTTGGAAATTTGGAACTTTTGAACTGGAAGTGCAATAAAGTCAATGGAATTCTTAATCAGGCTCCAAAAAGTTTGCATAACTGAGTTGCAAAAGATACAAATTGTGTAGAATAGTTTTCGAAGCTCCTGCCAGTCCTGCTTAATAATGATGAGAACAAAATGTCTGGGCCACTTTCCTTAAACATGTTACTATGGGTGTGACCTGGCAAGGCTAAAAATAGCCTTGAGAGCAGCATTTGGTCATTTTTACCCAGAAATCTTTTGGCAATCCAAACTAAAAATCACACTTAGATTCAGATTGGGCCATCTGAATGCAAAAAGTTCTGTTTGAATTTAAAAAAAGAAGTATGGCATGTGTGAAAAAAAAAAAACTATACTCACCTAGGTGGATGCAGCAATAATTTGATTCTGCATCTATCCCTCACCAGCTCCAGACTAAGAACTGAGCAATCAAACACTGCTGATCGCTCAGCTCCTGGTCTTCAGGCTGCAGAGAGCTGGTGACTTTCAGTCACTGACTTTCTCTGCTCTGCCCCTCCAGTGAATAATGGAGCGCAGGGCTGGCTCAGGCTCCCAGCAGCTATTTGAGCGGTCCTGATCTGGGTGGATCCTGACCATATGGTCGGGATCTTTACAGAGCTTGGACTGGCTTTATGTGTTATGTAAGCTGAAAACGGGTCACAGGAGGGCAGAACGCACTGCACTCCTGTGATCCATAGAAGTACAGGCAAAAAGCTTTGGCTAGTCTTCCCATTTAGCAACATCTTAAATTCAGGATCAACTTTACTCTCAACAGACAGGTTGTTCTTGTTTACTCCAGAAAGTATGGCACAGCGAAAAAGCAAAATCTAACATATGATACATTAAAGATTTTGATAATGTCCATGGGTTAATCATTGTCTGCCAAAACTTCATTACACATTTTTTAATGTGTACTTGCAGATATGCACTTGTGTGTGGATAAAGTTTGTACTTGGCCCTATTTATTTCCAAATTCTTAGAGCTGTACTGTAACTGTAATTACTTTAAATGTGAATCTACAAGACATTTCCCACTTGTAGCCTAATATTATTCTGCATACGACAGGTTTCCATTGACATGGCATCTCCCCAGCAAAGGATTAGGAACCCTCAAATGTTCTGCACTTTTGCAGTTTTTTGACACTAGCAGACTGCTTTGTGGATAATTTTTTCCTTCAAATATTAAATACATACTGAGAAACCATTTGTAAATTTCCCATTGGCTAGGAATGTTCTTAAGAATATAACATTAGTAATGCATGAAATGTATTCCCCATACATTATTTATTTTAATAAATAGGCTGAAGTTTAACTGAAAGTGGGTAATGAAGTCATCTGTATGTATTAACACATAATTGTTGTATATATCTTGGATAATATATTTAAAAGAAAATGGCTTAAAATTTTGACATTGTAAGAATGTAATGTCCTGGAAACCAAAACACAAATGTGCTAGGTCTTTAGTTTTCATATTAAGCAAATCCTATGTTTTACTGAGATGCGTAAAATGCCTAAATGATGGATGATTTTATATTTTGGTTCACTCCCCAGGGTAGAAAGGCTGCTCCTTCATACTGAGAGGAGGCAGCCTTTTTGAATTTGACACATTATATAGATCCTGCCTGGAAGGCTTTCATTGGAGCTGTTCCATGCATTTTCAACTAGGAGAATGCCTCACAGCAAACTAACAACACGCTGGTAGGATCACATTTACCAGTTGAGTTAAAGAAGCCTCTGAAGTGGGGAAAATATACTTTCCAGCTTAAAGTAGAACTAAAGACAAAACTTTTTTTTGTCATTTTGAATAGAGTAAGGGAGGGTTATAACCCCTTTCAGCTTTTTTTTTTAGCCTTCTGTGTTCAATTGGGGAGATTCTCCTTCATTTCCTTCCCCACTGCCAAAACAGGAAGTAAGAGGAAATCTATCCTAAGTGCTGATGTTCTTGTTGTCACCAGAACTGATGTTCCCATTGGAAGATTTCCTGTCTATTCCTATTCTGATGACAACCCAAAATTTGGGATATTCGTTTACTTTGAATTATAACAATAACCAGGACAGAGAGCAATAAAAACCTGACAGGTGTTCTAACCCTCTTCCAGTCTAAAACTAAACAAAAAGTTTTCACTTTAGTTACACTTTAAGTTGAACAAACACCAACAACCAAAAATGAAAATCATAGAAGGCTTAAAGTGATTGTAAAGTCTCGTTTTTTTAAATAAAAAACATATGCTTACCTCCTCTGTGCAGTTGGTTTTGCACAGAGCAGCCCGGACCCTCCTCTTCTTGGGTCCCTCTTCACTGCTCCTGGCCCCTCCCTCCTGTTGAGTAACCCCACAGCAAGCAGCTTGCTATGTGGGGCACCCAAGCCGAGTCACAACTCTGTGTGTCTATTCAGACACAGAGCCCCGACCCGTCCCCTCCCCTCTCTCCCCTGATTAGCTAACTGACTTTGCCTGACAGCCGCTGGAGCCAATGGCACCGCTGCTGTGTCTCAGCCAATCAGGAGGAGAGTCCTCTACAGCTAAGACACTAGTGGACATCACTGGAGAGAGATGGGGCTCAGGTAAGTAATTAGGGGGTGCTGGGGAGGCTGCTACACACAGAAGTATTTTATCTTGCTGCATAGAATGCATTAGGATTAAAAAAACTTTCTGCCTTTACAAATCCTTTAACAATTACAGTGGGCTCAGGCCTGTAAGGAATCTTTGCCACCAAAAGTTATTTTGAGTTATACCTTCCTTAAATTTTATGTCTAGCCAAAATGATTATTTAATAATATATTTAATAATATTTAACAATATTATAGAGATTTCCCTTTTTCCACCAGAGATTAAACAAGGGAAATGTTCCAACTTGTGAACAAGGTGCATGGTGTAGCGGGCAGTGAACACACAGGGGTTGATTTACTAAAGCTGGAGAGTGCAAAAATCAGGTGCAGCTCTGCATAGAAACCAATCAGCTTCCAGATTTTTTTCCCAAAGCCTAATTGAACAAGCTGAACTTAGAAGCTGATTGGCTACCATGCACAGATGCACCAGAGTTTGCACTCTCCAGTTTTAGTAAATCAACCCCACAGAGTCCAAGATAGACAAGAGCAGTATATTGTAGAAAGTTCCAAAAAAAACAAAACAACTAGGCCCGGGCTAGTAGGCCCAGCCGTCTGGAGCCACTTACAAACAGTAACAGTGTTCTATAGTCTTCTATCATGCCAGCAGTCTCTGCAATGAGGCACAGGAATGCAGCCTGGCCTGTCCACACCCAAAGGGGAGACTTCCTGCCAGGAAACGGCGCAGTCCCTGCACTTTCTCTACTCCTCTGGAACCTCTCCCTGATGCTAAACACTGTCCCTGACAGATGGGGAACCTGTTCCTACACTGTTAATATTGTCCACTCTAGAATTAGACGCTGACAGTTTATCATCCTTTTTCGATATGGTGGAGTTCCCAGCGCTTACCCCTGAAACACGCAATAGACTAGATGCCCCCTTTACCTTGAAAGAAGTACAGACTGCTGTTGCCTCACTCCAGACTGCAAAAACGCCGGGCCTGGAAGGACTTCTGGCAGAATTCTATAAAGAACATGCTGTCGGTATAATTTCCCACTTCCACACTTTACTTCTTACTGTGCTAGAAGAGAACTGCATCCCACAGTTCATGACGGAGGCGGTCATTATGGTGGTGCCCAAGCCGGGAAAGAACCCCGAAATGTGTGCATCCTGATTTCACTGCTCAATGTCGACGCCAAGATTTTCACCAAGATACTGGCCAACCGCTTGAACTTGGTGATATTGTCCTTGGTGCACGAAGATCAATCTGGCTTCATGCCTGGCAAGGGCACTGACATCAATAGCCAGCGATTATACACCAACATCGCCCATTCCCGAGATCGTGCCCCCTCTGGGGTGGTGGCGTCTCTCGATGCAGAGAAGGGCTTTGACTCTGTTGAATGGCCCTTCCTGTGGCAAGTCCCGGCTAAGTTTGGCTTCGGCCCGAACTTCATCTCCTGGATACAGCTACTTTACAGATCCCCTACAGCCAGAGTTAGAACTAATGGGATCCTTTCGCAACCCTTCCCTCTCAGCCGAGGTACCAGACACGGATGCCCACTATCCCCTGGCCTATTCACACTGGCGATGGAGCCCCTAGCTATCCTGATCCAAGCGACCCCACGAATCATTGGTATTTAAATTGGTCCCCTGCGGGAGAAGATCTCCCTGTATGTGGACGATGCCCTGCTATACCTACCTGATGCCTTGGAAGCCTTGGAATCCCTCCATCACCCATCCCCCCATCCCATTTCTGGCTCATCCATCCCATTTCTGGCTCACTCATTCCGCCATCCCATTTCTGACTCATTCATCCTATTTCTGGCTCATCCATCCCGCCATCCCATTTCTGGCTCATTCATCCCTCCATCCTATTTCTGCCTCATCCATCCCATTTCTGGCTCAACCCTCCATCCTATTTCTGGCTCATCCATCCCGCCATCCCATTTCTGAGTCATCCATCCCATTTCTGGCTCATCCATCCCTCCATCCCATTTCTGGCTCATCCATCCAATTTCTGCCTCATCCATCCCATTTGTGACTCATCTATCCCTTCATCCCATTTCAGGCTCATCCATCCCATTTCAGGCTCATCCACCCCTTTATCCCATTTCTGGCTCATCCATCCCTCCATCCCATTTCTGGCTCATCCATCCCATTTCTGGCTCATCCATCCCTCCATCCTATTTCTGGCTCATCCATCCCTCCATCCTATTTCTGGATCATCCATCCCATTTCTGGCTCAACCATCCCATTTCTGGCTCACCCATCCCGCCATCCCATTTCTGACTCATCCATCTAATTTCTGGCTTATCCATCCCTCCATCCCATTCTGGCTCATCCATTCCTCCATCCCATTTCTGACTCATCTGTCCCTTCATCCCATTTCTGACTCATCCATTCCATTTCTGACTCATCCATCCCTCCATCCCATTTCAGGCTCATCCATCCCATTTCTGGTTCATCTATCCTATTTATGGCTCATTCATCCCACCATCCTATTTTTGGCTCATCCATCCCATTTCTCGCTCATCCATTCCTCCATCCCATTTCTGGCTAATGCATCTCATTTATGACTCATCCATCCCTCCATCCCATTTCTGGCTCATCCATCCAATTTCTGCCTTGTCCATTCCTCCATCCCATTTCTGGCTCATCCATCCCTCCATCCAATTTCTGACTCATCCATCAAATTTCTGACTCATCCATCCCATTTCTGGCTCATCCATCCCTCCATCCAATTTCTGACTCATCCATTCCATTTCTGGCTCATTCATCCCTACATCCAATTTCTGGCTCATCCATCCCTCCATCCAATTTCTGTCTCATCCATCCCATTTTTGGCTCATCCATTCCTCCATCCCATTTCTGGCTCATCCATCTCATTTCTGGCACATCCACCCCTCCATCCCATTTCTGACTCATCCATTTCATTTCTGGCTCATCCATTCCTCCATCCCATTTCTGGCTCATCCATCCCATTTCTGGCTCATCCACCCCTCTATCCCATTTCTGGCTAATCCATCTCATTTCTAGCTCATCCATCCCTCCATCCTATTTCTGGCTCATCCATCCCTCCATCCCATTTCTGGCTCATGCATTTAATTTCTGGCTCATACATCCCTCCATCCCATTTCTGGCTCATCCATCCAGTTTCTGAGCCCATCCATCCCTGTCATCCCCCACCATGTCATAGCGTTTCACCCATCCTCCACCCTGTCATTGTATGTCACCCATCCTCCACCCCGTCATTGTGTGTCACCCATCCTCCACCCAGTTATTGTGTGTCACCCATTCTCCACCCCGTCATTGTGTTTCACCCATCCTCGACCCCGTCATTGTGTGTCACCGATCCTCCACCCCGTTATTGTGTGTCACCCATCCTCCACCCCCTCTATGTGTGTCACCCATTACCCAAAATGTCATAGCATGTCCCCCATCCTCCACCCCGTCATTGTGTGTCACCCATCCTCCACCCCCTCTATATGTGTCACCTATCCTCCACCCTGTCATTGTGTGTCACCCTTCCTCCACCCCCTCTATGTGTGTCACCCATCCCCCACAATGTCATAGCATGTCACCCATCCTCCACCCCGTCATTGTGTGTCACCCATCCTCCAGCCCCTCGATGTGTCACCTATCCTCCACCCTGTCATTGTGTGTTACCCATCCTCCACCCCCTCGATGTATGTCACCCATCCATCACCATGTCATAGTGTGTCACCCATCCTCCACTCCGTCATTGTGTGTCACCCATCCACCACCTTGTCATTGTGTGTCACCCATCCTCCACCTTGTCATTGTGTGTCACCCACCCCCCCACAATGTCATAGCATGTTACCCATCCTCCACCCCATCATTGTGTGTCACCCATCCTCCACCCCGTCATTGCGTGTCACCCATCCTCCACCCCATCATTGTGTGTCACCCATCCTCCACCCCGTTATTGTGTGTCACCCATCCTCCACCCTGTCATTGTGTATCACCCATCCCAGACCCCATCAAAGATTGTGTCTTCATTGTACACAAAAACATCACAGAGCTGATCAAGAAAAAAATTACTTTATAATCACTATAACAAATTTAAATTGTATAATATAATATTAAGTATAATGAAAAAATTTAATCTCTACTTTATTATGTATTTAACATTTTTATTATAGTTTATTTTTTACATTACCGTATTTGTCGGTGTATAACACTGGGCGGGACTGCGAGAGGAGCTGAGAGGAGCCGAGTACAGCCGAGTACACAGAACAGGCTCTATTTCGACGGCAACATTTAAAAACCATAAAGCTTCATTTTTGGGTACGGCCGCAGATGGACAACTTGGAGAGGCTGCAGATGGACACTTGGGACAGGCTGCAGATGGACACTTGGGACAGACTGGCTGCAGATGGTCGCTTGGGACAGGCTGCAGATGGACACTTGGGACAGGCTGGCTGCAGATGGACACTTGGGACAGGCTGCAGATGGACACTTGGGACAGGCTGGCTGCAGATGGACACTTGGGACAGGCTGCAGATGGACACTTGGGACAGGCTGGCTGCGGATGGACACTTGGGACAGGCTGGCTGCAGATGGACACTTGGGACAGGCTACAGATGGACACTGATCACTCTGCAATGATGGGCAAGGCTGCAGATGGACACTGATAAGGCTGCATTGATGGGCATTTAAAATTTAAGTTTTTTTCCTTAAGCTTCCCTCCTAAAAGTTTTTTTCCTTAAACTTCCCTCCTAAACTTGGGGTGCGTGTTATACAATATTATAACAATAATATTTAATAAGTTAAAATATTTCAGAATGCCGAGTTGTTTTGTGATATCGTGCTCCGTTTCATGGAGAACAGAGAATACTTCATTGTATGCCTTTCTCTGTGATCGAGATCGAATCAGAATATGGCTAGATACACTAAAAATTCATGGACAATATTTTGATTATCTTTTAGAAAGGATTTATGAATCAGAAAAAGGGAAATTTAGAATTTGTTCCAGAAATTTTTAAGAAACCGATATTGAGATGAGAGGTACACAAATGGTCCTAAGGAAAACAGCGTACCTTACAATAAATTTGGAAAAAATTAGTGAAAACTCTCAAGCAGAAGACAAACACAATTATTAAAAAGGTCAAAGAAAAGAGAGTTCTATGGTTTCTGAATACTCTCTAAATATCATAGGAATTAGCTCAGGAGCTAATCTAACTCCAATGGAAACAACTTTGGAAGCAATAGAGTTTTTTTGGGCATCTGTATCCGAAATCACTGACTGTGATATTGAAGAGAGCCAATATGTGGACTGTAACTTGGATGCAAGTATTATTTGCAGTTATGTGGATACAGAACCGAGTGTAGATATTGATCTATATTTTACACATAGATCAAAACAAAGGCACTGTACTATTTGTTTGCATGCTCTTACAATCCCTCGTAATCCAAAAATCAAGAAAATGCATCGTGGCATCCAGTGTCACCGAAAAAAGGATGTTCGAACAAAAAAGATCCAGGTATCCCTACGCAAGCCTACATTGTCTGTTGCTCAGTGGCATATCTAAGGTATGGAAGCCATGGCAAGTGCCATGGGCGCCATGGGAGGGGGGGGGCGGCAAAAAAGCCGCCCCACGCACAAAAAAAATACCACCCGTCCTCCCGCAAGCGCCTCTCAGCTCTCGCGGCCGCCTCCTGCACTAATATAGCCCCCGGAGTCGCGGCCGGCCTGCTGGAGCGCAGCGCCAATCACTGCACTTGGTAATAGTTACTTGGCCTGGGGAGGGGAGCAACAGGCCCCCCATGACGGCTGATGACTGGCCAGACCGGGTCCACATAACTGGCAGAGGCGGAGTCTAATGCTCTGCCTACCTTCCTCTGCGCGACATCATCTTTTCCCCAGAGCGGGGGGGAGGGGGTCTGTGATGTGAGGAGGAGAAGAGACTCAGACGAGAGAAGGAATGGATGATAGGGAACCCCCAGACAGCTGCATGGATTCGCAGCCTAGCAGGTACTTTTATAATATAATAATTGTGCTCTAAATACTTAACTGTGAAGTTTGGTAATGAAGCAGTCATGCTTTACTCTACACAAACTGTTTCATCTAATTTGCATTTGATGTATTCACATGCTATTTAAAATAAATGAAACTTGTAGCCATAGATTTCAGAGGAATACTGTACAATAGTATTTATTGCTCATATAGATAATTACACATACATGGAGGATGAGTTGCACTATAGTTGTTCTCTAGCAACTGCACTTGTTTATGTGGCATAAAATAGAATACCTGCAGTAGCAGATTGGTATAATGGTGTGTGGCAGTAAAAGGCAAATCTTGCTGCTCAGCATGGTATAAAAAAAATGTTATTCTCTCAGCAGCTCACTGCACTCCACTGCACTGTCAACTGCAAGCACTGCGTGCGTTCTTGCACAAACAAGTACTGAGTACTACTTAAAAGTAGTACTTGCTGTTGCACAAATCACTTTAGTGCACTTTATGTATGATATTTATGGCTATGCATATTTATTTAATCCATATTGAGCACTATATTTGATTGGCTGCTTGCTTCTGCTTGGCCAGGCACACATGCACAATCGCACATGATGATGATATAAAAGTTTTAAGTCATCATCATGTGCGATTGTGCGTGTTTGCCAAGCAGAAGCAGAAAATTAAATATAGTGCTTAATATGGATTAAATAAAAAGGTGCAACAAGCTCATTAAACAGTCCACATTCAGTGAAAGTTCATGTACTGCAAACTTTGCAGTACATGAACTTTCACTGAATGTGCACTGTCTAATGAGCAGGGGCGGACTGACCCATTGGGCACTCTGGCATTGCCCGAGGGCCTGGAGCCATTAGGGGGCCCCATAAGAGGCTTTGCAAGACTGCAACACATACAGTCTAGCACAGGCACCGGCTGTAATAAGACCTCTCATGGTGCGCTGCTCCCCACCGGTCCCTCCTTCCCTCCTATTCACTCCAGGTGCTTGTACATGACATCACCTGGGATGGACAAGAAGAGAGGAGGGGCCGGCAGGGAGCAGCACACCATGAGAGGTCTTATTATTACAGGCATTTGGTTTTTTTTTGTTTGTTAAGGTTGTCTGAAAGATGGGTTTCAAATGTTTTGACAGGGACGCAGTTTCAGTCCTTGCCATAGGCGCCATTTTCACCAGATACGCCTCTGCTGTTGCTACACAGTGCTCTCTGGTTGAATTACCTCCATTAACCCTACTACCAACATCGGAAACAAGTGTATTCGATTTTGTACCTCAGGAAACAGCATATGATTTTACATTCCTTTTTTGTGAAAATCTGTCACAGGAAAACAACAGAGAACAAGAACATGTAGAGGACCAACAATACAAGCCAATAGTACATCACGATCCTAACATCTTCGTTCTTGGATTGTTGCCAATTAAAACTACAGTACAAGAACCAGTAACATCTGTTGTTGTAGAAAGTAATGAATTGGATATTTCTTTCACTCATCCTAAAAAAAGGAAGGACAGAGACGACTCTTATCGTCCATCACAAGAAGAAGAGGAACAAATATACTACGAAGAAATGGAGGATGAACAATTAAATGTTGATTTAAAGGATCCCGACCTTTCTTTTTTGTATTTGCCACAAGAAAAAGGACCTGCCAATGTGGGAAGGCAAAATACATTTTCATTTTTGAAGAATGCTTAGATGAATTGTTGATGAAATCTCATTGCTTGCAATACATAGCTGGATCTGCATTATTAGTGCATGCCGAGTGCAGTCATAAACATAAATTTAAACTGTGGAGAAGCCAACCCTTTATAGGGCGCATGCCAGCAGGAAACTTGCTGATTTCATGCAGTGGATCCAATTTTTTTGAAGAATTATATTTTTTTTCAATATTGCAAATGTATACCATTGCGGCAACAACTCATTATAATAACCAAAGAAAATTAATATTTCCAACAATTGAGCATCATTGGACCACTTAACGAAAACAGATTATTCAAAATATAGGAGAGAATGGTGTTGCATTGATTGGTGATGGCCAACGTGATTCACCTGGCTTCAATGCCAAGTATTGCACCTATATGTTAATGGCTGCAGAAAAAGATTTTATCATTGATTTTCAAGTTGAGCAACTACAACCAGGTCGGTCCTCAGTGTCTCTTGAAAAGTTGGTGTTTGTTGAGGCCTTGAAGCATGTTTTAGGGGATCAAGTAAGGTCAAAATCATAGCAACCGACAGACATGTCTCTATCAGAAAAATAATAAAGGAGAAATATACTGAAATAAAGCACGGATTTGATTTACAGTGGGGCAAAAAAGTATTTAGTCAGCCACCAGTTGTGCAAGTTCTCCCACTTAAAAAGATGAGAGAGGCCTGTAATTGTCATCATAGGTATACCTCAACTATGAGAGACAAAATGTGGAAACAAATCCAGACAATCACATTGTCTGATTTTTGAAAGAATTTATTTGCAAATTATGGTGGAAAATAAGTATTTGGTCAATATCAAAAGTTCATCTCAATACTTTGTTTTATATCCTTTGTTGGCAATGACAGAGGTCAAACGTTTTCTGTAAGTCTTCACAAGGTTGTCACACACTGTTGCTGGTATGTTGGCCCATTCCTCCATGCAGATCTCCTCTAGAGCAGTGATGTTTTGGGGCTGTCGCTGGGCAACACAGACTTTCAACTCCCTTCAAAGGTTTTCTATGGTGTTGAGATCTGGAGACTGGCTAGGCCACTCCAGGACCTTGAAATGCTTCTTACGAAGCTACTCCTTCGTTGCCCGGGTGGAGTGTTTGGGATCATTGTCATGCTGAAAGACCCAGCCACGTTTCATCTTTAATGCCCTTGCTGATGGGAGGAGGTTTGCTCTCAAAATCTCACGATACATGGCCCCATTCATTCTTTCATGTACATGGATCAGTCGTCCAGTTCCCTTTGCAGAGAAACAGCCCCAAAGCATGATGTTGCCACCCCCCTGCTTCACAGTAGGTATGGTGTTCTTTGGTTGCAACTCAGCATTCTCTCTTCTCCAAACACGACGAGATGTGTTTCTACCAAACAGTTCTACTTTAGTTTCATCTGACCATATGACATTCTCCCAATCCTCTTCTGGATCATCCAAATGCTCTCTAGCAAACCTCAGACAGGCCCGGACATGTACTGGCTTAAGCAGGGGAACACGTCTAGCACTGCAGGATCTGAGTCCCTGGCGGCGCAGTGTGTTACTAATGGTAGCCTTTGTTACGTTGGTCCCAGCTCTCTGCAGGTCATTCACTAGGTCCCCCCGTGTGGTCCTGGGATTTTTGTTTACCGTTATTGTGATCATTTTGACCCCACGGGGTGAGATCTTGCGTGGAGCCCCAGATTGAGGGAGATTATCAGTGGTCTTGTATGTCTTTCATTTTCTAATTATTGCTTCCACAGTTGATTTCTTCACACCAAGCTGCTTGCCTATTGCAGATTCAGTCTTCCCAACCTGGTGCAGGTCTACAATTTTGTTTCTGGTGTCCTTTGACAGCTCTTTAGTCTTAATCATAGTGGAGTTTGGAGTGTAAATGTTTCAGGTTGTGGACAGGTGTCTTTTATACTGATAGAGTATGACAAGTATGACAAGTTCAAACAGGTGCCATTAATACAGGTAATGAGTGGAGGACAGAGGAACCTCTTAAAGAAGAAGATACAGGTCTGTGAGAGCCAGAAATCTTGATTTATTGTAGGTGACCAAATACTTATTTTCCACCATAATTTGCAAATAAATTCTTTCAAAAATCAGACAATGTGATTGTCTGGATTTGTTTCCACATTTTGTCTCATAATTGAGGTATACCTATGATGACAATTACAGGCCTCTCTCATCTTTTTAAGTGGGAGAATTTGCACAATTAGTGGCTGACTAAATACTTTTTTGCCCCACTGTATGTCATATGGCCAAATCTATTGGAGCAAAACTTGTCGCTGCTAGTAAAAAAAGTAATTGTAGAGAACATGCAGGCTGGTTTCCATTTGTGGTGGTCATCTAGTACTTGCCAAGATAATGCAATGCTACGTAAAGAAAAATGGCTTTCCATGAGTTATCATTCAGCTAATGTCCATGAATGGACAGGAATTTGTCTATACCATCACTGTTCTCATCCATCACTAACAAATGATGAAGAAAGGCAATATGAGTGGCTAAAACATGGATCTGCAGCTCTACATAACCTTAATGCCATAATACAAGATCCTAAAGGACCTTGATCATCTTTCTGGTTTTTACCATACTGGAGAAGTGGAAGTATTTCATAGTATGGTTTTAAAATATCGATCCAAAATTTATTATTTCTATATGGATGCCATGGTTGCAAGAACACAACTGGCTGCCATGGACCATAATCAAAACATTAGTAGGCTCCAATCAGTTTTAGAAAAAAAAATCACAACCCAAGGGGTCCTTGCGTTACCGGCTTCAGCAAGGCAGAAAAAGATTGGGTTGTCAGCAAATTATATGAACCTACATCTGTTAAAAATTCCCTTATTTTAATTGTTTCAATAGTGTTACAATTAAATGTAATTTAAAGTGAACAATTTCACAAATTATAGAATCTTAATATTTTTATATTCAGTCTTGCATCCTCATAGGGTTAAATAAGTAACCTGTACAGGGGCAACAAATAAGAGGGGGGCGAACACTGTGCACTCTCACATTTACTACAAGTCAATTGTTTTTCCATTTTTTAAATAAGCAAAATCATATCAAGCAATATGCATGAGTGCAGCTGCCCATTATGCTTTCTTGATCCAAATTGTGCATATTGATACCAGCGGCAGCCATTGGCTCATGCTGCTGTCAATCTAATGCTGTGACACATGATTAGGGCTACGCAGCTAGCACACAAGGGTGCCCCCCTGTAAAGCGGCTCAGCATTTTTGGCAACCACCGAAAAGGAGTAGAATTAAGCGCCGGAGGGGGACCCCTGAAAAGTCACACCCCCCTGTGTCCACTCAGACACAGAGGCGTGACCCAGCCCTGCCCCATCTCTCCCCTCATTGGCTAAATGCCTTTATTGACAGAAGCATTAGCCAATGGTGCTGCTGCTGTGTCTCAGACTATCGGGAAGGAGAATCTCAGACGGCTGAGACACTAGTGGACATTGCTGGACAGAGGGACATCGGGTAAGTATTAGGGGGCTGAGGGGTGTCTGCTGCACACAGAAGGCTTTTGTCAGGGAATAAACTGAGAACGGAGAATAACTGGCAGATATGCCAATATCCATTATGACCATGCGAATCTGCACATGCGCATTAGCAATCGTTGCGAAACGGCGAATGCATGTTAGCGACGGCTAACATGCGTATGCAGACTGTGCTAACTACCAGTGTTTTGCTGGCCTATATAAGGACTCCAATTACTCTCATAAATCGCTGGATTACCGTCAGCTCTGTATCCTGTGTTCCTGTGTTTCTTGCTACTGTTTGATTACCTGTTACTGAATCGGCTTACCCTGACCTGCTCTGACTTCTCTCCTGGCTCTGAACCCAGCTTGTTTCACGGACCTGCTCTTGCCTGTTCCAGATTGGCTTTCTGTGTTTGACCCCAGCTTGATCACAACTACTCCTCCTGCCTCTGCTTCTGACTGCCTTCCTGTGTTTGACCCCCGGCCTGGCTTCTGACGGCGTCAGGTCCGCCAGTACCTCCAGGAAATCATTGGCTGTGACCACCTTCTCCGCTCCTGGGTGTCCGCTTATGGAACTATCAGACAGCTTCACCGGCAGGCAACCTGTGCATCTCTGGGCTTAGCACCCTCTGTTTCCAATTCCAGGGGTACTCTACACTCAGCCGCAAGGGGAGTCCTCTCGTCACCTCAGCCTCCAGCCTGGTACATGACAGCTTTTTATCTTATTATCATTAAGATTAAAATCATTCTGCCTTTACAACCCATTTAAAAATTTGAAATTATGTCAAATTCACTTTATCCTTTTTTTATAATCAACATTTTTTTAAATAAAAGACCATAGAAATTATAGGAAGAATACACATTTCAATTTTTTTTTTAATTCTAAAAGAGGAGCTCCAACCCCCACAACTAAAAATCAAACTCAACAGTCACAAATACTTAGAACACCGACCTGTCCATGGATCATGCAATGTCTTTACCCTATGCAGAATTTTCAAAAGACTCTCGTGTGCTGCTGTCGGCATTGCTTGTAATATTAACCAGCAGGGAAGCCTTGCTTTTTCACGCCATTTCTCTACTGGGTGTGTGCAAATTGCACAGTGCTCTGCAAAATGTAAACTTTAACATAAAAATATTTATTTAAGCAGAATTTTCTATGTACATATTTAGATTTTATACATACAAACATCAAAATATAAATTAAAATTGCAAAAATTATACAGGTTGCTATTATAAAAAAAAAAAGATTGATGTTATAAAAAAAGGAAAAAAAAAAAGGTTTGATGTTATATATAAAAAAAAAAAAGTGCATCACATACTAGCTCATTATGAAATACATATTAATACTTATTATGAAATACTTACCTTTAAACGAAGCCCTGAATCGGCTCCGGTACACCAAGTACACGGTTAACATCTTTCACCAGAGTTACTTCCAGGTTCGGGGGCTCCGGCGCTCTGATTGGCCAACGCCGCAATGACATCACTCCCCTGCATGCGCACGGGAGCCGCCAGTCACGGCATGGGCCCTGAAAAAATGGCACCGATGATGTCGGCAGCAGCATTTATAATGAATAGACATGTGCACAGCCAAAAAATTTGTTCATTTTCATTTTCGTTTCATTAGTTTATTTTTTTTTTTCATTTTTTAGGTCATTCGTTATGATCGCAATTCGTAAATTCATACATTCGTAAATTCGTTCATTCGTACATTCGTAAATTCGTACATTCGTTCATTCGTACATTCGTGAATTCGTACATTCGTAAATTCGTACATTTGTAAATTCGAAATTTGAAAATCCAAAAACCCAAAAATTTGAAAAATCTGAAATAGTAACTAACTATTAAATTATAGGTATTGTAATTTCCTTTCAAATTTGGCTGTCAGTGAATGTAACAAATACAAATTTATCCAAAGTTACACATTATCCGAAATAACGAATGCTGCATCTAAACAAATGGAACGGAACAAATTACCGTATTTATCGGCGTATAACACGCACCCCAATTTAGGAGGGAATTTTAAGGAAAAAAAACTTTTAGGAGGGAAGTTGAAGGGAAAAAAACTTACATTTAAATGCCCATCATTGCAGCCTTCTCAGTGCAGCCTTGCCCAGTGCAGCCTTGTCAGTGCAGCCTTCCCCAGTGCAGCCTTGTCAGTGCAGCCATGTCAGTGCAGCCATGTCAGTGCAGCCTTGTCAGTGCAGCCTTGTCAGTGCAGCCATGTCAGTGCAGCCTTCCCCAGTGCAGCCTTGTCAGTGCAGCCTTCCCCAATGCAGCCTTTCCCAGTTCAGCCTTCGTTTCCCTGTCTTCAAATCGCCGACCGCGATTTGAAAATGGCGCCGGTGGCGCCGAAATACACAGAGCCGGTCCTCGGCTCTTTCCAGCGGCTCTCGTTCATTTTCGGCTCCACTCGTAGTCCCGAGCGGAGATATCCGAACCTAGCCGAGTAGGTTCGGAGAGCTCCGCTCGGGACTACGAGTGGAGCCGAAAGTGAACGAGAGCCGCCGGAAAGAGCCGAGGACCGGCTCTGTGTATTTCGGCGCTGGTGGCGCCATTTTCAAATCGCGGTTGGCAATTTTGAAGTTGTGCAGCTCGGGATCGGCGTATAACACGCACCTGCGACTTTCCCCTGATTTTAAGGGGAAAAAAAGTGCGTGTTATACGCCGATAAATACGGTAATAATAAATAATAATAACAAAAAGTTTTTAATATTATTATTGTTATTTATTATTATTATTTCATTACGTTCCATTCATTTGGATACGGCATTCGTTATTTCGGATCATTCGTCCTAACAGCTAAATTTGAAACTATTAAAATGTAATAATAAAATACAATGTAAATAAATAAGAATTTATTTACAGGACGATAAATAAATTGTTACTATTTAGGACGGTTCACTAACAGCCAAATTTGAAAGGAAACTACAATACCTATAATTAAATAGTTACTAGCAATAGTAGTTAAGTTATTATTAGTTAATTATTATTTCAGATTTCCGAATTTACAAATTTACGAATTAACTAATTTACTAATGTATGAATTTACTAATGTACATTCGTAAATTACAAATATAAGAATTTACGAATGTATGAATTTACAAATTTTTCGAATTTAGGATTATTCGTAAAAATTCGTTAAACAGGCTTTCGTTTAAAAAACGAATTTCATTAAAAAACGAATTCGGAACTAAACAAATTGCACATGCCTAATAGTGAATATCTCCTAAACTGTGCAAGTTTAGGAGATATTTACAGTACCCACAGGTAAGCCTTTTTACAGGCTTACCTCTAGGTACAAGTGGTGAATCAGAATTTACAACCACTTTAAATCACATTACTAATTGCATATTGTACTTGTTTGTAGCCTAAATACTGCAATTTGCAATTAAAACTTATTTTATAACTTTTGGAAATGCCGGTAAATTTTGGGTGTCATGTCAGTAAATTTTGGGTGTCATGTCAGCAAATTTAAATCTGGTACGTTAGCAACACTGGTTAGGGTTTACTCTCATCGTCACTGGTACAGTTACAGCAGAATCCAGCCAGGCACCCTTCACTGATTGCAGATTCTTCAGGAGCCTCTTCCGGGACATCCTAATCCCTTGAGCCTTAGTATTTATCAGGATTGGTGAGCAGACAGAGGCCCACCTTGTGTAAATCCCTCAGTGACACTGCATGCAGACACCTTTATCCCATCGCTTTACATTAAAGCATCAAAAGAAACACTTTGCACATGCTTTTTTCTGTTGCTGGTCGGATTGCTGGCACAGCAATCCTTTTGGGCTGTTGTTGAGCTAGCTGAAGACTTTGACAGACAAACAATCTACATTACAAGGACTCCTCCACTCTTTCTTCTCCCCCCACTTAAAGGACTCTGAGGACAATATCTGCACACTTAAAGGGGAGAGAAGAAAAGATTGATTGCACGCCTGAATCCAAAAGGTACTGTAGAAATGTCTTTATTGATGATCAGTTTCACACAGTTTCACACGAAAAGAACCGTGCTTGTTCACAACAATTGAAATGCTCACAATACAAGATATTTAAAGGCGTATATCAAATCAAACACCAAACACAAAACACCTGTAGTTAAAGAGCACAAAACTTCACCGACATAAAAACATTTCTTAAATACTAAAACATCATGACAATAAAGAAATTTCTACAGCAACTTTTGGATACAAGTGTGTGATCAATCTTTTCTTCTTTTCTTGATATTGCCTATGGTGATGAGCCGGGATTAGCACCTTGGATCGGGTGTGTTCATTTTTTGCCTGAAGCGGTGTGTGTGCCCTTGTTCTGTTTCCTGATTACACTTAAAGGGGAACTCTACTCAGAGATCAAGTATTGCATTTCTTGTAACTTGTTGTTTTATGATTGTACCACAAAGTTTGTTGGGCCTGTGGCATCAGGATTCAAAGGCAGCAGTCTGACATAAAAGGTCATTCTCTTTTATACAGTACCTGGGGTCATAGATTGTTTTAGGACCTACTGGTTGCTGTTTGACTTATTGTGATTTTCTTTGCATTGCATACCCTTTGCATATTTACCAAGAGTAAGAGTTTAACACTAAAATATATCTGCCCAAGTTATTCTTGTTCTTATCTGCTTCAATAATCTTAAGTAAAATACTTGTTTACTTTGCTACAGTCTTGTGTCGGTGTAATTGCATTATTACTTTGAAATATGTCTGAACCTAGGGTGTCAGAGATGATGGGAGGCTTGCAAGGTCATTGGGGTGGTGCTACAATTGCATGAATTGTAACAAACTTTATTGCAGATTCCTACCTTTTGTTATGCGGAAGAAATAACTGTTTTTCTGTGTGCATGTGCAAAATGAATGTGAATGGGAGTAATTTTATAATTATCAATCAGCTGCTGCACTTGCAGGGTTCCAAATCCCTTTAGACATGATTTTTCTTTAGGAGTATTTCACCAAAAATTAATTTTTTTGTTGCAGGGGATGCCCAAAATCTGACTCAGTGCAGGCTTCTAGGAAAATCAGTAAGCCAATCACACAAACAGGAAATTACATTTCTAGGGGGCGTTCTGCCAACAATCTGTGTGCAGAATGTCTCCAGGTTGCCATATTGCATTGCATTTTACAGAAATTGTATATGCTATATTATTATTTTTTTTATTTGCTATTTTTTTTCCCATGAAAAAGGAATTACCCTTTAGAACTATTTTATCGGTACCTGTTATTATAGCCAGGGGTTACCCCACCAAACCCCCAGTATGAGGAAAATCTCGGCACTCAAGAAATAGCACAAATTATGTAATAAAAAGGTTTTTACATTTTATTGATACAAAAATTGATTAAAAAAGGACACATATCCAAATACATAAAATAGATGCTTGCAATAACATTTTTGTTGTTATGTTGGTATTGCTGGTAATAAGGTATTCTCAGGTGAGTCCTAAGGACATGGGATGTAATTAATTCTTCATTTACAGCAATTTCTCTACATGTTTCGTGTTAACAACTGCTTCTTCAGGAGGGATTACTTACTACCATCCAAAGAAGACCAGCAGCCAACATATAGCAGCAACAGCAGGGGAACCCGAAGGTACTCCCCCACAGCAGACATGGGGGGTAACCACAAGCACACATATCTATATAACAGCAAAATGGTCTTATAGATCAACCTGGAGGAAGGGGTATTTGCCCGCAGCCACTGTGCACCTCACCAGAGTAGATAACCACTGTAAGGTAGTTCTTGCAGTATATTAAGGATATCTGTACCATGCAATCCACTGGCCTGTGGCCCGGCTTTCCAAATCGCTTTGAGGCTCCAATGGTGGCAAAAATTCCTCCAAGTTGGCGGCCTCTATTTTGTAGAGTCCTAACCTTTTTGAGGCATACACCCATTTATTGGTACTTATATTGAACCAAATACAGTGCAGTACAACATATGTAATAGGAAGACCATGCCAATGTATCCCAAATTGATAAAACATGACAATCTTGTCAATGTCCAAGCTAATATGCTAGAAGTTTACTCCAACACACAGATGGTATTCAGTTTGGCCTCAACTGGGGGACATGTTTATGTCTACACCGAATTGCAACATCTTGCATTACTTTTCTGTCATTTGTTTTGTAAAGGAAAATAAAGTACCGGTAAAAGAAAAAACAGCAATTATAAATAAAAGCAAAAAATGTTTGACTAATGAATATAAGACGATTTCCTATCAGCATGCAGAGCTGTATAGTGCTGTGATTTATAATGGAAGAGGGGAAGGTCCACTTTAAGATACCATTAGCAGGTGGGTAAAGGTTAAAGAAATAAGAGTGTCTTGTAATTCATGAGAATGTATTGTATTCCCAAAACAAAAACAACATGGAAGGAAGATTTAACCACGGAATCTTTTATACATATTTTCCAAACCATTCACTTTAGCCACATAAAATTACTGACTGCTTATGCCAAACATGAGTCATAAAGTGTGCAGGTCATATTGTGATACATCCTGACTGGAATTCAGTTGTGTCATATAGAACGCTCGTAGAAAGCTTTCATTCCTTCACAGTTTACATAGTGGTTTCTGAAAATGACAAAAGGCTATTTCTACAGAAAATATAAATAGAGGGGGGAATTCTTAATATCTTCCTAAAATAGAAATTGCGTACATTTTGTGTACAATAGTTAAACTGTTTCTGAATTAAGTGCTTCTTACACTTCATATACAGTACATGAAAACACAGTAAGGCATTTGTTAACATTTGCAACATTTCTGGTAGTGTGGATGTAGCCGCCAACCTTGCTCCAAATTCCTGAAAACTGTGCAATATTTTAACGCAGTAGTAAAGTCTGCTTTGTGATTTTTACCTACAGCTAAGCTTATAATAAAGCTTACCTGTAGGTTTAGGAGATGTTTGCTCTTTTGGCAGCCAGTGACATCACCAGCGCATGCGCTCTAAAGGAACGGCATAGCCGTGTCATTCCTTCAGAGCTCTGTGCCATGTGCATGAGGTCATCGCGGCTCGGCCAGTCGAGCTGTCAGAGCCTGTAAACCCGGAAGGAAGACCAGGTGAAGATGGAAGCCCTGTCAGCGGTGACAGCTCACCGCTGGAGGGCTTTGTTCTAAGGTAAGTATTTCATTATGTCATTGCCTTGCAGGGTATTTTTTTTTAAATGCTGCAGTTTCGTACCGCTTTAAACACTTAAACCCCGTAAGGTTACCCCCCTTCATGACCACGCTATTTTTTGCAATACGACACTGTGCTTCTTTAACAGACAATTGCACAGTCATGCAAATCTGTACCCAAATACGATTTACAGTATCTCACAAATGTAAGTACACACCTCACATTTTTGTAAATATTTTATCATATATTTTCATACAACAACACTGAAGAAATTACACTTTGCTATAATATAAACTACTGAGTGTACAGCTTGTACAATAGTCGAAATTTGCTGTCCCCTCAAAATAACTCAGCACACAGCCATTAATGTCTAAACTGCTGGCAACAACAGTGAGTACACCCCTATGTGAAAATGTCCAAATTGGGCCCAAAGTGTCAATATTTTGTGTGGCCACCATGATTTGCCAGCACTGCCTTAACCCTTTTGGACACGAAGTTCACCAGAGCTTCACAGGTTGCCACTGGAGTCCTCTTCCACTCCTCCATGACAACATCACCGAGCTGGTGGATGTTAGAGACCTTGCACTCCTCCACCTTCCATTGGAGAATGTTCCACAGATGCTCAATAGGGTTTAGGTCTGGAGACATGCTTGGCCAGTCCATCACCTTTATCCTCAGCTTCTTTAGCAAGGCAGTGGTCATCTTGGAGGTGTGTTTGGCGTCGTTATGTTGGAATACTGCCCTGCAGCCCAGTCTCCGAAGGGAGGGGATCATGCTCTGCTTCAGTTTGTCACAGTACATGTTTTGCAGGCTTTCTTGTGCATCATATTCAGAAGAGGCTTCCTTAAGGGACAACAGCCATGCAGACCAATTTGATGCAGTGTGTGGCGTATGGTCTGTGCATTGACAGGCTGACCCCCCACCTCTTCAACCCCTGCAGCAATGCTGGCAACACTCATACATCTATTTCCCAAAGACAACCTCTGGATATGACGCTGAGCATGTGCACTCAACTTCTTTGGTTGACCATGGTGAGGCCTGTTCTGAGTGGAACCTGTCCTATTAAACCACTGTATGGTCTTAGCCACCGTGCTGCAGCTCAGTTTCAGGGTCTTGGCAATCTTCCTATAGCCAAGGCCATCCTATATCAATATAGAAGCAAATAGTTATGAGGCTAAAGTGGACTTTAATGGTACCATAATACTTGGGATACACACATATTGATAAAACAAGATACATTTTATTGCATTTTACAACAACATATTTAAAACATACAATTTAAAAAAACTTGGTCAAATCTAAAAAAAGAGATACAACTGAGAGGAGTAATGATAACAGTTCACTCTGTAGCAATCATATTAACATGCTTGAAATGTTTCGCGGACAGTATTCCGCTTCTTCAGGAGCTTTGTTTGCATGTATATGATGTTTATAGGACAGAGATCCTGTAAAATACTACAAAATAGAAGAATAAAGACATATTTAAGCATAATAACAAGAAAAACACATTTAAGGCCATTGAAATGGCCAAGCAACCATAAAGTAAGTTTATTATGTGCAGCCCCACCCCCCCCATATATAAATGCAGCCCTCCGTGTTTGTGTGGGTGCCCGTTTTGAGACATTGCGCATGCGCTCTGAGGGACCGGGCGACGTCACATGCCCATTGGAGCCTCACACAGATAAGAGAGGGCTGTGTGGAGCTCAGCGTTCTGCTGCTGCAGTCTTGCTGTGTATTTCTCCCCCTCCCCGTTGTGGAGGGTAAGTTCTGATTACACTTACACTACAGTTTTTATACTTTGTAAAAGATGGTTCAATGGCATTTTCCTTGGAACCTTCTATGATAGGGACTCCTTTCCCATGGATACAATGGATGCTTGCTGGAACCCTGTTGGCTCCTGTTAGCTCCTGTTAGCTCCTTACTTTACCATCCTCATTAGAAGGTGGGCTTGTTAAGCCTCTGTAACCCGTACACGGCTTGCGCGTGCCCACCACGTACAGCGTGACTGTGCCTGCAGGACCGGCGGACTCAATGTCTCCCGGTGATCTTGTCACGGAGCCTCAGAATGGGGAGGTGCCTATGTAAACAAGGCACTTCTCTGTTCTGGCTTGTGTCATGACAAAGATCACCGCTCTTTGTCATCAGGAGCGGTGATCGCTGTCATGTGACTTGATGACCATCCCCCCCACAGTTAGAATCACTCCCTAGGACACGCTTAACCCCTTCATCGCCCCCTAGTGGTTAACCCCTTCCCTGCCAGTGTAATTTACACAGTAATCAGTGCAATTTTATAGCACTGATCGCTGTATAAATGACAATGGTCCCAAAATAGTGTCAAAATTGTCTGATGTGTCCGCCATAATGTCGCAGTCCCGATAAAAATTGCAGACCGCCACCATTACTAATAAAAAAAAAAATTAAAACTAAAAATGCCATAAAACTATCCCCTATTTTGTAGACGCTATAACTTTTGTGCAAACCAAACAATATATGCTTATTGTGATTTTTTTAAACAAAAATATGTAGAAGAATACACATCGGCCTAAACTGAGGAAAAAAATTGTTTTGTTTATATATTTTTGGGGGTTATTTTTTATAGCAAAAAGTAAAAAATAATGTGTTTTCTTCAAAATTGACGCTCTAATTTTGTTTATAGCGCAAAAAATAAAAACCTCAGAAGTGATCAAATGCCACCAACAGAAAGCTCTATGTGTGGGAAAAAAAAGACATCAATTTTGTTTGGGTCCAACATCGCACGACCGCGCAATTGTCAGTTAAAGCGACAAAGTGCCCAATCGCAAAAAGTGCTCTGGTCAGGAAGGGAGTAGAATCTTCCGGGGCTGAAGTGGTTAAACTGACAGGTGCCATGTGTATTTTATATGTTTCCATAGGCCTGTATGGTTCCTACCTTCGCTGGTATAGCATACCTCCCAATTTTTTAAGATGAGAATGAGGGACACCTATCAGC
This sequence comes from Lithobates clamitans, assembly GCA_037952925.1. Lineage (NCBI taxonomy): Eukaryota > Metazoa > Chordata > Amphibia > Anura > Ranidae > Lithobates > Lithobates clamitans. The sequence goes on along the minus strand of JBBGZY010000305.1, from coordinate 7,931,198 downwards.
AAAAGTATGCAGGCATAGGACACACCTTTTGCCACGCCCCCTTAAAGGAGAATTGTACAAAAAACAAGATTGGTTAAGACCAAGTTCTTTTTTTTTACCACTACTATTCCTTTATATTGGCTTTTGGAATTTACAAATGCAGCAATTTAGAAATCAGATGAAAGGTTTAGCGCTGGAAAACATTTTTAATAGATAAAAAGTGTATTATATATACATCTATATAGATCAGACCAAAATGAGAGACAAATGAGGAGGAATGAGGGACAGAGGGACTTTGTTCCGAATCAGGGACAGTCCCCCGAAATCAGGGACAGTTTGGAGGTATGGTATTGGGCTCACCCTGTGATAGATATCGCAGTTGAGACTTTTGTTTTCTCTGTCTCTTATGACTCAGGATCTATTCAGTGACAGGCCCAGCTGAGGATACCTACCTATTTGATGTGTGTATGTAGATACGTATATTGACTATTGGCTACTGATGCCTAAGATCTCCTAGAGGCCTATAAAGCTTCAACTCTGGTATGTTTTCCTCTGTAGATGACCTTATTGATTTATCTATCACTATGGTAGGCATACTCCTACTAGTTTCTCTATCATGTTTTTTCAAATACTACATGGTCTACAATGGTGTCTATTATGTTTTTTACCAGTTCTTAAATATACACGTAAATATGATTGCTACAGGGTGAACAGGTATCACTACTCCTCTGAGCCCTTATCCCTTTTTTTCAGATTTGACAGAGTTTTTAAAAAAATTGTATGTTTTAAATATGTTGTAAAATACATAAAAATGTGTCTTGTTTTATAAATATGTGTGTATCCCAAGTTTAATGGTACCATTAAAGTCCACTTTAGCCTCACAACCATTTGCTTGTGTATTGCTAGAGATGCATGTGATCAGCACAGGGCCCATCTGTACTGTCCAGACAGAGGGCCTGGGGTCCTGCATCCTCATAAGACAATCAGGGGATAAAGAAAACTCCTACAAGCTTTAACCAAACACTGATAGAAGTCACAAGACTGCTATATACTGCTCAGAAAAAAATGTATTAAGCAGTTTATATTTACTAAAATAAATGCATTTCCATGCTCTGTGTACTGTGGGAGACCAGATATAGTGAATGCAGGGTCCTGGGTTTCGTAACACTTTAAGTAGTTTTATTTCTAGCAGCATTACAGTGGACATTAAAGTTGCGACTCTCTCTGCTCTGCCGTTAATTGGTTATAACAAGAAAGAGTCAAAGGCAGGATACAGTGCCTGGGTCCTCCATGTCATAGCAGGGTCAACCTGTAAAACCCCTTTCACAATGGAGGCTTTTTTCAGGCGCTTTACCGTTAAAAATAGCACCTGAAAAAAGGCTCATCTGCAATCTCAGTGTGAAAGCCTGAGTGCTTTCACACTGGGGTGCTGCGCTGGCAGGACGTCAAAAAAAGTCCTGCAAGCAGCTTGTTTGAGGTGCTTTAGGAGCGGTGTATACACCGCTCCTAAAGCGCCCCTGCGCTGCCTAAAACTAGTGGCGCTTTACCGCTTACGCCCGGGCGCTGGCAGTGTGAAAGGGGTCTAAAGCATCCTGAAAAAAAAAAATGTAATTCTTGACTACACAACAACGCAACATTATTTTATGTTCCTCACCATTTCCAAAGCCAAGAATACAAATGCAACACTACTCAAAAAAATGCGTTTGGGAGCAGGGGCTGTGTTTGACCTGCTTTGCCTGCAGTATGATTGGATCTCAATAAGAACTACTGCATCCAAAGAAAACTGTTATCCATGTTACATATTTGAAATAAATAGCAATCTGCAGTTGAACTAAGACCCAACTTCATGAGCCCTTAAGCATCATGTAAAATATAATTTACAGTATCTAATCATCGATGGGCGATAGATAATTTAGCCCAGTAGGTGTCAGTGTTTAGCTGTTTTTGGAATCTTTAGTCTCTACCCAGTACTTTCAAGAAAAAGGATACTTGCTGTGAACTGTCTTCAGTCATAGACACTGCCAGCAACTCCTTATTTTTGTCAAATTCCTCTCCTTTAACTTTCCAAAGTCTACAGCTATTGCAACACACTGATTTTTCCACTACCATATTTAACCTCAGAGTAACCTCACAAAATCCAAAGACATTTTGTTTGAAATTATGCAAACTTCTAAAGTGTGTCATTATTTGTTATATAAAACCTAGCAACTAAAGAATTTAAGTTGCACCTTTAATAATGTAAATAAACATAACTGAGTTTAGATTGTAAGGCATTTTTGGAGGAATAGTTTACTGAGGTCTGAAGTGTTAGGGTTCGTGTACACAGGCTTTTCCTTGTGTCTGAATTGTTTTTCTTTCCCATACAAGTAAAAAACTAAATAAATGACAAAGTACTCCAAAGCAGCAGTGATATTAAACCCAAAATCAAAAATCGATTATATTGCAGTTTACCAATCATTGGATGTGGTGGTTGTATTAGTTTTCTTTTTTTTGGCTTTTTTCCCACAGGGGTACAGCAGACAGCAACATTGTCAGTTTGGGGGAGGGTAGTGTTAGATGTACTCGCAGAATTAGATATACTTTCAGCCAGGGCTGTTTTTTCCACTGGGCACGCTGGACAGTTGCCCGGGGGCCCCACTTGTCTGGAGGGCCCCATCCAGGGCCTATCCTCAGTGCTGCAATCTAGCTAGCAACCAGTGATGTCAGTCAGTGATGTCAGTCAGCATTCATATCGCGCCGTGGCCACCCCAGCAGCTAGTGAACAAGCTCCGCCCACCTCCACCATGTTCTTCAGACAGCGTGGAGAAGGAGCGGAGCGGAAAGATGGCCCTTGATAGCTGGCGCTGCCTTGCTGCTGTGAGTGACACACCAGGCTGGCGGCCTCAAATAAGTCTACCACTGTCTACTTAAGTACGTTCAAGTTGTGCATCACACACAGCCACTGTCTGTGCCCCTTTAAAAGCTGCCACTGTGCCCATCAAACACAGCCACTGTGCCCATCAAAGCTGCCACTGTGCCCATCAAAGCTGCCACTGTGCCCATCAAACGCAGCCACTGTGCCCATCAAAGCTGCCACTGTGCCCATCAAAAGCTGCCACTGTGCCCATCAAAAGCTACCACTGTGCCCATTAAACGCAGCCACTGTGCCCATCAAACGCTGTCACTGTGCCCATCAATTGCTGTCACTGTGCCCAGCAAACTCGTGTTATATTGTCAAACGTTGTGTTAATGTTTAAACACTGATTTTGTTGGAAGTACCAATAAATATAGCCTTTTTGATAATTTGCATTTTTAATCTCGTGCGTGATTGTGTAGACAGGTCCCCAGTGCACTGTATTGCCCGGGGGCCTATAATACTCTTAAGATGGCCCTGCTTTCAGCAAGGTATTTCATACAGTTCCACATAATGATCTAATACAAAAGTTGTACACGCTAGGACTTAACCCTTGGGTAGTTCAGTTGATATGCAGTTAGCTAAAGGATGGATACCAGAGTGTGGTTGTAAATGGGATTCAGTCAGAACAGAAACCAGTCACTAGTGGTGTACCACAAGGCTCTGTACTAGGTCCTGTTCTATTTCTTCTATATGTAAGTTATATAACTAAAGGTTTGTTGGGCAAGGTATGTCTTGTTGCTGATGATACAAAGGTGTATAATAGGGTTGATATCCCTGGAGGTGTCTGTAACATGGAACATGATTTGGCATTGCTGTAAGATTGGTCAAAACAGTGGAGACTGCAGTTAAATGTTTCTAAATGTAAAATAATGCACCTAGGGAAAAAGAATCCCCTAAAGAGAGTACTACATTGGGGGTATGGTGTACTTATTTCAGATGATTGCAAAATGAGCAAACAGTGTGACCAGGCAGTGGGAAAAGCGAATAGAATTCTAGGATGCATCACTAGAGGGATCACCAGCAGGAGGAAGGAGGTCCCGATTCCCCTATAAAGATCTTTAGTGAGACCTCATTTAGATTACTGTGTCCAGTTCTGGAGACCTCACTTACAGAAAGATATTGATAAGATGGAACGGGTCCAGAGACTGGTAACAAAAATGGTGGAAGGTCTGGAGGATAAAACATATCAAGAGAGACTTCAGGAACTTAACATGTACAGTCTGGAGGAGAGAAGAGAAAGAGGAGACATGATTGAAACCTTTAAATACATCAAGGGAATGAATAAGGTTCAGGAAGGCAGGATTTTCAATATGAAATCCAAATTCAAGAACACAGGGACATGACCTCAAACTAACTGGAGGAAAGTTAAAAACCAATCTTAGAAAGTATTACTTTACTGAAAGAGTAGTTGATGACTGGAATAAACTACCAACATAGGTAGTGAGGCAGTCAACAATAAATGGCTTCAAACATGCTTGGTATAAACACAGATCTATAGTCAGACAACAAGGTTAATGAAAAAAACAAACACAAAAAAAACACAAAACAAAAAAAAATAAATAAATAAAATGGGCAGACTCGATTGACTCCTCAGTCTTTTTCTGCATTCGCTTTTCTATGTTTCTATGTTACTAACAAATTGAAGCCAAACGTCAGCTCACACTGCAATTACACAAGCAGTTGCAGCAACAGTTTGTTTTTGGATAAAAGTTTTATGAACAAATAAAGGTGGATCATTGTAAGCACCCCTGTCAATGGTAAATGGTTTGTCTCAACCCTCTAACCAATACATTTGCAGGAGAGCTTGCTCTGTTGAAAAACAACAGACTTACTGGCAGGATCAACAGGTGAAAATAAAGGAAAGAAAGACTAAACAAGAAGACATCTAACAATTGTTACGCTGCAATATATATAGTAAGTGTTTGCTTTTGGGTCTAATAACACTTTAAAGCCACTCTATAACTCTGAGGCAAATGAAAGCAACTCAGAACCCTCTGAAAGTACACTACTTTGGGTCTGATGACATAAGCTATTAATGTTATTATGTGTAAAGTCTTAAAGCCAGGTTTACTTCCACTTACTTGTTGGCCCAAACAAACCACCATATTTAAAGTGAAATTATATATAAAAAATGGGGTTTAAGGTTATTTCTTTAGTCGTTTCCAGGTATTTATTCTGCTAGAAATGTTGTCTCTGTGACCTTTTTTAACCTGCATTTTATTTATATATTTCTTTATTTTGAATGTTTACAAAACTATTTATGTCTAAAAGCTAGTTTTCCCATTGTAATACTAAAAGTGGCATCTTTTGCTGAATTAGGTTGCAGACTTTGCCAAACTGAAAAAAAATCACATTGCACTTCTGGGTTCCCATGCAGTGGTATTACCAAATACAATTAAAGCAATATTGTAAGAACTTTATCCACAAAATATCAGACCATGTCTGGCTCATGAGCTGGGATAGCAGCAGGGGCAGTATCATGCTTACCAATGATTATAGGCAGGGCTTTTTTTCTCAGAGAATAGGTACAGGAACTCAACCATGCCCGCCACACACACATACCTGCCAAATGGCATCAAATAGTAGCTCTTCCCTCTGCATACAACCCCTCCCTCCACTGCCCTCATCTTCTCCCCCCTCCTTAAAAGCTCCACCATCTGTCATATTTCTTACCTTTGTTGCAATATTAAGCTGAAGCACCTATCCGGCTGTAGTACCTCCCAGCATACTATACTATACTACAGTCACTTGCAAGGGAGATCATGCAGTAGGAGAATCAACAACTGGTCACCAGGGAAAAAAATGGAGACCACAGAGGGTGCAGCCTACCACGCACCCTCTCCTGCCCATGACTGCACTGAACCCTGGAAACCTGTTCTGTATCTCCCTTGTCCTTGTCCGGCACTCAGTGGGATCTGAGCAGGGGATCTGACCTGTGGGAGCTGCTGGGAGATGAGCTATCACTTGTAAACGCAGAAGCTGGACTTCAGTGTTACCAAGTGATAGTGGTGAGCATGGAGCAGAAGACCTGAGCCAGAAGTGGTGGAACTGAGTTCCCCCTAGTTCCTGCTGAAAAAAAAGCCCTGATTATAGGCTAATCCTTTACAAAGATTTAAAGTATACTACAGTACACCCGTGCCTCTGCCAAAGTCTCTTCTTGTCATCCAGTCTATTGTTCTCACTTTGCACTGTAACTATATATAGTTGCTTCTTTAGTCTGAAAAGTGTGATGTCATTGTTTTTAAAGCACAGGTCTTATTAATATTCTGGTCTGTCCAAAACTCTATCGTACATAAAACATGCCTAGGTCTGCTTTAAAGCAAACCTGTTTGAAGGGAATATGTAGGTTAGCAGTGGTTGCTGGTTAAATAGCTAAAGCACTTATTGAGCTGATGGCCTGAAACAAGTAGGTATCAGAAGATTCGATCTTCCTCTGATGTCACGTACTCTATGTCTGTTCTAAGTTAGAGTATTGAAGACACAAACACCCAAGCAGATAATATTCTCAAAAGGAGGCCAGGAATGACATCTTACATCTCTCTCTCTCTCTGAAAGTTTACCATTGTAAATTAGGACTTTAATTTGCACTTTTCAAACAAATTGTGTCTTCAGAGGGTGTCTTTCACTTGCCTTGAAGTAAGACTGGAGAGATTAGGGTGATTGTATATTTTTTAACTTTACCAAGGATAGCACAGCTGGTCTCCAGGCTATTCCCTTCTATCACTAATAATTACTGACCCCACTCTATTCAATTCTCCGCCTAATTTTTATCTGCCTGCAAATCGCAAATGCTTTCCTGATTTGTTAGTTACTTGATGCTCCAGGTTCTAAGCCTTCTTTATTGTGGATTGTAGGGTCCTTCTTCTGGAGCCCACATTGCTGCTTGGTGATGGGGCACTTCCTGTTGCCAGTCCACTGGCCTGGTCCTGAAGACTAAAGCAGTGGTGTGAGGATATCATAACAAGAAACAGCAATATGGCCTGTCAGCAATGAGCCTTACATACACTTTCAGGATGAATTGCTCAAAGAGGTATACTTACAGTGCCTTGAAAAAGTATTCATACCCTTTGAAATTGATCACATTTTGTCACGTTACAACCAAAAAAGTAAATGTATTTTATTGGGATTTTATGTGATAGACCAACACAGAGTGGCACATAATTGTGAAGTGGAAGGAAAATGATAAATGGTTTTCAAAACCATTTATTTTACAAATAAATATCTGAAAAGTGCAGAATGCATTTGTATTCAGCCCTCCTGTGTCAATACTTTGTAGAACCACCTTTTGTTGCAATTACAGCTGCAAATCTTTTTTAGGTATGTCACTACCACTGTTGCACATCTAGAGAGAGACATTTTTGCCCATTCTTCTGCAAAATACCTCAAGCTCTGTCAGATTGGATGGATAGCATTCGTGAACAGCAATTTTCAAATCTTGCCACAGATTCTCAATTGAATTTAGGTCTGGACTATGACTGGGCCATTCTAACACATAAATATGCTTTGATCTAAACCATTCCATTGTAGCTCTGGCTGTATGTTTAGGGTCATTTTCCTGCTGGAAGGCGAACTGCCGCCTCAAACCCTAACAGGTTTTCTTCTAAGATTGCCCTGTATTTGGCTCCATCCATCTTCCCATCAACTCTGACCAGCTTCCCTGTCCCTGCTAAAGAAAAGCATCCCCACAACACGATGCTGCCACCACCATGTTTCACGGTGGGGATGGTATGTTTAGGGTGAGTGCAGTGTTAGTTTTCCGCCACACATAGTGTTTTGATTTTAGCCCAAAAAGTTCAATTTTGGCACCTTCTTCCACATGTTTGCTGTGTCCCCCACATGGCTTCTCACAAGCTGCAAACTGGACTTCTTATGGCTTTCTTTCAGCGATGGCTTTCTTCTTGCCACTCTTCTATAAAGGCCAGATTTGTGGAGTGCCCAACTAATAGTTGTCCTGTGGACAGATTCTCCCAACTGATCTGTAGATCTCTGCAACTCCTCCAGAATTACCACGGGCCTCTTGACTGCTTTTCTAATTAATGCTGTCCTTGCCCGGCCTGTCAGTTTAGGTGGATGGCCATGTTTTGGTAAGTTTGCAGTTGTGTCATACTCTTTTCATTTTCAGATGATGGATTGAACAGTGCTCCGCGAGATGGTCAAAGCTTGGGATTTTTTTTATAACCTAACCCTGCTTTAAACTTCTCCACAACTTTTTTCCTGACCTGTCTGGTGTTGTCCTTGGTCTTCATGATGTTGTTTGTTCACTAAGGTTGTCTAACAAACCTCTGAGGGCTTCACAGAACATCTGTATTTATACTGAAATTAAACTACACACAGGTGGACTCTATTTACTAATTAGGTGACTTCTGAAGGCAGTTGGTTCCAGCAGATTTTAGTTAGGGGTATCAGAGTAAAGGAGGCTGAATACCAATGCACGCCACACAGATATTTATTTGTAATAAAGTTTGAAAACCATTTATCATTTTCCTTCCACTATGTGCCACTTTGTGTTGGTCTATCACAGGGATATGCAATTAGCGGACCTCCAGCTATTGCAAAACTACAAGTCCCATCATGCCTCTGCCTCTGGGTGTCATGCTTGTGGCTGTCTGTGTCTTGCTATGCCTCAAGGGACTAGTTCTGCAACAGCTGGAGGTCCGCTAATTGCATATCCTTGGTCTATCACATAAAATCCAAAAAAAATACTTTTACGTTTTTCGTTGTAACATGACAAAGGGGGTATGAATACTTTTTCAAGGCTCTATACACTTTAAGGATTAATTGCTCAAAAGAGGTATAACAAAAACTCTTTCGACGGTATATTTAGCAGACCAAAAGGAAGCAAAAAAGTTCCAAGCTAGGGTTTACATACACTTTAAGGATGACTTGCTTCACAGGGGTTACTAAAACTGGAGAGTGCACAATCTGGTGCAGATTGTGCATGGTAGCCAATTAGCTTCTAACTTCCGCTTGTTCAAGTAAGTTTCGATAAAAAAAAAAAACTGGAAGCTGATTGGTTTCTATGCAGACCTGCACACGATTTTGCACTCTCCAGTTTTGGTGAATCAACCCCATAGTTCCTAAAACTACAGAGGTTAATAAAGACTTTCAAAGCCTGACCACAGGTTCACTTTAAAAACAGTCCTTGAACTCAAGTCAAATGACTTTGTCTAGGTTGAGATAATTTGCTTATGCTAGTCTCCCCCCAGTGATCAGACTGTAATACTGTAGCTCTGTAGCAAATCACATAAGAGGCAGCAACAGGGAAAAAATATATAATGATTTATTAGTCTGAACTGTTTCTACTAAACATATGTATTGCTAAATTTAGTGGTAGGTGTAGACAGTAAATATCAATTTATTACTACATAAATGATGAAATAAGCAGCATACAATCAATATAGTATACTAAAATAAAAAATACACAGAAGTGGAAGAAATAGACAGCTTAGAGCACACTCATATCTAGCACCTAATTTTTTTCTGCTTCTCTTTCCTAGAATTTGGGACAGGAAGAACAACAGCATTAATAAATCAGACAAAAATTCCACAGACTGTTAAATATCAGACTCCACTGTGCATTTTATTTGACTTTTGCCAAGATATTCCAATAACAGTATATGAACATTTCCACTGAGCAAAGTGCGAGGACAGGGAAAAATGACTATTCCCGACTCCAGACGTCACCATCTGCTGTAAATGGGGAACATGCATTTCACACACATTTGTCTTTCATTTACAATCCTTGCTTTTGCGTATACAAGAGCTGTCTCAGAGGTGCATTACATCTCAGTGATAATTAAACAATGGCACATCTCTCTAACAACCCAAATCTATTGCATTTGCTAGCTATAACTCAAATGTTGTTAGTTACATTATTATTAGTCACATTTTAGGTGCAGACAGTACTTTAAATGATAATGGAAGAAGTCAGAATTACCAGAGAAGAAGGGCACTGAGGTTCAAAACCAAGAATGCAAACGGTGGCATAGGTCTAGCACCCACACATGCTCAGCAGCAACCAATTTCTGCCTGCAGCAGGAGTATGTTGAAAGCATCCAAGCAGCTTCTTTAAAAGCATAGCCAGCATCAATCCCGATCTTTGCAACATCATTCTTGTGTTGTCTCCCCACAACCCCACTGGTTGCCAGACCAGAACAACATCAGTCTTAGAAAGGAAAGGCAACCAGCTTACTAGCTGCATGATATTCATTCCTGGTACAGTATGACTAATGTCAAATTATGCTTCTGAAAAGTAAGTGTGCTTTTGGAACTTTTCTGCAATATTTACCTGTTTGTGTTACATTAGTTGTCACAGTAGTATGCATCAGTACATATTGTGTGCTGTTACAGGTTCTTTATCTGTACCTCTGTCTCAGAGCTTGAAGCTTGTGGGCCCCGATTCAAAAGTTGACTTGGGCCCCCCCACCCACACCACCCACCGCTTTTACTGCATGCTTGCCCCATCACCCTTTGTAGGTGATACAGGAAACTCTGAGGTCTCGGGACAGGCCTGAAAGGACCCCTGCCTGGCTGGCCCGTGCCCTCTGAGTTTACGGAATGACCTACACACTGTGACAGTAGAGCAGAGGACGGTGTCAGTAGGGCAGTGAACTTTTTTGATATTTTAAAAACTTTTTTTGTATTATTGTTTAGAATTAAATTTTTTATTTTTTTTACAGCCCTGTTTGCGGGCTTTGGATAAATATCAGGGGTCTAAAGAGAACCCTAAAGTCTCATGTTTGAGACAATGAAAGGGACTTAGGGCAGATATTCCCCAGTCCCTTTCTCTGCAGCCTCAGCTGCACTGGACAGTGAATAAAAAGCAAAAAAACTTTAATGTAGTAATTGCTCAGGACCAATCTACCCTGGTGAACAGTAAGACTAACAATATGCATATGTGGATCAGTCCCACTGTGATGGAGTAGCAGAATCGTAAGGCAGATAATTCTGGCAGTTGTTATCCGTCAGTGTATGGGACTGATCCAGTCAAGGCCCAACTGAACAAGGACTGCAGGTTCCCAAACACCTTAGGGAAAAGGAACACTGGCAAAGGACCAAAAGAAACAAGAAGCAAAATCCGTAGCACAGTCAAACCAGTGTTGGCAACCTTACTGAAGTGAAATTTACTGACAGGACACCAAAAAATTTAAAACTGCACCAATTTTTACTGACACAACAAATTACATTTACTGACAGTCATTTTTTTAACTGACATTTCAAAAAACTACGTAAGCTGTCTATTTCCACTGCAAAACAGTGCAAATATCAATATTTTAGCTATTAGCAATGTGTTTAAGGTATAACTAAAGGCAAAAAACTCATATCTCCATTTACATGAAGGTCAGGTTAATATAACCCAGCATAGAGTTCCCCCTTACATCAGAGTCTGCAGGGTTTGACTTTACAGTGCAAGGGAGAACTCTGCAGACGCTGATGTAAAAGGGCACACTGTGGACGCTGATGTAATGGAGAACCCTGAGGGTTCTGATGTAAGAGGAAATGCTGCAGACTCTGTGTAATGGGTAACTCTGATTTAAATGGATTTCTGGTTACCTGAGCCCCTCTTACACAAGTTCTCCCTTGCATCAGAGTCCAGAGCCCCCCTTTACATCAGAATCCGCAGGGTTACCCCATACAGTGAACTGACAACAAAGACTCTGATGTAAAGGGGAACTCTGAGGACACTGACTTAAAGAGGAACACTGGGAACTCTGATGTGTGTGTGGGGGGGGAATCTGGTGATCATAGACCACCTTCTGCAAAGTGAATACACTAAGGCTGGGGGGTGTGTTATTAATATAAGGGGGGTCTTTTATATCAGTGTCCCCCCTTACCTTAGTGTATTCACTCCCCCCTTACCTTATTGCTCAAGCTTCGGCTGTGCACACCCTGCCCAGAATCGAACTACACCACCTGCATGAGCACGGGGAACTCTCTGCATATAGATGGGGGCATAGAGGAAGTTAGTGATGAGCCTCCTAAGCTGGAAGTAAATTGAGGCAGGTTAGTTCTGTCATTGATCACCTTCCAGGGATGGGCTGAAAAATTCCTATGTATAAACAAGCATTTCCAATGAATCAATAGCTGAGCTGTGCGGGAGTTCATAGAAGATCTTGGATCACACACAGAGATAGGTGAAAGTAAGATCTCTGTCCATATAGTGCACTGGGCGGGGTGTAGTACATTCAGGTCAGGCTGTACACTATGGGGACATACCAGCTCTATACAGGTGACAGCTACTTGTCAGTGAGGCTCCACACACACATCACAGGCTCTATCTGGTCTGGGCTGTCCTGGGTGTATGGTGCTGTCACTCACTCACCCGGACAGGAATCAGGATCTGGTCTCCTCCGCTGCCGCATAATTGATTGCGGTCCTGAGGATCTTATCACAGCTGTCCACAGGAGAGTGAGCGCACTGACTGTCCCCGGGGAGGGGAAGGTGGAGAGAGAGGCACCCGAAGCTGGTGATGCAACCGCCGCAATAGCAGATGGAGGAATTCCAACCGGCACTGCACACCACTGATATGGGGATCAGGAAAGCACACAGGGGGCCCGGGCACCAAGAGGAACAGAGACAGGAGGGGTGTCATGTACTAGATTCAACCATTTTCCTGCAACAGCTGAGTGCTTGTGGGAGGGGGAGGGGAGAAGAAGGCTTTCAGCTGCTGCAGGAAAAAGATCGGGTCAGAAAATGCCACTGCCGTCCTTCCTGTCCCTGTTCCTCTTGCTGCCCGGGCCCCCTGGAGCATGAGTGGGGTCGCTGCTGCAACCCCTGTGACCCCTATTTCTACGCCCATGAGTCTGTCTTAAAAGGGAGTTACCAATAATCAAGGCAAACTGCAGAAATTGGTGTAGCCCATCTAAAAATAACTACCAACTCAAATTCCTATATCTATTTCTATATCCCATCTGACTTCTGTTTATATTAAAGAGAAGCTCCAGTCATTTGCATGTTTATTAAAAGTCAGCAGCTACAAAAAGTGTAGCTGCTGACTTTTAATAAACACACACTCACCGGTCCCAGAATCCAGCTATGTGGTCGTCCAAATCATCGTTTCTCTCCCTCTCCTCTCCCCAGTGCCGGCATTTCAACTGTGGGCACCCGGCTGTGAGAGCTTGCGGCTTCACAGCCAGGTGAGCACTGCACATGCACAAGTCTGCCCCTACTAAATGATTGGGCAATATTCTGGGACCTGTGATGTGTCTCATAAGACTGCAAGGAGGGTGGGGGAGAGAAAGCCTTCTGTCTGGATTGCCTAGGCGATCCAAACTAAAGTGTGTGTGGGTACCTATCAAAACTAGGTTCCCCTTCCCCCTCCAAAAAAACAACATGTCAAATGTGGCAGGGGAGGAGTGTTTAAAGCAGAACTTCGGATTTTGTGTGGAGCTCCGCTTTAATTCCTATATATTCCTGTATATATGCAAAACCTGAGTGTATGTGAACCTTGTTTTGCCAGCAAAAGGTTTGAGATGCTAGAGATATGGAATCTAAAGAGTGACAGGAGTAGCTGGTGTTTATGAAGAAAACACACTAGGAGGTTTAGGTTTGGGTACAGTATCTCACAAAAGTGAGTACACTCCTCACATTTTTGAAAATATTTTATTATATCTTTTCATATGCATATGGCAACACTGAAGAAATTACACTTTGCTACAATGTAAAGTAGTGAGTGTACAGCTTGTATAACAGTGTAAATTATACAAGTGTATAGCTTGTATAACAGTGGACATGGAGTTCACCAGAGCTTCACAGGTTGCCACTTGAGTCCTCTTCCACTCCTTCATGACGACATCATGGAGCTGGTGGATATTAGAGACTTTGCGCTCTTCCACCTTCCATTTGAGGATGCCTCACAGATGCTCAATAGGGTTTAGGTCTGGAGACATGCTTGGCTAGTCCATCACCTTTACCCTCTCTGCTTCAGTATGTCACAGTACATGTTTGTATTCATGGATCCCTCAATAAACTGTAGTTTCCCAGTGCGGGCAGCACTCATGCAGCCTTATACCATGACATTCCCACCACCATGCTTGATTGTAGGCAAGACACACTTGTCTTTGTACTTCTTACTTGGTTGCCATCACACACGCTTGACACCATCTGAACCAATTAAGTTTATCTTGGTCTCATCAGACCACAGGACATTGTTCCAGTAATTCATGTCCTTAGTCTGCTTGTCCTCAGCAAACTGTTTGCAGGCTCTCTTGTGCATCATCTTTAGAAGAGGCTTCCTTCTGGAAAGACAACCATGCAGACCAATTTGATGCAGTGTGCGGCATATGGTCTGAGCACTGACAGGCTGACCCCTCATCCCTTTAACCTCTGCAGCAATGCTGGCAGCACTCATATATATATTTCCCAAAGACAACCTCTGGATATGACGCTGAGCATGTGCACTCAACTTCTTTGGTCGACCATGATGAGGTCCTGTTCAACCACTGTATGGTCTTGGCCACCATGCTGCAGCTCAGTTTCAGGGTCTTGGCAATCTTCTTATACCCTAGGCCATCTTTATGTAGAGCAACATTTCTTTTTTTTCAGATCCTCAGAGAGTTCTTTGCCATGAGGTGCCATGTTGAACTTCCAGTGACCAGTATGAGAGAGCAAGAGCGATAACACCAAATTTAACACACCTGCTCCCCATTCACACCTGAGGCCTTGTAACACTAACGAGTCACATGACACCGGTGAGGGAAAAAGGCTAAATGGGCCCAATTTGGACATTTTCACTTAGGGGGGTACTCACTTTTGTTGCCAGTGGTTTAGACATTAATGGTTGTGTGTTGCGTTATTTTGAGGGGACAGCAACTTTACACTGTTATACAAGCTGTACACTCACTACTTTACATTGTTGTCACATAAAAAGATATAATAAAATATTTACAAAAACGTGTGGCGGGGTAATCACTTTTGTGAGATACTGTATATGTTGCGCCAGTGTTGTAGCCATTGAGTTTGCTCTAATGATACCTGGTGGTCTAGATAGTGGACAGAAACAAATTTCAATCTGTCAGCACAAGGCAAATCCTGTGCATAAAGTAACGGCTGAGGCATAACTTGAAGCTGGCGGCAAGCAACCATAGATGGGTAACAGACTAAAGTCAGAGAAGGTGGCAAATGAATAGACTGGACAAGTTAAGAAACAGAATGACAATATTCATTCTCTGTATAAACTAGCACCAAAGGACTAGAAGGAAAATATTTGCTCACTGTCTGAATGCACTGGGCAGAATTAATTTTTGGAGCTTGGTAATGCAGTCCCTGAAACCCTACTGGATAAAATGGGCATTTGCCTAATAAGAAAATACCTGATCAGGTTAAAAAAACATTCCATACCTCCAGACAACCATGAAGAGAGAGAACCACTGGTTTAAGGTACATTGAACCCAGATATTTACATTTTCATAGTATCTGTTTATAGTTGCATCTAAAAACGAGTCTAATAATGCTGTCTCTTTGTCATAACCTTGTACTTCTTACTAAAGTCTGCTTTCTAGATAAATGTGGCTGTATCTGAAGACAGAGTGTAACATCTGTCCTGCATTAGAGGGGTAAGTGACTGTGGTCATCCTAGGACTGAAAGTGTTTTAATGGCAGGATCACAAGGTGTAAATAAAGAGTCTAAGGACTGGTAAGCTCCGAGATCTAACAATTTTTGAGAATTTTAGATGTGCTTAAATATGAGACAGCAGTAGCATTTTATTTTTTTAATGTCTATAGTATCCAGTCTGTCCCAGAAGTGACATTGTGCAGTTCTTTCTAGTCAAAATGCTCTAGATTACATGGCAATTTTAGATTTTGAATCTGTGAAAGGGGATTCTGGGAGGTCCAGTTTGCAACTTGATCATGATACCTATGATCTAGCACTGAAGAAATCAAGTAATGGTATTTTTTAGTTCTGTGAGGAAGTGGTTGGAACGCAGCCTGAGAAAATCAAGGTTAGGGACCTTAAAGATCCAGGGCCAAGCACAGCTCACTGCTGTCAAAGAAAAGATTAGAATAGACAGTTGTACCAACAAATATGAATTCATTAAATGTCAAGAACACTTTGTTCCTTTGATAAAGAAAATTAAAGTTTGCACTTTCAAATGAATAAGATAATACATGACTGGTTTCATTAATACATTAGAAATAGTAATTTGAGCTGAAACATGACAGACAATATGTTTAAGACGTTTTTTGCAAGTATATATATATATGTGGTATATGGTCAGGAATCATTTGCCACTTTAACACCAAGAAACACCAGAAGATGGACCATATTTACAGAACACATTTGCTATCTGTATTCTCCTGTTTCCACCTGTTGAGCAATATTTTCTACCATTCAACCAATACCTGGATTTCCTGTTCTTCGATGGGAAATCCATACCTAGGTCAATTGCATTGTGTTAAAAATATCCCCAATGTTACATTTGCATGCACCAATTGCTTTGAATCTTTCATCATTTGCCATTCACTTGTTTTCTCAATGATTCCCTTTTGCTTCATATGGTGCTTCAGTGCACTTATAAAATTCACATTTACTACACATCCAATTCTTTGCAAATTCAAATAAGAACTTAGCTTCAAATTCCATTTTGCATATGTTGGAATTCCATGAGCCCATTCCCTGTTCCACAAACTGCTGTCATTTCAGTGAATAGCGAAGCCAACCGCCATCAAATAAGCTGTAAATGTGCGCTGACTCTACCATTTTTTTCAAGATATGCGCTCTGTTTTTCTTGGTAAGTTCCAAGGCAATGGATACTTGTCATGATTTCCTGAACATATTTTTACGATTGCTCCTTAATGTACAGTATTTAGATGTAGTATGTTTTGTGAATAAAAGTATTATGCTATATTCTATTTTTATACTTTAGCTCTCATTATTACCATATCTCTGACAGTGTTTGCTACCAATTCACTTAATTCGTGAAGACACATCCATATGTATCCTATCAGTGTAACAGAGGATTGGAAGGATTTCATTCTCTCACATTTGTTTGTAGGCAGATACTCTAGGGAGAACTGGAAATATTGTGCAACCAATATCACAGCTGCTTCATACCTGTGAATTTTAAAGAACTGTAAAAAATGTCTTTTATGTCATCACTGCAATTCATAATTTTACATAATATGGAACAAAACTAAAACAGTATATACACATACATTTCTGTAAAAATGCACTTTTTTTCTAAGCACATACATTTCTAATGATGCAGTCCAAAATGTTTCAGTCATTTATATATGTAGTATATGTTTGCACAATAATGAATTGCAGATCACAGATCAGTATGTACATTTTTATGCTCAAGTGACTTTATGCCCAGGAAGCTCCCAATTTACATACAAAAGGATGACTGTGGAATACAGCATCATGAAGTCATTACCCTAAGCCATGTAACATTACCCATTTTGAGTTTCATCTGCAGCCCAGTACTCTCCTGCCGCTCAATGTTTTCCTATAGACATTGTAGTGATAATAAAAATGAAAAAGTATTGATGCTGCCATAGAGGAAAAGGCTATTTAGGGTCCATTTGCACTGAAAACCCCATTGATTTACCTATCTGGCAGCTGTCCATTCTGACTGCGGTAGGGGTAGTGTGGTGCAAGATTCAGTGAATCACACAGCTCCCCTTTTTTTGTAGAATCTTTATTTGTAGTGCATAAAAGTGACACTTCGTTCATGTCACTGTACAGAGGGCTTGATGCACTGGGCTGCTGTATAGTAATATGCAATCCTGTAGGATGTTCTGCAACTCCAGGCTGTGTTATAGAGTGAATAGGACACACAGAAAACAACTGTTTTCTGTGTGTCCTGGTGGTGACCTGCATTTGAAAGTGTGGTAAATGCTCAGTCACCACATATAGTGTGAATTAGGCCAAAAAGAACTGTATATCTAAAGCCAAAATGTTGTTTTTTTAAGTTTTGAAAACAGTTGGTAAAAATTAAAACTTCGGTTAAGTTTTTACTGTCACTGTTCCAATGGAGAAATTTCAATTCACTTCCCATAGACACAACAGGAAGCAAGAGGAAATCTCTGCAAAGTGAGTGAAATCTCGTAGACAATTGTCACTGCAAAATGTTTCCCATTGGACGACTTCCCTTCTATATCTGTTTTGATGACAACTTGAATTTTAAATTTCCCTGCACCCCCCAGGGGCAATTGTTACTACAAAAATAGAGAGAGTGGATCTCCCTACTGGGGAAACAGACAATGATAAAACAAATGACAAGGTTGCTTACCCCTCCACCCCAACCAAAGCTAACAAAAACAGATTTGACTTTAGATATACTTTAGAGAGAAGTGCAGAATTAAAAAAAAAACATTTACACTCACCTAGGTGGATGCAGCATCTGTCCCCTGCTGTCTCTACATTGAGAACTGAGCGATCAAAGACTGCTGATAGCTCAGTTTTCGATCTTCAGTGAGCAGAGAGCCGGTGTCTTTTAGTCACTGCTCTCTGCTCTGCCCCTCCAGCGCTCACTGGAGTGCCAGGCTGAGGAAGAGGCGTGTGTGGCTGGCTCAGACTCTAGGCAGCATGCTGGGAGGCTGAGCCAGCTGCAGGTCAGGCATCTGGGTGGATCCAGACATTAAAGTTGAGATTCCTCTAGAGTCTGGACCAGCTGAATGACATCAGCCGACAGTGGACTTTAACCCACTGTTAGCTGAATATGAGTCAAAGAGGTGCAGAACTAAGTGCACTCCTCTGACCTACAGTAGAAGTAGGGCCAAAAGAGCTTTGGCCCTACTTCTCCTTGAACAATGATCCTTTATATTGTTTGGCCAAGTCCTATAACTCTAAAATGGTGTTTATGGTCTTACATTATGATCGCATGAACAAGCTTTTGGTAAATATCCCACTTTATTTATGTACCATATTTGTTTGTACTGTCTGGTCCACACGGTGTGCAACCCCTGTGTTAAACTGACATTATAGGTTATATCTAGACATTTTGGGCCAAGGTTACCTTCTTCTCTTTTTGCCTTTGATTCTTATGGGAGATAACTGCTGCAGTTTAACGGAACAGAGGAAGATTTATGACATCATACATCACATGACTAATACACGAGAAGGTCTAGACTGTCTCAAAATAGAAGTCCATGTTTTTGACCATGTTTCATGTTACATCCATATTTACTGTATAACTTGAAACATGGTCACAGTCTGCAGCCCTCCGCCCCCAACCGAATAGCCACCCCTCTTCCCCCATCCCCGTCCCCACCCCCATCCCCATCCCCACAGAATCCAAGGGTTCTTCTTCAACCAGCTACTGTGATTTTTTTCATTCTGAGTGAGTGTGACAGACCTAGCCAGGATAGAGGCTTTTGGAGGAGACTGAATGCTAGCCTCTTGCTGACCGATTATGGGCCCTGGCATTTGGGGGAACGGTGCCCTTTGTGAGCTGTATGCCTGGGGACCCTTGAGGTGGCGTTACTTTAGATTTGGGTCCATATTCCCCCAAGAGACACAGACTCTGGGGACCTTGTATTTGCCATATTACAAATAGTGACTGATTCATACTGTTGGGACACATACTGTGAGGAGATACTGATGTCAATTCCAGCTAACTGTCTCTGTCTGTGTCTACTGTAATGTAAATTAGTCTAGTATGACTTGTCACAGCTCCTAAAGAGTCTTTTCATCCAGTGTGCTAATTAACCCTGCAATTGTATTGAAATGTATGATAATGTGTATTGTATAGCTAGGAGAGCTAGGAGACATGAAGTCTGTCCGAAAGATCATGTCTCTGAGTCACCTAGTCTGGGTACATGATTAGATAATTAGCTCATGTTAATTAGGTGTCTGCTTACAGGTTGTATTTTCATCTTGCTGTATATATTTGTGTGAGATCTCAAAATAAAGAGTCAGTCCTGTTTGAACATCAAGACAGAGCCTCGTCTCGTATTTGGGGGAGAATTATTTGTATGGGTTTCTTGTTTGGCTTATCGGAGTGTTCGGTAGCTGCCTTTGTGTTCGGGAATGGAATGTCTTAAACCACTTTAACCCCTTTCATATTTGGGGTGTCGTTACACTGAGCATCTGTGCATGGCTCCACTCACACAGCCACTTGTTTCATTAACAGGAAGTCCCATCTTCTACTGCAGCAGTGGGACTCATATTTCTCAATTGAGCATAAGTGTGTTGATAACACCGCACTTGTAGTCTTTTGATACGTCAGTTCTGTAATTGAAGGTTCATACCTAGGCACTGACCTGTGGTTGGGGGAATAGTCTGCTGGAGCCCGAACATTGCATCATTGATCCACTGCAATAAATGCACATTTTTAATATATTTAATGTGGATTTTTTATTTTCTTTTTTTGCAAAAGGTAGTATTCCCTTTTAGAGGGAAATTATGTTTTAAAGATATATGTATTATTTTTTATAGCGTAGCACTACCCACGCAGGAGCTGCTTGGTATGAGGGGTCCTCTGCTCTCTGCCACAACTCTGTAAACTGCTTTGTCCCCTTTAACACACCTGGATATATCTTAGTGTCAAAAAAAGCAAGGCAAATGGCAGTACGCCAGCATCAATAAACAGGTAAATAATCCAGTAAATTATGTAAGATACATAGTAGGTGAGGTTGAAATAAAACACAAATCCATCAAGTCCAACCTATGTGTGTGATTATATGTCAGTATTACATTGTATATTCCTGTATGTTGCGGTTGTTCAGGTGCTTATCTAATAGTTTTTCAAAACTATCGATGCCCCCAGCTGAAACCACTGCCTGTGGAAGGGAATTCCACATCCTTGCTGCTCTTACAGTAAAGAACCCTCTACGCAGTTTAAGGTTAAACTTCTTTTCTTCTAATTTTAGTGAGTGGCCATGGGTCTTATTAAACTCCCTTCCATGAAAAAGTTTTATCCCTATTGCGGGGTCACCAGTATGGTATTTGTAAATTGAAATCATATCCCCTCTCAAGCATCTCTTTACCAGAGAGAATAAGTTCAGTGCTCGCAACCTTTCGTCATAACTAACATCCTCCAGACCCTTTATTAGCTTTGCTGCCCTTCTTTGTACTCGCTACATTTCCAGTACATCCTTGCTGAGGACTGGTGCCCAGAACTGGACAGCATACTCCCGGTGATGCCAGACCAAAGTCTTGTAGAGTGGGAAAATTATCACTTTATCCCTGAAGTTAATCACCTTTTTAATGCATGACAATATTCTGTTTGCTTTGTTAGCAGTAGCTTGTCATTGCTGAGCCTATCATCTGCTAGGACCCCCAGGTCCTTTTCAATCCTAGATTCCCCCAGAAGTTCACCCCCTAGTGAGTAGATTGCATTCAAATTTTTGCCACCCAAATGCATTATTGTACATTTTTCTACATTAAACCTCATTTGCCATGTAGTTGCCCACCCCATAAATTTATTCAATTCTTCTTGCAAGGTTTCCACATCCTGCGGAGAAGTTATTGCCCTGCTTAGCTTAGTGTTGTCCGCAAATGCAGAGATTGAACTGTTTACCCCTTCCTCCAGGTCGTTTATGAACAAATTAAACAGGATTGGTCCCAGCACAGAACCTTGGGGGACCCCACTTCCCATCCCTGACCATTCCCAGTATTCCCCATTTATCAACACCCTCTGAACTCACCTTTGTAGCCAGTTTTCAATCCATGTACTCACCCTGTACTCACCCTATGGTCCATTCCAATGGACCTTACTTTGTACAGCAAATGTTTAAAGGGAACTGTGTCAAATGCTTTTGCAAAATCCAGATACACCACGTCTACAGGCCTTCCTTTATCTAGATGGCAGCTCACCTCCTCATAGAAGGTTAATAGATTGGTTTGGCAAGAACGATTCTTCATGAATCCATGCTGATTACTGCTAATGATACCGTTTTCATGACTAAAATCTTGTATATAGTCCCTTATCATTCCCTCCAAGAGCTTGCATACTATTGATGTTAGGCTAACTGGTCTGTAATTCCCAGGGATGTATTTTGGCCCTTTTTAAAATATTGGTGCTACATTGACTTTTCTCCCATCAGCTGGTACCATTCCAGACAGTAGACTGTCAGTAAAAATTAGGAACAATGGTCTGGCAATTACTTGACTGAGTTCCCTAAGTACCCAGCCTGTCCCAGTGATTTATTAATGTTAAGTTTCCCAAGTCTATTTCTAATTCTGTCCTCTGTTAGCCATGAGGGTGTTTCCTGTGATGTGTGATGAGGACAAACACTGCAGTTTTGGTTACTGAAGCCTCCCTATTCCCTTGTGAAGACCGAGAAGAAAAATAAATTCAATACCTTCGCCATCTCCCCATCCTTTGTAGCCAGATGTCCTTCCTCATTCTTTATGGGGCCAATATGGTCTGTCCTCCCTTTTTTACTGTTTATATACTTAAAGAATTTCTTGTAACATTTTTTGCTCTCACCGCTATGTGTCTTTTCATGTTCTCTCTTAACCGTCCTAATTGCACCCTTACATATCATGTTGCATTCCTTGTAAAGTCAAAATGCTGATGATGATCCCTCAGCCTTGTATTTTTTGAAGGCCTTCTCCTTTGCTTTTATATGCATTTTTACATTGGAGTTAAGCCATCCAGGACTTTTGTTCTCTCTTTTAAATGTATTTCCTAATGTGATGCACTGGCTAATGTCCTTTTTTAATATGCTCTTAAAGCAAACCCATCTCTCCTTCATGTTCTTTGTTTTATCCCAATTTATATCTTCTAGCAAGGTTTGTAAATTAGGGAAGTTGGCTCTTTTGAAATTCAGTGTCTTTGTGTTCCCCTTGTGTTTCCTATTTGTGTGATTTATACTGAAGCCAGTTGACCTGTGATCGCTGTTTCCTAAATTGCCCCATATTTCTACATCCATGATCAGGTCTGTATTGTTGGTAATCAGTAGATCTAGTAACGCCTTGTTTCCAGTTGGTGCGTCTACCATCTGACCCATGAAATTGTCCTGCAAGACATTTAGGAACTGGTGAGCCTTAGACGAATGCGTAATTTCCTCCGTCCAGTCTATGTCTGGATAATTAAAATCCCCCATTATGATAACAATTCCTTGCTGCTAATCCAAATTGTGATAGGAGGTCTGTCTCCCCTCCTCCCTTAGGTTAGGGGGCTTATAGCATACTCCCAGTATTATTTTCTGTTTAGCTTCATCCCTCTGGAGCTCTACCTATAAGGATTCCATCTCCTCCCTAGCTCCCTTATCGTTGTCATCTCTCACATTTACTTGTATATTATTCTTGATATATAGGCATACCCCTCCCCCTTTTTTTAGCCTCTCTATCCCTGCGATAAAGGGAATACCCTTGAATGGTTGCCAGCCAATCATGAGAGCTGTTAAACCAGGTCTCTGAAATTCCCACAAAATCGAAATCATCCTCATTTAACAGTATCTCTAGTTCACCCATCTTGTCCGCCAGGCTCCGGGCATTGGTGAACATGTCACATTTAGTTTAGAGCGGTTGCATACTGTCCTCTTATTGGGTGTTTCAAGATTACAAATAGGACTTGTTACTATACTTACCTGGGGTTTATGTGCTTTAGTCAACCTACCACTAATGCCCCCCATACTACCCTCTGAAATATGTTCATTGCTGACTATCTCTACCTCTGGACCCCCCCCGTCGCCTAGTTTAAGAACCCCTCTAACTTTTCGGCCATCTTCACTCCCAGTAGATCTACACCCTCCTCATTTATTTGCAGTCCATCCCTTCTGTAGAACTGGTAACCGACTGAGAAGTCAGCCCAGTTCTCCAGGAACCCACACCCCTCCTTACTACACCAGCTCCTCGGCCACTTGTTTACTTCCCTAATCTACCTCTGCCTTCCTGGTGTGGCTCAAGGTACTGGTAGTATTCCTTTTCCTCAATTTAGCTCCTAAGTCACTAAAATCGTTCTTTAGGACACTCTATCTGCCTCTGACTTTGTCATTGGTGCCAACCATGTTAACATCATGTTAAGTACACTCTAAGCAACGTGTAGGTATAACATGTAGAGGTATTTTACCTCTCACAAAGATCACAGTACTTCTCCCAACACTGCCTTTATCTGGTTTTCTCTTTAGAAGAATGAAGACATCTTTATTGGGGCATTATCCAGGGCATCTACTGCCTTTTATTCAAAAAATTTAAATCTATATTAAAAATTATACTGTGACATGTCAGAAATGTATTGTAAAGTTACTGTGATGAGTACTTTTATAACACACAGAATAATGTTTGAATACATTCTAATACTATTTTGACATTTGCAGAATATTTAACTGAACCATTAAAGATAACATGTTTAAGAGTATCCCTGTAGGTTATTGGTGACCAAATATCATCTTACATTATATTCACAGAAAAACCTGCATATAAATTTGCATTATTCTGTGCTCTTTCTTCAATAAGACAGTGAGCCTTCCCATGCAGATACACTCCAGATGAGCCTTCAGAAAATGTTTTGTCCATCTGTCTTTCTGCTTCTTTTGACATTTAAATTAACAAAAACAATATGAAAAATCTTTCTGTTATACTGGATCACATCCAGCAAGCCTGTTCTACTTGAACTGACTGGTCCAATAATACTAAATTAAAGATCTGGATGGGGTGTGAAAAATCCACTTTATAAATGACACTGTTAATGAAGTTATTAAATTAAAGTGTGTTATGCAAGAAAGGAAAAAAAATGATTTGCTGACATGACAATACAGTATATCAATTAATTCTGCTGGAGATTATCTAAGGTGATTTACACTGATCAGATTTTTTTTTCTTTTGTTCTATGTAAGTGTAATTCAACTCAGTACTTATGAGCTTTGACCATCCTACAGATAAAAAAAAAATAAGATTGCTTTCACACTGATCCACTGTGGGAGTGCGATGCAGTGTACTAGCAGTTATTTCATGCACATTACCTGTACTTTGCCATGGATTTCCTTTACATTGGGTGGTTTAGGTATATTTTCTGAAAGTGCACCAAAAGTCGTCAATGCAGGACTTGTGGATCAGTGTGAAAGGGCCCTAATTAATTATGGTGTAACTTAATTAGCAAACTATTGACCCTAGAACAAGGCCCTTTGTGGCCTTCAAAGACTGGAATTGGAAAAGTTAGCTTTGTTTTTGTTTAACCTTTCGTGATGTGCAAAGTTTTTTTGGAGTTAATCTTTGTACTGTAAAGCAGCAATGCATTATTGCACAAAACATTCCCCACTATGAAGATTGGGACTTTATATGAAGCACGTGGTTGCAAATGAATAAATTGGGGAATATAACAAGATGTTTATTGGTACATATACATGACATACAGACATAGTCTTAATGTAAGGTTCTGAAACAGTTAAACAAGATAATAACATTGGTATCAAATAGTATCACAAGGTTAAAATTCCACAATTCACCAAAACGAATATAAGTACACACATATACATATTACTTGGTAATGCCTGCATGACCTATGGCCTCACTAATGCCTTTCATATTTGGTAGGGGTTTGTGCTAAATACCATGAAAATCTGATAAGCATATGATAATTATAACACAACATCTGCTAGCCCTATGCATTTCGTAGCTTTTGAGACCTTCTTCAGGAGAAAGCATGTGATGTACCTGAAATTAAAAATAAGTTCTCTAAATGTTCTAACATGTATCAATAAATAAGGGGGTGGGATAAGAACACCCCCCCCCCCCTAGATGGTAACTTCCAAGAATCCATGCATAAATGGTGTTGTGCTGCAGACCATGAGCTATTTGGAAACATCATGACCGGGAGCTGTGGTGGCAAGCTCGGCTATAGCAGCCCACACCAACAACATCCAAGGTGGGTATGGGCACACAGGGCACTACTGGTGTGAGATAGGAATGATAAATGAGCCAACCAAGTTAAACCTCTGTGAGAAAACGTCTGAAAAAATAAATAAGTATATATATATATATATATATATATATATATATATATATATATATACAGTATATATATATATATATATATATATACAGTATATATATATATATATATATATGCAAATGGGGCTAGAAAGAATAGAAGGGGGGTGAGGGGGAGGGGAGAGAGACCACCTAACACCAAGGAGACAGGGTAGCATAAGAAAAACTACCCCTGTCTTTTCTTTCTAGCCCCATTTGCAGGTAGCTTTCACTCTTGCACCCATCACTTTCATTATGAGCAAGGGTTTTCTGCCAACCATGATATATATATCATATTATTTCTCACACATTTTTTCACAGAGGTTTCACTTTGTTGGCTCTTTTATCATTCCCATCCCACACCAGAAGTTCCCTGTGTGCCCATACCCACCTTGGATGTTGTTGATGTGGGCTGCTATCGCCACTGTTTAACTGTTTCAGAACCTGACATTAAGACCATGTCTATATGTCATGTATATGAACTAATAAACATCTTGTTATATTCACCAATTTACTCATTTGCAACCATGTGCTTCATATAAATTCCCAACCTTCCTGTTCCTTTATCAAATTAATAGGGATGGAGGCAGACGGCCTTACCAGGCCATGGCTTCATATAAAGTCCCAAACCCCCTTTCCTCTTTTTTCTAGTACATTCCCTACCCTGAATGAATTAAGCCGTTGTTGACCTAATTACTAGACATGCTACACGTTGCCATAACCACAGAGGAGGGCGTGAAAGTGATCTATGATATGGTCGCCAAATATCAAAGTCCCATAATGGCTACATGGATTTCTATGGTAGATAATCTATTACCTTTCACACAAATGAAAACTACTGTTCACCCTCTGTGGCTCAGGGAGGGCACACATGAGTCAGAAGAAGCTGGGCAAGTGATCTGCAGCCAGGTGAGAGGCTCTCCACTTCTGTACTGTTTTACCTAAGTAGTGATTCTCAGCATGACACTCTGTTGTTATAAAAACAGGTTACCATGATTGAATTACAGAGACATTTGTGTGAAGAGTTCATGTTTGTGCAGCTTTTCTAATCTGTTTTGTATTATTCTGCAGTGTTTGCACCTGTTTAGCAAATTACAATTTACAGTTACTCTCTGTTCTGCTGTATCACTCAGCCACTTACGCATTTTGTTACATTATTCAATTCAGCAGCCCCTCATGCTAAATTAGCAACTGGTGGACACCAAAAAAACTAATCCTACCATTTCTCAGGTATGCAGAATTGCCAAAAGCTACAGCAAAACAACCATTTGGTGTAAGGCCTAATAGAAAATCATAAAAATTCTGTACATGTCCCTTAATATCTCTGAAGCTCAGTAAAGTAATTGAAGTGCATACAACTGTTGTCTGTGTCATTGTTTGAAATTTTAGGTCCTGGTGTCAGTGTACAGGCTGGTTTTGAGATTCTGTTTGAATGGAAGCAGAGCAAAAGTACATTTTATTCCATTCACTGTGTGTCTGCAGAAGACTGTGTGTCTTCTGAGATTGTAATAGATATGTAGTAGCAAATTCCTACAATGTCCTCATAATGATTTTATTCAAATTTAATATATTTTTATGTATCTTGCTTTTATTTCTGATCACAATTTGGATGATGTTATTCCCTACAGTGCAATGTGAAAAATAATGATTAGCAAACATCACATTTCATTTTCCTCTGTCTTCAAAGTTTTACATGGATATGATAATTTTGGATATCCGTTTTGGAAACACGGTGTTCTATGGAGAAATTTGGAAAAAGTGAATATGCTTCTGCAACCTAAATCCTAGGAATAGCACTGTGTATTTCAAAATATATTTTTTTCCTAGTTCATTAAAGGTTTTTGTACAAACATGAGCTATAGCTGTGGTCTGCAAAAACTGTATGCCCTAAAAAGGAAGTAAAATGGTTGCAGCTTTTTATTAGAACTTTTATGTCTTGCAGCTACTGTACTGGCTGTCTGAATTTTTTCAAATTCTCTTATTCTTATGTCTAAAAGTCACTTCACTTTCCTTTCCTGTGTGAAAATCTATAGAGGAACAAAAAATCTTTAGGCTTCCAAAACTTTTTCTTACTGGTAATAATTATATTTACAAAAATAACTAAAGAATATGCCTATACAAAATGTTTAAAACAGAGCAAACACACTCAAAGAGCAATACTATAGCGAAGTGACCCCTTTTTTATTAAAAAACATATTAAAATAAATGCATTCACATGTGGGAAAAAGGAAAGCTGCATGTCACATCCACCACAGTTCCAGTCTGTCCCAGAATACAGATAAGGACTAAAGACTGAAGCTGTCAACAAGAGGAGTCCACAGGAAAATAGCCCTCCCGAGGGTTTAGAATCCCCAACAATGCCTGTGGGTTACACTAAACATTGACAGATCACACAAAGCCATCCACAGTAGACGGGGAGCCTGATTAAGCCTCAACAGTGAGTGGCAGCTGCTGCACCTGAAACTAGACACATTGGAGGCCGCTGCTTCACAACCAAGATACTAAACTCAATGAATGGAAGTTGATAGCGGTGCTATGATGATGCGTTTCGGAGGTGGGTCCCTCTTTTGTCATGTTACAGGATACATCGTGCATACAAATCTGGTACAGTGTAATCACATATTAATTGTTCCGTAATCACATAATAATTGTTCCGTACCATAAATTGGCAATGGGGATTTGGAGTGCAATCAAATAAATATTAAAAAGACAAATAGTTAAAAATTAAAATGTGTGCAATATATACAGTAAAAGTGTATAATAATAGGAAGGACAATGCAGATCTTTAAAAATAGGTTCATTGTGTAAACATGTATGCTAAATTGTAAATATCAAAAATACCTAAACAATGCTGTAATAAAAACTACTATAATTAAAGAAAAAGGAGGAATTCTTGTTTTGTAAATATTATGGGTTAAAGAATTATTAATATTACATTCACAGGTGTTGACAAAACTAGCCACTTTGAAGTGCTTAACCAACTGCCGATCAGCGCATGACGATGTACGTCGGCACAATGGCACGGCTGTGCAAATGGGCATACCTGTACGTCCTGTTTAAAGCACGGGCTAGTGGGCTCACATGCCGCCAGCCGTGTGGCGCGTGTGCATGCCCACGGGCCCCGTGGACTCAATGTCTGCCGGTAGCCCGCGATCGTGGCACGGAGAGGCAGAACGGGGATGTAAACAAGGCATTTCCTTGTTCTGCCTAGCAACATGATAGGGGTCTACTG
Organism: Lithobates clamitans; assembly: GCA_037952925.1. Taxonomy (NCBI): domain Eukaryota; kingdom Metazoa; phylum Chordata; class Amphibia; order Anura; family Ranidae; genus Lithobates; species Lithobates clamitans. The sequence goes on along the minus strand of JBBGZY010000305.1, from coordinate 7,902,230 downwards.
CTCCCAGGGATCGGGAGCAGTGATCTCTGTCATGTTCTAGAGAGCCCATCCCCCCTACAGTTAGAACACAGTGAGGTAACACAGTCAACCCCTTGATCGCCCTAGCGTTTAACCTCTTCCCTGCCAGTGTTATTTATACAGTAATCAGTGCATTTTTATAGCATTGGTCTCTGTATAAATGTCAATGGTCCCAAAATAGTGTCAAAAGTGTTCGATGTGTCCGCCGCAATGTCGCAGTCACGATAAAAATTGCAGTTTGCCGCCATTACTAATAAAAAATTTATAATAAAAATGCCATAAAACTATCCCCTATTTTGTAGACTCTATAAATTTTGCGCAAACCAATAAATATACGCTTATTGCAATTTTTTTTACCAAAAATATGTAGAAGAATACATATTGGCCTAAACTGAGGAAGAAATTTGTTTTTTATATATTTTTGGGGGATATTTATTATAGCAAAAATAAAAAATATTGCTTTTTTTTTTCAAAATTGTCACGCTTTCTTTGTTTTTAGCACAAAAAATAAAAACTGCAGAGGTGATCAAATACCACCAAAAGAAAGCTCTATTTGTGGGAAAAAAAGGACGTCAATTTTGTTTGGGTGCAATGTTGCACAACTGCGCAATTGTCAGTTAAAGTGACGCAGTGCTGAATCGCAAAAAATGCTTTGCTCAGGAAGAGGGTAGAATCTTCCGGGGCTGAAGTGGTTAAAAAGAATATGGTAAACAGGAATGTACCCAACTGCCTGATCATGTTGTTCAACAATCAGATAAAGCTCTATTACAAAAAGAAAAGAGACTACATTGTAGAAACTACACATAACCTGTCAGTAATGAAAACTAAATGAGATTAACCCAGCACTTGAAAACACTAATAAGATCTCTCAATATATAGATGTGTCTCTTCAACCCATTGCCTGCCAGTATAAACTTGAGACTCATCCCACCTTCCTGAGATGTTACGAAAGTATAGCTGGAAATCTAGTTATCTTTGGATATCATTGGATGTATGCTCCTTGTATAAGTCCATCTCATATGAGCCTGGTCTTATGGCTAGTAATCACTTCTGAAATTTTTCATCTATACAAGCTTCCTTTAATTTCAAATGTACCAAATTTGCCCTAGAACACAATAACTTTCAGTTTAATGATTCCTTGTACTTACAAAGATATGGAACAGCTATGGGTGATCATTTTACACCCAACTATGACAAGGTTTTTATAGTCTTTTGGGAGAAATTCCACATCTGGTCAAAAAACCCTTTTGCTAGGCATTTATTATTCTATGAGCACTTCATTGATGATGTAATGAAACCGTGTAGTATTGTAATAACAACTCATATGATATGCAATTTACTCACGTTGCTGATACCAAGAGCTAATTTTTTTGGATCTGGAGTTATTCTGGGATTTTGAAGGTAACATCAAATCGAAAACGCATTTTAAGGAGACTACTGGCAACTCTTTCCGAAATGGAAAGAAATTATCCAGTTTAGCCAGTTCCATAGTACATAGTAACTGTACTAGTATAGATGGTTATATAACAAAGGGTGAAGTTTTAATACAAAAATTATTTGAAAAGGGTTCCCAGCTGGAAGAGATCAAAAAAGCACAAAATAGGTTGATGGAAGGCATACCTGAGCAGCAGAGACTGAGGTCCACCCCCATAATTCAGGGGTTGTGTTCACCACCAAATTGAATAGTTATTACGGGACCATGAAAAAGATATTATCCAAATGCTGGCCTATACTCCTTCATGATATTTCTTTAAGCTCAGTGCTGCCTGCTAAATCCGCAACTGTCTTTAGTACAGCCAGTAACATTAAAAAGAAGATAGCTCCCAGTAAATGTAAAAGTAACCACAACATTGTGAGTGATTTCCCTATTCTCTTTAATATCACAGGCACATACAAATGTAAAAAAGCAAGTTGTAAGGCGTGCCTTCATCCAACATGGTCAGAAAAGTTGCTTTAGAGGAGATGGTAGGGAATTTACAATCAAACAGTTTATAAACTGTTCAGCAACATTCAGGGCCGGACTGGCTTGCCGGGATACCGGGAGATTTCCCGGTAGGCCGCCTGAGTTGCTGCGGCTGCAGTGCTCCCCTCCTGCTCCTGTGTGTCACGGAGCTGGCTGTGTCTGTGTTCGGCGGCCGCGCTGTAACATGGTCCCGCCCCCCTAGACCGGCTTGTGTGATAGTGGATAGAATCAGTGTTCCGCCTATCACACGAGCCGGTCTAGGGGGGCGGGACCATGTTACAGCGCGGCCGCCGAACACAGACACAGCCACCTCCGTGACACACAGAAGCAGGAGAGAGGGACGGAGCAGGAGAGAGGGATACTATACATGCCCGCCTGTGTGCCTCAGCCTGTATAGGAGGATCGGCGGGGGGAGAGGAGGGGGGCCGCATATAGAGGAAATGAGCTTTCTATATTCCTCCATGCAGCCGCTGAATACTTGCAGGAGGGAGAGGAGGAGAATCAAGTATTCAGCGGCTGCATGGAGGAATATAGAAAGCTCATTTCCTCTATATGCGCCCCCCAGCTGATCCTCCTTTTCAACTTCTTTTACTGGCCCCCCCAGTTCCTCTTGTGCTCCCCCCCATGCTCTCCTCCCCTCACCACACTCTCCAGCCCCCCCCCCCACAGTTCTCTCCACCCCTGTTTTTTCTGCCCCCCCTGCTCTCCAGCTCTCCCCATCCTACTCTAGCCACCATCCCAGTGCTCTTCACTCCCCCAGTGCTCTACACCCATGTTCTTTCTCCCCCCCCAGTGCTCTCCACCCATGTTCTTTCTCCCCCCCCCAGTGCTCTCCACCCATGTTCTTTCTCCCCCCCAGTACTCTCCACCCATGTTCTTTCTCCCCCCCCAGTGCTCTCCAGCTCTGCCCATCACTCTCCAGCCCCCACCCCAGTGCTCTCCGCCCCCCACAGTGCTCTCCAGCCCCCCATTCTCCGCACCCCTGTTTTCGGTCCCCCCGGTGCTCTCAAGCTCCACCCATCACTCTCCAGCCCCCACCCCAGTGCTCTCCGCCCCCCACAGTGCTCTCCAGCCCCCCATTCTCCGCACCCCTGTTTTCGGTCCCCCTGGTGCCCTCAAGCTCCACCCATCGCTCTCCAGCCCCCCCGTGCTCTTTGCCCCCCGTGCTCTCCACCCCTGTTTTTTTTTGGCTCCCCCTCCAGTGCTCTCAAGCTTCCCCCCCAGCACTCTCTGCTCCCCACCCCTGTACTCTCCACTCCCCCGCCAGTGCTCTCCAGTCCCCCGTGATTTCCACCCCTGTTCTTTCTGGCCCCCACTGGTGCTTTCAAGCTTCCCCCATTGCTCTCCACTCCCCCTGCTCTTTGTACCCCCCAGTGCTCTCCACCCCTGTTTTTCTGCCCCTCCCCCAGTGCTCTTCGCCACCCCACACTCTTAGCCCCCCCGTGCTCTTTGCCCCCCGTGCTCTCCACCCCTGTTTTTTTTGGCTCCCCCTCCAGTGCTCTCAAACTTCCCCCCCAGCACTCTCCGCTCCCCACCCCTGTACTTTCCACTCCCCCCTGCATTTTGCCCCCACCCATGTGCTCTCCAACCCCCGCCAGTGCTCTCCAGTCCCCCGTGCTTTCCACCCCTGTTATTTCTGGCCCCCACTGGTGCTTTCAAGCTCCCCCCATTGCTCTCCACTCCCCCCTGCTCTTTGTACCCCCCAGTGCTCTCCACCCCTGTTTTTCTGCCCCTCCCCCAGTACTCTTCGCCACCCCACACTCTTAGCCCCCACAGTGCTCTCCACCTCTGTTCTTTTTGGACCCCCAGTGCTCTCAAGTCCCCCCCCCAGTGCTCTCCGCTCCCCATCCCTGTGATTTCCACTCCCCCCTGCTCTTTGCCCCCACCCATGTGCTCTCCAACTCCGCCAGTACTCTCTGCTCCCCCTTCTTTCCAGCTCCCACCCAGTGCTCTCCACTTCCCCAGGACCAGAGGACAGGCTGACTGGGGCTGGAAAATGAGGATGGCTGAAGGTGCAGGTGGCCAGGGACCACTCCATCTCACAGCAAACAGATCCTCTGGAAGGAGCACTGTCCCCATCCAAAACGAGAACAGACCCTGCCTGCTGTTGGCCATCATGGATATCCTGCTGGCATGCAAGGTACCGTACCGAGCATCAACAACACACCTTCCCACAGACAAGGACTGCTGACTGGGCCATGGGGCACAGGAGGGGCTGCAATGATGGGCACAGTGAAGCTGCATTCCTGGGCACAGTGAGACTGCATTCACGGGCACAGTGAGACTGCATTCACTGGCACAGTGAGACTGCATTTGATGAGCACAGTGAGGCTGCATTGATGGGCACAGTGAGGCTGCATTGATGGGCACAGTGAGGCTGCATTGATGGGCACAGTGAGACTGCATTTGATGGGCACAGTGAGGCTGCATTGATGGGTACAGTGAGGCTGCATTGATGGGCACAGTGAGGCTGCATTGATGGGCACAGTGAGGCTGCATTGATGGGCACAGTGAGGCTGCATTGATGGGCACAGTGAGGCTGCATTGATGGGCACAGTGAGACTGCAATGGTGGGCACAGTGAGGCTGCAATGGTGGTCACAGTGAGGCCGCATTCATGGGCACAGTGAGACTGCATTCACGGGCAGAGTAAAGCTGCCTTATCTATATATAATACACTCTTCAAATGTGCATTTTATGGTTTTCCCTTTCATGAACAAGAAATCAATGACGTTATGCTGTTGCGGTGGTATAATAATGCTGTGGGGCTGGTATGAAATTTTTTCCAGGGCTGGATGTTATTCCCAGTCCGGCCCTGGCAACATTTGCTGTATACAGTCTCGGATGTCCCTGCGGTCTATATAATGTAGACTGCACTAACTGCACTATTTGCACGTTGCATACCAAGTTTGGAGAGCATCCAAGGTTTATAGAGAAGGGTTTTGACAAACACAGTGTGCCCCAACATTTTGCACTACATCATAATAAAACCACTTGTGGTTTCCCTTTTGGCATTGTGGCAATCCCTGCCACCTTTTTTTGAGGCAGAGAGCTTTTCCAAACTCTGCCAGAGAGAGACAATTTGGATTTTCACATTCAACATTATGTCACCTGGGGTTCTCAGTGAAGAATTGGAAATTAGCACCATTATCTGACCACTGCCATTCCTGGAGCCTGGTTCTTAACCCTCACTGTTATGGGATCCTGAGTCTACAGTAAGTGCTAGGTTAATCTCATTTAGCCCCCGGTCACACTGGTGCAACTTGTCATGTGATTTTGCACCCTATTGTCTGCATTGGAAGCGGTCAAATCGGACTCCAACTCCATCAGAGTTGCACCGATTTTGAAAATAATTCTTGTACTACCTTTTGCAAGTTCAGATGCGACTTGCATAGACATCTGCTTGAAGTAGCACAGATGTCTTCCAAGTTGCACCTGAAGTAGCACTGAAATGCACTTTGAAATCATGCTATTTTAAGTGAAGTAGCATGATTTCAGTGTCGCAATCGGTGTGACCGGGGTGTTAGTTTTTATCACACTGACATGTAACTTGTAGTCGCTACAATGTAGCATACTCTTTTCTTTTTGTAGCAGAGCTTTATCTTGTTGTAAATTCCTTTTAATTTACTTCAAAGCAGCTAGTTTTTCCAACACCTATGAATATAATATTACTAATCCTTTACCCCTTAATATTTATAAAACAAGAATTTTAGCATACATATTTACACAATGCACCTATTTTTATTGATGTGCATTGTCCATGTTATTCTTATTATACACTTTTATATATTGCACACATTTTTGTTTTTAACTATTTGTCTTTTTAGTATTTTTTTGACAGTACTTCAAATCCCCATTGCCATTCTATGGTACAGTTAAGGGATAATATGTGATTACACTGTGCCAGGCTTTTATAGCAGTGTCTGCACAATATATATATGTGACTTGACACTACTCTGGGTGCATAAACAAACACTTCTTCATTATGAAAAAGGGAGAAATGGTGCAAGATCTCAACCAAACATGAGGAAAAGATAAGGATATCAAAATAATGTCCCAAATATACAAAATGTCCAAAAAGACAATGTGTGGCTATGATAAGGCGTATAGGTATAGGCAATACAGGACACATATACGCTATACCTAGGAAGTCCAAAAAATAGCAATAAAAATATAAAGTTCAAATGGAAATGATACTGTGCACCAGCGGCTGCTTTCTTGAGAGTAGAAGCAAAACTCTGAAAGGCAATGTGGACGGCGTCAGCAGGAAATGGAAGGTGCTAGCAATATATAAGGGAATTGTAGGAAGAGCAAGTGGTGATGCAAATATTAAAAGATTGAATTTATACCCTAGAAAAGAGAAAGGGTGGAATATGAGCTAGTGAAGATGAAAGATAGAAAAAGAAAATGATGAAAATCAATATGAAGATGAGAGGTAGAAAAATGTGAAAAATGTTATGGAAATGAAGATAAGAATAAAAAATGAAGATAAGAATAAAAAATAAAAATAAAGATGGGAATAAAAATGAAGAAATGTAAGTACAGGCAAATGTAAATGAACATGGGTAAAATAAAAATAAAACAAAAAGATCAAAATAGTGAGTAATGTATATATAATGAAAATGGAAATAAAAATAAGAATAAGAATGAAAAATAGAAATAAAAATAAGAATAAAAATAAAAAAATTAAAATAATAAAAGTAAAAAATTAAAAATAAAACACAAAAAATAATAAATAAAAATAAAAATGTAAGTGAAAAAAATCAAGATAAAAATAAGAGTGGAAATAAAAATAAAAATGAAAATGGAAAAATGTAAGGAAGAAACGCATATGGAGTATATGTGTGGATGGTTACTAGAAAAATCGTATTGAATAAAAAATACTTATAGATGAAAAAATATATAGAAAAATATATATAGATTACAAGGGGAAAAATTTGTTCAAAGAATGAAGACAAATAAACTAATGCGGGGAGGAACAACAAATAAGAATGATAGTGATTGGTTATCAAGAAGTTATCTATATGAAAAATACTAATAAATAAAAAAATATATATAAAAAAAAAAAAAAAAAGAAAAGTATATATATATATATATATATATATATATATATATATATATATATATAAATTACAAGGAGAAAAATTGGTATGGAAGATAAAAGGAAAGAAAACTAATGCGGGGAGAAACCAATAAAGGAATGATGGTGATTGAAGGAATTTAGTTATCAAAAGGTTAGCATGAATGCTAAATCTGGATAATAAAGAGGCCTAAAAGAAGGAACTGTAGAGAAAGTTGGCGAATAGTATATACATGAAAACCAATGTGAAAATAAAAATAAAAATAGGACTGAAGATACGCACACATGACATGCCTAAATATATATGTCTGTGAAAGATGGCCTATGGAGCTGTATAGGGGTCATAACAAAAGAAAAAGAGAATAATAGAAAAATGGAAAAAAGAGAAAAAAATATATAAAAAAAATAAAAAATTGGTGAGAATGGTATGAGGAAGTAGACTATAAAGAAAGGGGGAAGAAAACGGGAAGGAATATAAGGCCTAAACAAACAGCTAATGAGCTATCAACATAAATCATGTACAGTATACATCTTGAAACAATACATATATACAAATGATTCTCATCAGAAACCATATAATGCAACCAGAGAGCAAAGAACATGTTATATTACTGTATTTATCTCTATTTCTTCATTGAGGCCATTCGGTGTCATACTGTTTAATGTGTATATCCAGAAAGTTTCTTGCCTACACTTTTTATTTTTATTCCTATTTTTATTTTTATTTCTATTTTTCATTCTTATTCTTATTTTTATTTCCATTTTCATTATATATACATTACTCACTATTTTGATCTTTTTGTTTTATTTTAATTTTATCCATATTCATTTACATTTGCCTGTACTTACATTTTTTCATTTTTATTCCCATCTTTATTTTTATATATTATTCTTACCTTCATTGTTTATTCTTATCTTCATTTCCATAACATTTTTCACATTTTTCTACCTCTCATCTTCATATTGATTCTCATCATTTTCTTTTTCTATCTATTCTTCATTGATGTATGGGTCTATGCACCAGTGTGTATGAGGTCTTAAAGCTGAAGTAAAAACCCCTTGCAGTGGTGCTCCCCCTGCACTGTAGGGGATACAGCTGAACTCCAAGTATGACCTTTGTTGCACACTTACTATTGGTCCATCTTGAACTAATGTAAGCTTACATAGCTCTTACCTGAGCAGTCACTGGGGACAATCACTATAATAGTTGACACTACTACAATGATAGCTGCAATCTTGAGGGGCGTGGCTGGCAGCTTCTGTAGATGGCCGCTTGAAGAGGGAGCTCCCAAGCCTCCAAGTGAAACCAAGACACATAGCAGCAACGTGGGGCAGCATAGAGGTTTCTGTGTATTCTCCAGCAGGCCCTGACTCCAAGCGCAGGCGATGGGGAAGAGGAAAACTACTCCCGGTCCATGGAAATTGACAGACTTCTTTGGTCGGTTGGGAGCTTCACCTCCCCAAGATAGCACCATAAGTCCCCAGCTTCCTCAGAGAGAAGCTCCCATTGTAGCTCTAGGGGACAGCTGAATGCTGCCTCGCCTTCTTACAGGACCGATGCTCAGTCACCTTGTGGGGACACTCCAACATGCAGCCCTGTCAAGTCAAGAAATCTCCAAACCACAGGTATGCAGACAACCACAATGGGGGCAATAGCTCTGCTGACAATACCCGGGAGTTCATAGAATTCATAGATGATTATCCTACTGCTGGGCAACCTATATCAGATACAATACTGAAGGACATGATGGTGTCTTTGAGGGGCTCATTACACAGAGATCTACTCTCCTTAGTTAAGCAAGTCAAGGCACATGTTGAAGCTATTTGAGAGAGGGTTAATCATGTGGAGGGCAAAATGCCGCAGCCCACAACGAGCTTGTCAATTCTCATAATGATATGCAGAAAGAATTGAAAGCTATGAAAATCAAAATGGTGGATTTGGAGGATTGGGCTTCTAGAAATAACGTGAAGTCTGGGGGGATCTCTGGACTTGTCTCCCCGTCTGAGCTCCAGAGCTATATTCAACAAATGATAACTACTCTCCTTCCTGATACCGCCACTCACGAAGTAACTGTTGACAGAGCTCATCAGCTCCCCAAACCTCCATTTCTGCCTGATACTGTTCCTCGCAATGTTTGATTATTTTCACATCAAGGGCAATTTGATACAATGTGCATGGAAGAATTTCGCTCTCTTGGACCCTTACGCGGGCATCACATTATTCGCGGATCTCTCTCAGCATACTATTTTTGCTCGCCAACAGTTGGTGTCATTGACCAAGCTGCGGAGAAATCATAATGCGCCTTATAGATGGGGTTACCCTTCAAAATTACTGATTACATTGGATAATAAATCCTACGCAGTGGCTACTGTGTCTGGGGGTCTTAAACTGGCCAAGAAATGGGACCTTGTTACTGAAGAGGAACATTATCACCCTGTTAAGTCTCTGCCTCAAAGAGTAGACAAGGATCATCTAAACTTTCTTTATATTACCCTAAGCCTATGGGCATCTACATTTCCTGCTTTTTTTAATAAATCACTTTATATTGGGGTCTGTGCCTTAGGTTTCACTGTGAAGAACCGAAGAGTGAATACCCCCTGTACCAGTTGCGTTTTTATCTACTCATTGAGAAGAGTTTTGTGTTTAGTTTGGTCTCTCCTATTATTTTCGTTGTTACTTTTTGTTTTCCTTTTTGCACTACTACAATGTCAGATGCTGACTACTATATGTCTATTCACCATCCCTCGACTGGCAGTTTGAGACAAAAATACGATGCATTACATGATGCTTTTTTTGTCTGTGATGAGACTTGAGTGGACGAGAAGGGGATGGCGCAAATTTATTTCTAATTAAATATTTATGTACCAGTGCTGCTCCTAAAATTAGTGAGATACTAATAAAGATTCAATATTAACAAAAGGGGCTAACTGATCAATCTAGTGAAATAACATAACAAAAAATCCCATATGTGGCAGTGATATATGAAATATGAAAATCAATAAAAATAATTAATAAAAATTATAATATCTGTAATTCATCAGTCCAATATATACTCTCCAACACCGAAAAAGCGGTGCTCCACCCAAAGTGAGATATAAATTGTACTCACCAGCCGGCCAGAAAGTGACCATCAAGCGTGAATAATATAGATGGAATTTCCTTTAATTGCTGGGTGCAATCACCACAATACTCAGATTCTGTCCCCTATCTGTCCCCTATCCCCATTAGAAGCTCAGATGGATGCGACCAGCCCATGACCATCAAACATGAGTGAATAAATATAAAAACTCTTCAATTGATAGAAGTGACCTTCGCAATAGTCAGCTCCTGTCTCCTTTCACCATCAAAAGCTCTGCAGAATTGGCTCCACCAAATGAGCCACAAAAAGGCAGGTGAGAGTGTAATACTTCTTTTATTTAAACAAAAATTGTGCTGCACTTATCAGCACATTAGCAGCTCTGGGGTCTGTGAAATAGAATCCGTCCGCTATCTGACAAGCGGCGTGCGTTTCAAATGCCCAGCAGGAGTAAGGAGCTCCTATGTGTGTGCATCTCAAGCCTCTCTTCTATGCATTTCACGCATGCGCGCGTCATCAGTCGTCATTAAAGACTGTTCACCCCAAGTACCGCTATCGCTCTGTCCCTTTAGAATTATGGCTCTTATATAGCCGTTTCAGGAGGAAGGCCATGTGGACTGAGGCTAATCATCTGCATAGAGACTGCATTTTCCTTCAAGAAACCCACTTCAAGGCCAGTAACCCCCCCTGAAATGCATAAACAAATCTTACAACCATATCTTCTCAGCAAACGCAGCTGTCAAAAAGTGTGGTTGCTATTAGAAATACAGTGTCCTTCAGTTTGCATGATGTTGTCTTGGACCCCAAAAGCCGCTTTATTATTTTAGTGTATGACTTAAATAACGTAACTTACACAATTGTGAATCCTTATGCCCCTAACACCGGACAGGCAACATTCTTGCTCTCCTTGCTGCTGAAAATTTAAAAGCACCAGAAAGGATTACTATTACTGTGTGGGGACTTCAAATCTGTAGTTGATGCTAAGCTGGACTCCTCATCGAAAGCTCAGCTCATCAGGAGTGGCCGTCAACACTTCCTATATAAAGAGAGCTTGTATGACATTTGGAGGTGCCATAATCCATCTGAAAGGGACTTCGCTTACTTTTCAGCCCCTCATAAAACCTACACCCAAATTGATATGTGTATCTCAGACCTCCAGCTCCTATCAAGGGTGGTTGAGGTCTCCATACACTCTATCACATGGTCTGACCATGCCCCAATTTCTATTTCTGTGCATGAAAAAGGGGTGACCTCTGCGTAAAGAGTTCTTTAACAGGAATGACTCTTTCACAGGAAAGATGTTCACATATTTTCTGTGTGGGGTGCCAACAAAGTCTTTTTCAGAGTACTGCTGATACAAATGGCTGCAAGGGACAGAAGGCGTAGAATGCGGGTAATCACTGATCTATTGGCTAGTATTAAAGTCACTATGTGACTTTACATGTACCCACTCTGATGTAGGCTGCCATCAACAATAGTGTAAGTGTTTTTTAACCACTTGCTTACTGGGCACTTAAACTCCCCTCCTGTCCAGACCAATTTTCAGCTTTCAGCGCTAATGCACTTTGAATGACAATTGCACAGTCCTACAACACTGTACCCAAATGACATTTTTATCATTTTTTCCCACAAATAGAGCTTTCTTTTGGTGGTATTTAATCACAGCTGGGATTTTTATTTTTTGCTAAAACAAACAAAAAAAGATGGAAAAAGTTTGAAAAAAAAATCATGTTTCATAGTTTGTTAAAAATTTTTGCAAACAGGTAATTTTTCTCCTTCATTGATATAGGCTATTGAGGCGGCACTGGTGGGCACTGATAGGCTGCACTGATGGGCACGGATAGGCACAGTTAAGGCGGCACTGATAGGCACAGTTAAGGCGGCACTGATAGGTACAGATAAGGCGGCACTGATAGGCACAGATAAGGCAGCACTGATGGCCACTGATGGGTGGCATGGATGGGTGGCACGGATGGGCACTGATAGGTACCACTGATGGGTGGCACTGATGGGCAGCACTGAAGGGTGGCACTGATGGGCGGCACTGATGGGCACTTATGGGCACTGGTAGGTGACACTGATGGACACTGATAGGTGGCACTGATGTGCAGCACTGTTGTTGAGGCACTGATTGTAGGCACTGATAGATGGCACTGTGGGTACTCATGGGTGGCACTGTGGGCACTGATGGGTGGCACTGCTGCCTATTGCTAGGTGGCACTGGCAGGGGGAACAGGTGGGCACTGGTGATCTGGCGGAAGATCTCAGTGATCAGGACTGATGTCCCTCTCATGGCCGCCGGTGATCGGCTTTCTTTTCCTCCTCACGCTGTCAGCGCGAGGAGAAAAAATAGCCGATTACTGGCTCTGTTGACATAACATGATCAGCTGTCATTGGCTGACAGCTGATCACGTGTTATGGGGTTGGGATCGACCCCTTACTCCGATCTGTGATCAGGCGAGTCTCACAGACTCGCTAATCACGGAGCGCGTCGCACGCGCCCTGCAGGGGACGCGCAGGCCGCTCATGCACGGGGCGACGTCAATGGACGTAGTCCCAGCAAAGCAGGTCTCAAGTGGTTAAATGAGAAGACTAAACGCCTTTTCTAACACCGCAGCTGTGCAGTCAAGTGATCCCCCTCCCCTGGTCTTCCCCGATCTACGGAGAGAAGCATGAGGAGCCGAGACTCCCTTAAGACGTCAACCAGCCAGCACAGAGGGATCATGTGACCGCACAGCGGCAGTGTCGGAAAAGGTATTTAGCCTTTTCATTTAAAAAAATCACATACTATCAGACTTCTCATTTACCAGACCGGTGAGTCTGCTTGGGCAGAGGGTAGGCTCTCTTACGTGTCCGACTCGCGGCCCCGGTAGAATATACAGGAAGCACAGGAGTACGAAGTGGTATGGGAGCCTGGTAACAGAGTCCAGATGCAGGTGGATGAGCAATCCTTAAGCAGCAAGGTGCAGACTGGAACACAGGCAACAAGACTGAACAGGATGGTCAGGAGACAGGCTGGGTTCGGCAACAGACAGGCAACAAGGTACAATGGAGCAGGCAGAAGAATAGTCAGACAGGCCAGAGGTCAGGTGCAGGCAGAGTTCGGGGGAGTCCAGGAAACAAGCCGGGTTAGTCAGGAGATCTTGGTTTAAAGGCACAGGAAACAGGTACAAGGAACGGCAGAGCTGTTGATCAGGCAGCACTGATCAGAGAGTGAGGCCAGCTTAAATAGACAGACTGGCGCCAAACGGTGCGTGCGCGCGTGCACCGGCACGCACAGGCACACGCACCCGCACATGCCCGCGTGCACCCGGACACCGACACACACACCAGGCCTGACTGGAAGATGCATACCGGTGCCACAAGGAGCGCGTGCAAACAGGACCAACAGGAATGCATGGGCCAGCTCGCGCCGGCGCACCCCGACGCACACCACCGCGAGCAGCACCCTGCCTACCGAGGTAAGCTCTCTGACACATACACTATTGTTGATGGCAGCCTTAACCGGAGGGGGTACATGTATTTATGTTGCATATTGCAGCTGAATAGCTGTGGGAGGACCAGGGAGGAGAGCCACTCTCACGCTGACAGGGAGGGAGGGAGAGAGGAGAGAGACTGTCAAAGCCTGTCAGAGCAGAGCTGCGGGATGACGGAGGCACATAAACTGACCACAGTAATCATGGATCAGCAGCCATGATTACTGTGGTCAGCACAGATGGGGACAAAGGAGCTGGCAGGATCAACCAGGTATTTTACAAGATAGAAAGGGAAAAATTACGAAGCACAAGCGCTGTGCTATACAGCATGCCTTAAATGAACAGGATTTTATTTTTTTAGGGTTACAACCACTTTAAACATCTTAAAGCGCAGCACAAAGAGACACTCTCTTTCCCTATACAGGAGGTAACTAATCTCTGTGCTGACCTTAACCACTTATGGACCGCCTGCTGTCGTTATACATCGGCTGTTTGACGAGGGATATCGTTGTTATGGAAGCATTGTTATGGTATCATCTTTTTCAGCAGGCGGTCCACTTTCAGATAAAAGTGGTATCTGTGGCTTCCACCCATAGCTCTTAAAGCAACATTTTTTTCTTTTTTTTTTTTTCTCAAATTACATTTAATTATTTATTTATTTTTATTGCATTTTAGTGTACATATGAGATCTGAAGTCTTTTTCACCTCAGATCTCATATTTAAGAGGTCCTGTCATGCTTTTTTTTCCATTACAAGGGATGTTTACATTCCTTGTAATAGGAATAAAAGTGACACTTTTTTTTTTAAAGAACAGTGCGAAATTTAAAAATAAAAGGTAAAATAAATAAGAAAAAAAAAAAAAAAATTTGAAACGTACCCCGTCCCGCTGAGCTTGCGCGCAGACGCGAATGCATACGTGAGTAGCGGCTGCATATGAAAATGGTGTTCAAACCACCCATGTGAGGTATCATCACGATTGTTAGAGCAAGAGAAATAATTCTAGCCCTAGACCTCCTCTGTAACTCAAAACATGCAACCTGTAGAATTTTTTAAATGTCGCATATGGAGATTTTTAAGGGTAAAAGTTTGTTGCCATTCCACGAGTGTGCGCAACTTTGAAGCGTGACATGTTGGGTATTAATTTCCTCGGCGTAACATCATCTTTCACAATATAAGAAAAATTGGGCTAACTTTACTGTTGTCTTATTTTTTAACTCAAAAATTTTATTTTTTCCAAAAAAAGTGCGCTTGCAAGACCGCTGAGCGAAAAAAAGTATTGCAACGACCACCATTTTATTCTCTAGGGCGTTAGAAAAAAAACAAATAATGTTTGGGGGTTCTAAGTAATTTTCTAGCAAATAATAAAAAATTATTTTAACTTGTAAACAACAACTTTGAAAAATAGGCCCTATCTTAAAGCAGTTAAAGGTTTCACGATAGTGGATTATGAAAAAGCCCTGAGATGCCTCTCCACTATTCTCAGGGGAAAAAAGCTAGTAAACTGCCAGACAACTATCTTAGAAATAGGCAAGCTCATTGCAAGTTGGCCTCTTTGAAAGATCCAGATACTAAGACCAAAGTGTTTCATCCTAAGGCCATCGCTAACGCCTTCCAAAAATACCATGACCATGAAATCCCCAAACACACAGATCAGCTCATTAAAGAGTTTATGGATTCATTACCAGTCATTACCATCTATATCCTATGATGTTTTAGCACATTTGAACTCCCCTTTCAGAAGAAAAGATTCTATGGGCTATCAAAGCTTTACCCAATAATAAATCACCTGGGGCAGACAGCTTAATGGCTGAATACTATAAAACGTATTCAGAAATTATAACCCCTTACTTAGGCAAATAATTTAATCAAGCTGCATCCTCTGCCTTTCTTCCGCTAGAAATGTTGCATGCTAGAATTATTACTTTTCCCAAGCCAGGGAAGGAGCCGCATGCTCCACAGAATTTTAGGTCTATATCACTTTTAAATACAGACCTAAAAATCTATGCCAAGGTACTTGCTCAAAGGTTGGTGGATGTTACTCTTGCACTCCTATAGTCAGATCAAGTTGGCTTTGTTAAAGGGAGGCTACTCACCAGGGAAGCCCCTTATCTCCTTTGCTTTTTTTCTATATTAATGGAGCTTTTGGCTGAGGCAATTAGAGTAGATCCAGACATTACTGGAAATTAAGGTAGCCCAATACGCACATAAATTAGGCTTATTTGCTGACAATATTGTCCTGACACTTACAAATCCCACTTCTTCCCCGGCAACAGTAAAAAAGGTCTTGAAAAAATGTAATGCAGTTTCATTTTATTAATTGAATGTGTCTAAATCCTCATGTTTGCCTATAGGCCATGGCCCCCAAACCTTAGCATCTATGAAAACGCTATATATCCATTTAAATGAGAGACCAGTAAAATAGCATATTTAGAGAATTAACGCCTTACTTCATCAGCTGCATCCTTTAAGGTTAACTTCCCCAGCCTTATCCAAAAAATCAAAACCGATTTATCTCATATAGCTTCCTATGAATTGACTTGGTTGGGCACCATAACTGCTATAAAAATGCTAGTTCTCTCCAAAATGTTGTATTACTTTAGAACTATCCCTATCCCTCCTAGCTTCTTTTCTAGTTTTGAAAAACTTTTTAAGCAGTATCTGTGGCAAGGCAAATCTCCAAAACTGGCTTTCTCTATTCTGACCAAACCTAAGAATATTGGTGGAGTTGGATTTCCGATCTTACGTAATTACCACCATGCGGTTCTTTTAGCACAATTACCCGCATGGTTCACTAAACCCCCTGACCAACTTTGGGTGTCTATTAAAAAATCTCTGATTCAAGATAGGGACCTTCCTTCCTTGTTATTGGCAGGGATAGCTGGTCTCCCTATGTTTTATAATGCAGTCCTATCCATTCAAGCTTCCCTGCATGCGTGGGACGCAGTGGTTAGCTCCCGCTCTCAAATGTTGGTTGACCCTCCACTTACAATGTATGAATACTTAATTCCCTCCTTTAGAGTTCAAAAGTGGCTTCATCAAGGCTGCACATATATTAAGGAGATCCATTAGACTCTTTAGGAGGATTTCTAAATTCTGACTATCCAATGTCATTATCGTAAAAATCCCATATCAACATTAACTCGGATATCTGAGGAGACTTTAACCGCATGCCGACCAGCCGCCGCAGTTGTACTGCGGCAACATGGCTCGGCTGCGCGAATTGACGTCATGTTAAGTCGGTAACATAGACAGCCATTAGGGGCCCCCTGCTTGCCCACGGAGTTGATGAGAGTTTCTGGCAGTCGCGATCACCGCTGGGCTCCTGCGATCGCTCGTGGGAACACCGAGAACCGGGATCTGTGTGTGTAAACACACCGTTTCCGGTTCTCTAAGGGGAGAACAGACAGATAGTCTGTTCATACAGAGTATGAACAGCAAAATGTCATCTCCCCTGCACAATCCCAACTCCCCTTCAGTTAGAACACACACTAGGACACACTTAACCCCTTCACTGCCCCCTAGTGGTTAACCCCTTCACTGCCAGTGACATTTTTACAGTAATCAATGAAACTGTATAGCATTGATCGCTGTAAAAATGGCAACGGCCCCAAAAATGTGTCAAAATTGTCCGACGTGTCTGCTATAATGTTGCAGTCCCGTTAAAAATCACAGATCACCGCTATTACTAGTAAAAAAATGATAAGAAGAAGAAAGCCATAAAACTATCCCCTATTTTGTAGACGCTATAACTTTTGCACAAACCAATGAATATACACTTATTGTGATTGTTTGTTTTTAACCAAAAATATGTCGAATATATATCAGCCCAAACTGAGGAAAAAAAAAAATCTATATATTTTTGGGGGATATTTATTATAGCAAAAACTAAAAAATATTGCGTTTTTTTCAAAATTGTGACTCTTTTTTTATTTTTAATAAAAACCGCAAAGGCGATCAAATACCACCAAAAGAAAGCTCTATTTGTGGGGAAAAAAGGACGTAAATTTTATTTGGGAGCCACGTCGCACGGCCGCGCAACCATAATATATGGGCCTGTTAGACTCAGATATTCCCTAATATGAATGCTTGACGATGGGATAATGGTTTCCTTTGATGATGCTATCTCTTAAATGGCTTAGTGGTGCTTTGTTTATGATCTTTTTGATTTACGTTCTTTTTGTTCTGTTATTTGATATTTTATGTTTACTGGGCTGTGGTCTAGATTTATGTTCCTTTTACTTTGTGGCTTTATCCATTCTCATATCAGCTGTTTATTTGTAATGCATCTTTACTGTGCTGTTCATATTCTGATGCTCTTGTATATGTTCTTGAAGCATATAGCAATAAATAACTATTTGAACAATAGCTGCAATCTTACAGAGCCTGTGTCAAGTTTTCCCTCTGCACATTGACCGCAAGGGGTTGCTTACTAGGCACGCCCAACATTCAGGGAATACCTTGTATTTTGTTTTATAAATACAAGGCATTCCCTCATTATATGAGGTGGAGGGGAGGGGTGGTGACGTCACAATTTTTACTTCGTCCAATCAGAGAATGGCTGATTAGATGGGGCATGTAACACACAGCATTTGGTTTACCGCCTTGTGGTGTTCACATTTAGACAAAGCTATACTTAGCTATAGCTTAGAGAGTCATAATGTCTGCAAATTTGTCAATGGACATTACTGCAGTGATGTGCTGGCACTACCTGACTTCCCTGATAGCATAGGAGGATGAAATGAAGCTTGAATGATCAAGACGAGGGGTAAAACATTACCGATTTCTGCATACTGGAGTACAATTATAAATATTATGCTAATGACAAATTCTGCAGAGCTAAATCATCACAGAATAGCAATAGGATTTATGCACAGTTGCCTGATTTTACAATTATTCTCTAACAGTGTCTTCCTTAGTGTTGTAACTGATAGCATGATCTCATCATGTCCTAGGCTCCACATTTGACTTTTAACCTCTGCAGATAAGTTTATTGAATTGGAATAATGGACGTAGAAATAATAGCTCATTTATTCCAAATGTGGATTCATTCACCATGCAATTCTTTGGGATGCAGGCAAACTACATGGTACTTTAAAATAAACTATTTATAGTATTGGGTCCTTTCTCATCATAGTGAAGCATTGTACTGCATTTTGAATATTGCCCTTGCTGCATTTTAAGCATTTGAGGAGTGCTGCATCTGAAATTGTATGGCAATGAATGATAAATCACAGCAATACTACATGTACTTTCAATTGCATTGGGAACGAATCAGCTCTAACAGTCGTACAGAAGGCAAGCACACTTGCTTGTATAACAATTTGGCAAACAACACAATGGGTTTGATTTACTAAGAAGAATGCGTTGCGTCAGTTCATACCTTAATTGGTGCGCTGGAAAAGTCATTAACCGAATGTGCGAACCAGCGCACTTTGAAGTGCAAAACAATAATAAATATGTAAACTGCAACTGGTGCTAGGGTAACTGCGGATTTCTCATTGATAATAGCACACGCCCAATACAATTGGTTAATTTCATCTCATTGGATGTGTTTTGTTAGGCAATTAGTAGGTGTTCTCAGTTAATTAAGCCTTTTGATGCTAATCTCATTCCTATTACTTCTAATATATCTTTGAAATGTGTTTTTTTTTTACCCAAATCTTTCAATACATTATAAAGAACAGAGAAATGTTTCTAAACCCAATAAATTAATATTTTCAGATCTTGATCCTTAATGATGACCATACACTGCAATCAGTTACATCTTAAAAAAAATAGATTTAGTGCAAGAGCCTGTTTGATTTCCTATAATTTGAATTAATTGTTAAAGTGCATCTTCCTATTACCAATTTTGCTGAAATATCGAGTTGTACAGAGATTGGCCAATCAGATGTGCCATGACCCACTTGTATTTTCCTAATGATATTTCATGGGTATTATACAAGGCACATGAGAAACCACCTTTTTTTCAAGACATGCTAGAGTGATCAGGAATCTTCAAACTACGGCTCTCCAGCTGTTGCGGAACTACACATCCCATGAGGCATTGTAAGACTCTGACATTCGCAGACATGACTAGGCATGATGGGAATTGTAGTTCCTGAACAACTAGAGGGCAGTAGTTTGAAGACCCCTGTGCTAGACCATTATTATGCCTCCAGAATTGGGAGTGTGGCATCTACCCAACTTCTCTCTGCTGGTGGACACAAGAACCTACATCTATAGATATATATTTGGGCAGCACAGTGGTATAGTGGTTAGCACTTTCACCTAGCAGCAAAAGGGGTCACTGGTTTGAATCCTGCCCGCGACACCATCTGCCTGGAGTTTGCATGTTCTCCCTGTGCCTGTGTGGGTTTCCTCCAGGTACTCCAGTTTCACTCTAAAAACATGCTGGTAGGTAAATCGGATCCTTTCTAAATTGGCCCTAATATGTATGAATGTGTGTTAGGGACCCACACAAACACCACCCCATGTTAAAAAAAATTCTTAATTTGCAAATAAGTAATAACTTCCTCAGAGTACAGTGAGCGGGGCATGGTGGTGGGAAGAAATTAGCAGCAGTACAAGCAACTTCCTGTAGGAGGTGTGATGTCATTCCTGTATTGTGGCCACCACTTCCGGGAAAAAGAAATGATAGGGTGAAGACACCTCCTAAATTTTGCTACTTTCTCCTTCAAATTTATTCACTTCCTGTCACATAGCCAAACAGGAAGTGAGGGTAAAACCCTACCAATGTCTTTCCTAGGTAAATTGCACTCTAGTATTTTGCTCTGTACACCCAAAATTATTAGGTATCTTGGACTTTGGGGTTGATTTACTATAGGCACTACAAGTGCACTTGGAAGTGCAGTTGCTGGAGATTTGAGGGGGACAAGGAAAATAAAAGAAACAGCATCTTTGCTTCTACATGATTGAATGATAAAATCACCAGTGCAGAGTGGATTTGCCTTTATTAAATCCCAAAATACCTAATAATTTGGGGTGTACACAACAAAGTGTTAGAGTGCAATTTGCCTAATGGGGACACTAGTTAGATTTACCTGTGTGTCCCCAAGGAAAGACATTGGTAGGGTTTTACCCTCACTTTCTATTTGGCTGTGACAGGAAGTGAAGCCAATTTTCAGAAAAGGGACACAAAGCCCAACCTAAAAAAGACAAGCAGGGGTTCTAACACTCACTTGGTTTCCCTCAAATGCCCACAATTAGAATATGATTGTCTTGAGCTAGATTTTAGCTCAGTGCTCTAAATCAGTGCTTCTCAACCCTGTCCTCAAGTACCCCCAACAGGCCATGTTTGCAGGTTTTCCTTCATCTTGCACAGGTGCTTTAAATCACAGTCAATGGCTTGATATTTGGACAGCGATTTTAGCTAAGATAAATTTCCAAAACATGTCCTGTCGGGGGTACTTGAGGACTGAGGCTGAGAACCACTGTGCTAAAATGGAAAATTGAATACTTACCTCTATGTCATTTTTCTTTCCTGGTGACTAGCCATGGCAGCATACGCACAATCCATGCATATGCTACCATGAAGGCACCAGGAAAGTAGATCTTAGACAAATCACACCTTTTTTTGTTTTGCTATGCCAATCAGCCTAGTTAAGCTGCTGCTGGAAATCTGTTGCATGAAAATTAACAAAACACATAAAACATAAAAATTTGCTACAAATTGTATTGGTCAGGAGCAAGGAAAGCAAAAAAAAAAAAACACGTGTATGTTAATTTTAGACACTAACAGAATATGGTTTTGAGGAAATTTAGCACATCATCCAGCATGCTACAAAATTACAGATGGGACAAACACCCCCTGGTCCAGGGGGCAAACAAAGAGCCTAACATGGGCAAAAGTTATACAACAAATACCATTGCAGTCTATGGGAACTGACTTAGATAACGTTAATTTAGCTAGTCCACACTTGGCTGGCTTATCTTCTAGCTATTGGCCTTAAAATAGGTATGGGGGCCCAGGTCCCACCCTAAGGGACATATTTCAATGTCACCAATTTGTGCAATCCCAAAAATGAAACAAGAAGTGCCTTTAAATATGCAAAATTGCTTAAATGCTAGTAATTTGGGGGGCTTACTCTGCCTGTAAAGTGGTGCATCTGTAGCATGTATCCAAAATGCTGCTTCAAAATCATACAGCTTTAGAGAAAACTTACAAATCTACATTGCAGCTGCAAGATTTTAACCCAAAACAAAAAATAGCCTGCCCCCCCAATACATACAAGACCATTTGGGTATGTTAAGGCTTAAAATGAGAACCCTCACATGTAAAATCCCACCCCAAACTAAAAAAAGATTGTGGCCCTCCCACACACTAACAAACCCCTAGCCAAACACACAGCAAGCCAGCCAACGAAAGGGGGTGGATGCTTTGGGGCAGGAGGGGCTCGGGCACCCCAAAAGTCAACCGCCTTGTTCTCATATTCAGGGGGAAAAGGGCCTCTTCTAGACAACCCTAGGCTAAATGTGGAAAGCCCCTTTAAACTAGTGGGTACAAGATGCTTCGTGGTTGGTATTTGGCTGAGCCCAACATGTCCCAAAGGCAGCCATCTATGTTGAGAGCATGTGGCCTTGTATGGTTCAGGAGGGAGTTGGGCGATCGCTCTTCTTGCCCCGATGTGGTTTGGATTGGTGAAGGCAGCTCACAGCCTTTTGAGAATGGAGTGGAGTGTGGAGTTCCCCTTTAAAAGCAAAAGTTAGCCCATGGAAATCCAAGGGATTAGAGGGGGGAGACAAGAGCATTGGAGAATGGAGTGTGGAGTTCTCCTTTAAAAGCAAAAAAAAGCTAGCCCAAAGAAATAATATGCATTAGAGGAGGAACGTTAAATGCCCTTTTAGGTGGAGCTAGAGGAGCGAGAGTCTTTTTACATAATATTAACAAGGTGCATGTTACATGTTGGCAACGTAACATGCTAACATGACCCGTGTGCAAATCTCCTTAAAAAAAAAAAGGTGAACCAGCGTAAAAAAAAAAAAAAATGTCAAGTTTAGAGCTGCGCCCGTTTAACCCACACAATTGCATTTGCGTTGCTTGACATTTACTAAGATTTTGGCTGCGCAGTGAACAAATGCATTTGAATGAGCGCAAGAGCCGCTTGCTCATACGCACTGCTTACATTGATCTCCCGCAGTTCTAAATGTACTTGCAGGCACAGCAGGCTTTCTCTGAAAAAGTACTTTCACATTCTATTTTGGGCATATTTGTTACTTGGGCAGTTGTTACTAAACTTCCTCACATCACCCCATATTATTGGCACCTCCATCTTCTGTTAATATTGAATTGAAGTTGCCGAGCGCCATGTTCATAGTGGCGCACAGATTGCATTCTCCCGTGTGCCGAGATCACTATAGTAAATGGGGGATTCGTGCTCTGTTCCCGGCGCATTGTTTCATAAATATAAAAATGTGCGTTGCGCCTCGCCGTTCATCTCTACTTATGGCGCACAGCTTTCGTAAATCAGCCCCAATGTCCATAAACTCTGTCTATTTATAAGGTAATTATGCTGTGAAGTACTTGTACATTGAGCTGTAATTCACTTTTTCTATCAGGTTTTGATTTTAAAAAATTGCATTGATTTTGAACAGTTTTCTTTTTTATAAAATTGAAGTGGAAATCAAACCAAAAGACTATCATTAACATTTTCTGTTTGAAATTGGCAGAATATTGAAACCATGGGTTATATATTTCTGCGGACAGTTTGGTTCTATACAATTGTATGTTCAATCAAAAGTTGATGCCTCTCCTTTCAGGAATAAAAACTGCCCAGATGTTAGATACAGAAGAGTCCAACCAGTTCATTGCTTACACCTCATTTAGATGGCTTACTTGTCATTGACTGTCTCCATGGGAACTGCCACGTAAAGGAGTTTTACAAAACCTTCCATGCACAGTGTCACTTACACCCAGAGGAGCTGGTCTAAGAACCTCAACCACGGTTGCTATTACAGAGTCAACTGGCAAATGGATCGTCAAGCATCAACTATTCTTCATTTATAATATATGAGTGGTATTCAAAAGGTTTCCGCACTTTTATATTTACATTGGAAATGGTGAAGGTGGGAGAAGTAGTAATTGGTCATGTCTGAGAGTGTCATATGACTATTCTGTCTGGCAAGTCAGCTGACCTTGCAGTTTAGCATAAGACTTGTCAAGCTGTGGTGAAGATGGCTGTGAAACTTATAAAAAAGTGTGGAAACTTTTTGAAGAACCCTGGTATATTTTTTTTCCTCTAGTAACTATACACAGGCAATACAGTGCCTGTTAGGTATTCCTCCTTAAAAAAGACATTTCAGTGATAGTCTTCTAAATATTCCTGCTGAACAGCATCACTGGAATGTGAATTTTGATAATCTGGAGCTTTGCTCATCTGTTTGAAATTCCTGAGATCTTAAAGCAAACATGTACATTGTAAATTTGGGGCAAAGCAATGGCTTGCCTTAATCCACTATAGCTTAACAACCCAATAAATGTATACCAATACTTACAGGTATGGAGGAGCATGTGAAGCACTCCATGTAATAAAACGCAGAAGTGTCACACAAAAATGCAAGAATTCATAGATCTGTGTAAGCTATGACCCCAGCAACTAGCTTTACACAAGGATGTCCTGTTCCTCCTGGCAGTTGAACAGAGTGGTGAAAAGTGTATATGCAGATGGGGATGGATAAAATTAAGTGAACATGTTGCTTTGTGTTGTGTGGGCATGGGTTCAATTTAAAGGATTTTTTAGTCTTTGCCTGCCTAAATATTGGTAGCCCATCACAGGCTTCTTCAGTACTAAAAAACACAAAATCCTATAGAAAGCTGGTTAAATTGTACTTGACTTCAGTATATATCAGTATATAGAATTCCATTTGGTTGCCAATTGTTATTTTATTTTGAACATCAGCATGCTCTTTTAACTGTCTCACTGAATAGGACTTATGCCCTGTATACATGATCAGACTTTCCGACGGAAAATATGCTATCAGAGCTTGTTGTCGGAAATTCCGACCGTGTGTGGGATCCATCAGACTTTTTCCATCGGAATTTCTGACACACAAAGTTTGAGATCTGGATCTCAAATTTTCCGACAACAAAATCCGTTAGCGTAAATTCCAATCGTGTGTAGACAATTCCGACGCACAAAGTGCCACGCATGCTGAGAATCGAGCAGAAGAGCAGCACTGGCTATTGAACTTCAGTTTTCTCGGCTCGTCATACGTGTGGTACGTCACCGCGTTCTTGACGTTCATAATTTCCGACCAACTTTGTGTGACCGTGTGTATGCAAGAAAAGTTTGATGGTGTCAGTTTCTGATAGCCTAGTGGAATTTTTATTGACAGAACCAGTTACCCTCTTGGAATATTATTTGGAACACTTTACTAGCTTAACAGAATTTCTTTTCTATTTCTATTGCATAAAAATATACCCTGGTAACCTTGCGGATTTCTTATTGCCAGTACCTTGTAGCTTATAGGAAAATATTACGGGACCAGCCCCAGTAGCTTAATGGGAAAATTATAGTGTCGCTCTCTCTCTCTAGTAACTAAGTGGAAAAGGTCCACTGCAATTAATGATATATTTTATATAAAAATAATCAAAATAATAGCATAGTAAAGATTTTCCATGCTGGAGCAAATATCAGAACATACTAATATACAGTAAACTAATCATATTACAGTATTCAGTTAATATCCTCATTGCGAATCTTTTTGTGTAAACACATCTTTCAACACTTCAGCTGTATTATTCCTTGTGTTGATATGTGTAGCTTTAAAGCATAGGAAAAGGCAAGGCAAAGATCATACATAGAAAATACATTTGGTAAATGTCTGAACCTGTCATCTGTTTGACAAGAATTATCAAAATAAATTTAAACTTACAATAAAGTTATATGACTCAGATTCCAAGTACTAGCCAAAATGAAATTGTTAGTCAAATAAAAATTAAAACATGAACAAATTCAAAAATAAAATCATAATACAGTTTCTTGTAGCTCACCACTCCTTAGGGATGGTGGCTGATTAGTTTTCTTTTCTTCAGACTTTTTCCTCCAGACTATTTTTCTTTTATTTGTACCTGGTAATCCTGCAAGTAATACCACTTCCTTTCCCTGGATGGCTACGCTCACTCCTCCCCTTTATCCCTGGAGGGTGTCATGGTTGCTACCCAGACTGGGCTGGACAAACATATCTGCCTTTGTTCATGTCCATTACATAGGGGATGAGGGGAATAGTAGCTTACAAATAAAAATTTGATTGTTTTGTTCTCTCTTCAGCTCATAGGAAGTTACAAGGACACTGCATTTCTGGTAAGATCAACCGGTATTTTTTTGTACTTGTTGAAAATATTCAAGCCTAAAAATAATAGATATTCTTATATAACCTAATAATATATTTCTTTACAGTGCCTTGAAAAAGTATTCATACCCCTTTAAATTCTCAAAATTCTCCACATTTGGTCATGTTACAACCAAAAACATAAATGTATTTCATTTACCTCAAGCAAGGCTAGTATAAAACACCTACATATTTTCAAAAAACATTATCAAAAAATATGGGGATTTGGTCACACCATATTGCTATATGGTGCTAAGCCCACTTACTGCGACAAAGTACCCCATAATCAGTGGGTCCTACACTATCCATGGAGTGGGAGATCCTGCATCTCTGAACCATGAGAGCATTACACTCTTCTAAATGGGAGAATCATAAGGTCTCCACCCATGACACAAGTGGACACTAATGAGAGGTACTTATATGAAGGGGTGAGGTGCTCCGCACCCAAAGGGATTTGGTCAGAATCCATACAATATACAAACAAGATATTTGGGGGGCACACTCTAAAAGATGCATCAAAGATGGTGCAGCCATAAGACCATACAGTAGAAGAAAATATTAAGCGCACACATGCAAAAAAGACATTTACCTCAAGCAAGGCTAGTTTAAAACACCTACATATTTTCAAAAAACATTATCAAAAAATATGGGGATTTGGTCACACCATATTGCTATATGGTGCTAAGCCCACTTACTGCGACAAAGTACCCCATAATCAGTGGGTCCTACACTATCCATGGAGTGGGAGATCCTGCATCTCTGAACCATGAGAGCACCCAAAGGATTTGCTCTCATGGTTCAGAGATGCAGGATCTCCCACTCCATGGATAGTGTAGGACCCACTGATTATGGGGTACTTTGTTGCAGTAAGTGGGCTTAGCACCATATAGCAATATGGTGTGACCAAATCCCCATATTTTTTATGTTTTTTGAAAATATGTAGGTGTTTTATGCTAGCCTTGCTTGAGGTAAATGTCTTTTTTGCATGTGTGCGCTGTAATATTTTCTTCTACTGTATGGTCTTATGGCTGCACCATCTTTAATGCATCTTTTAGAGTGTGCCCCCCAAATATCTTGTTTGTATACCAACACAGATGGCACATAATTGTGAAGTGGAAGGAAAATAATAAATGTTTTTCCAAATGTTTTACAAATAAATATGTGAAAAGTGTGGCATGCATTTGTATTCAGCACCCCTGAGTCAATACTATGCAGAACCACCTTTCACTGCAATTACAGCTGCAAGTCTTTTTTTTTGGAATGTCTGTACCAGCTTAGCACATCTAGGGTGTGACATTTTTGCCCATTCTTCTTTGCAAAATAGCTCAAGCTCTGTCAGATTGGACAGAAAGCGTCTGTGAACAGCAATTTTCAAGTCTTGCGACAGATTCACAATTGGATTTAGGTCTGGACTTTGATTGGGCCATTCTATTTCCATGAATATGCTTTGATCTAAATCATTCCACTTTAGTTCTGGCTGTATGTTTAGGGTCGCTGTCCTGCTGGAAAGTGAATCTCTGCCTCAATTTCAAATCAGGTTTTCTTCTATATTTGGCTCCATCCATCTTCCCATCAACTCTGACCAGCTTCCCTGTCCCTGCTGAAGAAAAGCATCCCCACAACATGATGCTGCAACCACCATGTTTCATGGTGGGGATGATGTGTTCAAGGTGATGTGCATTGTTAGTTTTCCGCCACACATAGCGCTTTGCTTTAATGCCAAAAAGTCAAATTTTGGTCTCATCTGACCAGAGAACCTTCTTCCACATGTTTGCTCTGTCCCCCACATGGCTTTTCGCAAACTGCAAACAGGACTTCTTAAGGCTTTCTTTCAACAATGGCTTTCTTCTTGCCTCTGTAGCAGGTACCTCTTCAAGACTGATTCAAGCCATGAGGGGAGAGCTGCCTGCTAGCAGCTGCATGGGCTTTTTCACCCCCCTTCCCCTTTCTCACACACACAGAACTGCTTGCTCTTTAGCTTCCCTAGACAGAGGAGACTGACAGCCAATCACCAGGAAGCAGTAGCAGAGATGTGTGGGATATGAAGTCATAACACAGGGCAAGCTGACTGTTTAAGACATTAGACCACTAATCCCAGGATGCATCCCTTAGAGAGAGGAGGAACTGCAAAGCCTCTTGTCTCCTGCATCCCATGAGAGGAGGAACTGCTTTGTTGCTGTGAGTGAGAGCGGGATTGCAGCCTGCCCTGGGACACACAGTTTGCAAGCTCCACCAAGACGCCCTGCAACCGCAGAGAATGTTTACAAGGGAGACCCTTTTTAACAGCCAAAAGACAGGACACCATTGTGACACCCCTGCAGCCAGGAGAGTCGATCGATTGCTCTGTGGAGGACCGCTGACTGTATAAAGTATTGGTGAGAGAGCTTTGCCCAGGAACTTATTGTGAAGTAGGAATGGGGATCAGAGTATATGGCCATGGTTATGTGTGTAGTAGGGCTGATTTAGAATTTCAGCTAAGAAGCCATTCCTATTTACTATGCTAAGAACATTTTGTGAGATCTGTAAAACCTGACAGGCTGTGGTTTAAGACACTGAATTCACCCATTTCCCCCCCTTAGCTAGCCATCTGTGCTCAGCACACTTTTCCGGTGTCCAGAGTGTGTCAAGCTGGTTAACAGATAGAGAAGGAAACCGCAAAAGCAAGGCTCGTAAAAGAATGCGCTTTAATAAACTGCTTTGCATCAATAAGAGTAGGTTGACTGTTTTAAAAGATTAGAATGTCTTGTAACGGAAATGTATAGTGTGTTCGCTTGTGACGTAATATGATGAAAAGATATATGTACACTGTATTCTCTGTATCGGGCACTCTTGGCGTGTAGACACGAGTCGGGTCAGGAGTGTCCATTCTTGATGGCCAAAAGAATGGAATAAAAATCTTGCATACCAGAGTTCATTGTCCAGCAGTCATATACTGATATTCTGCTACTTCAATTGCATTTCATAAGATACACCACTTTAATGCTGTGTACAGGCCCTGTTACCTGGAATACTCAAAACACCCTCCTCATCACCTCTGGTTGGACCAGAATTCTTTGCTGCCTTGGGAGACTTTGTGCCAAAATGCTAGAAAGACACTCCAACATACTCTGGAACTAGGTATTGGAAGCTCAGGACCTTCTCAGGAAGAAAACCCGTGCCTACAGGGGAGGACAACTTTGAAGAATGGCTGGACTAGACCACACAAGCTTTGGATGAATGGGACATTCCTGAGAACCACAAGAAACAGAGAATCACAGAGAGCCTAAAAGGGCCTGCCCCAGAAGCCATCCGCAATTTGAAGCTCAGCAAGCGAGATTCTGTTGCCCAGGTCTACCTGAACATCCTGCAGGATGTGTTTGGGCACACAGAGAAAGTTTCCGATCTTATCTACCAGTTGGAACACACCAAAATGGAGGAGAGAAGCTGTCAGAGTACATGAGGCGTTTGGACAGGATTATACACCAGATCTTGCTGAAGAAGGGTCTAGACCCCTGGAAAGTGGATGAAGTCCGAGCCCAGCAAATCTTGAGGGGAGCCCAGCCTTTGGACTCCATCACCCTCCTGTTGAGAACCTGGCAAGATGGTGGCATCTTAAAGTATCTGGACCTGATCTGGATTGTGCGGGAAGAGGCGGCCATGCTGGAAAATGTCAGAGGCCAGAATCTGTTGTTGGAGTCAGGGTGGCCATTGCAGCTGACGGCGACCCCCAGGTTGAGCTCCTTAAGACTCAAGTGTCACAGCTGATAGAGATGATGGCCCTGTTGACCCCCAAGCCCACTGCTCTACCCATCAATGAAGTTTCAGTGCCCAAAGAGTCTTTAAGCTCTACAGTCGCTCAGGTTGAGAGGCCAGCAAACCAAGGGATCTGCTTCAACTGCGGAGGAGATGGACATCATCGACAAGCATGCTCAAGTCCGAAACACAATACCAAAAGCAGGCGGGAAACTCCAGAGGGCCCCGGCAAAGGAGTCAACCGGGCGACCATCTACATTAGCAAGCTCCAGAAAACCCAACGTCGCGAGGAGACCGCGACGGGAGTCCAAACCCCTGCAAAGGGCTCCTGTTGCTGTCTCTGAGCGACCCAGTGTCCCACTCCCTTTGACCCATACTATCCAGCAATGGAGAGTCAGCGCACACCAGACTACAGAGGGACTAAAGCCAGATCAGAAAGGAGTGCGGATACAAGCCACTGAACAGGCCAAACCTGCTACTTCACAAAAATTCCCTGCCAAGCTAGTGGGACCCTCTCCAGTTGTCCCTATCCAAGTGGAGGGAATCTACACCAAGGCCCTCCTGGATACCAGGGCTCAAGTGACCCTCCTCCACAGAGACTTCTATGACAGGCACCTCAAACACCTGCCATTAAAGAAGTTAGAAGAGCTAGAGATATGGGGCATTGGGACTCAGAACTTCCCTTATGATGGCTATCTAGCAGTCAAGCTGACCTTCGATCCCTCCGTAGCTGGGAAAGCTGTGACCTTTGACACTTTTGCAGTGGTGTGTCCTCGCCCACCAGGGGCTAGTAAAAGTTCCCTCATCATAGGCAGTAAAACTGATCTTGTCAGAAGACTGTTGACTAGGGGTGCTGAAATTAATCGCTGCATCGATGCATCCCGATTAGGGTGTCCCCGATGCGGCATCGATGCATGCGACCGGAAAAATCATTTTCTTGCCCTGCCCCTCCCTGATGTCAGCCCCGCCCACTTACTGGAGCTATCAGGTCAGAAGAGAGGCGGGCGGGCTGACATCAGGAGAGACACGAGAGGAGAGAGGCGGGCTGGGAGTCACATGAGCGACATATACACACACTAAGTAACAGTTATACGCACGGAGCGCTCATCTCGGAGAATTCCCTGCTGACCTCAGGAGAGACGTGAGAACACCGACGGCTGGAATGGAGATCGGGGGGAGATGGTGAGCAAGCAGATCGCCCTTCTCATTACAGGCTGCCATGGTCAGAGGGACAGTCACAGCAATGACACGTTTCTTCAAGTAAGTTCCCTCCAATGATCCTCTATCGCCCGAGTAGGATTACAACTTACAAGGTGTGCGCCTGCCTGGCCACGCCCCCTTCTTATCACTAGGCAACACAGTGTTTACAGCATTACCAGGGAGACCGGCATCTGGGGCCTGCAGAACGGCCACCAGCACCGGCAGAGCAGCATGTAAGTACAGAGGGGGAGGGGGCGCTGTGATCCGGGGACACAGGGAGGAGTCCGGGCATGTAGTGGAATCTGATGTGTCACCTGTGATGAGTAATGTCATTGTCACTGTAGGGGAATGGGCTGTAAGGAGGAGAAATATAGACAGGAGGAGGAATGGTGTGATATCTTTCTGAATGTGACGACAGCTCAGGAGGGGACACAGGACACCATTAGATTGTCAGAAATAAAAACACAAATGTCTGCTCTTATTATTCCCAGTATGGTGCTGGGGTGACACACACTGTGTATTGCTTTCTTTTACCAGTCTGACCATCTGTCAGGTTGTGTCACAATCACCATTCAGCTGATCTACATAACCCAACACAAGTCCATATCATAGAATTGTCTTCTATGTGCCTTCATCACACCACAACTCTGCATTATTGTCCGCAGTCTTTGACCATCTCCTGTAGCATGTCCGTTGTCTGCAGTCTCTGATCATCTCCTGTATCATGTCCACAGTCTCTGATCATCTCCTGTATTATGTCTGCAATCTCTGATCATCTCCTGTACTATGTCTACAGTCTCTGATCATCTCCTGTACTATGTCCGCAGTCTCTGACCATCTCCTGTAGCATGTCCGCAGGCTCTGGCCATCTCCTGTAGCATGTACGCAGGCTCTGGCCATCTCCTGTAGCATGTCCGCAGGCTCTGACCATCTCCTGTAGCATGTCCGCAGGCTCTGACCATCTCCTGTAGCATGTCCGCAGGCTCTGACCATCTCCTGTAGCATGTCTGTACTCTCTGATCATCTCCTGTAGCATGTCCGCAGTCTCTGATCATCTCCTGTAGCATGTTCACAGTCTCTGATTGTCTCCTGTAGTAGGTCTGCAGTCTCTGACCATCTCCTGTAGTATGTCTGCAGTCTCTGACCATCTCCTTTAGTATTTTGGAGGAGAGCCTGGAGCTCCTCTGCTATCTCTTTTTTTCTTAAGAACAGATAGAATAAAAAAATGGAGTTCTCCTGACTACTTGAATTTTTTTTTATGAAAACCATGCGCACTTGCGAACTTGCGCTGTAATTGTGATGCATCATGGAATCGAATCGTTGACATGATAATCGTAATTGAATCGAATCATGAGGCCAGGGAAGATGCGCACCCCTACTGTTGACACCTCTTGTCCAAGAACAGGACCCTCCAACTACAAGTGTACACCCTATGTTGAGACGAGCCTATCAGCACCTGGTTCAAGAAGAAAAGGCCCAAGCTGAAGGAGTTGGAAAGATTTGGCGTCTGGACCGGAGTGAGAAGGTGTTACAGCTTGGTGAAGTGGCCTGTTTACGGGCATCTGTCAAGCTGAATTGGAGGCAGTCAGGCCCCTTTGTCCTTCATGAAGCACACAGACAGAAAGAAGAAATGGGGGTAAAGATTATTCCCGAAGCGATTTCAACCAAAGCATTGCAAAGAACCCATGGGGGGATCTCGGTCAGAGTCCACAACATAACGGCCTCGCCAGTGAAGATTCCGGCTCGGATGTTGCTGGGACAAGTGAACCCAGCTTCCTGTCAGAATGCATGAACCAGACCGAGACAGATGTACAGTAAAATCACACTTGTTTATTAATAAAAATAAAAAGGTAAATAGAGTAAGCGTAGTCAAAGCATAGCCAGAGTCCAGTAACTGAATTGCGTAGTCAGCCAAGCCAGAGTTCAGTAACCAGATCGGGTAATCAGCCAAGCCAGAGTTCAGTAACCAGATCGGGTAATCAGCCAGGCCAGAAGTCAGGGATCCAAGTAGAGGAACAGCAAGCAGGATAAGGAGCCAGAAGGGATGTCAGCAAAGCCAGTCTTTAAACAGGACCAAGGCGAAGGCAGGAATGAAGTGAATTGGACGTCTTTAAGTAGGTGGGACAGACAAGCAGATCCACAACAGCTGGTTAACTGTGAAAAGAGAAGAGAGCTGGAAATTAGCCGACAGCTGAGCGGCCAGCTCAGAGAAGGAAGGGCTGAGCCAGCCCTGACACTTCCCCAGTCTCACTGTCTGATTTGGTGTGGGGAAAAAATGAATGGAGTTCTATCCGAAGAACACTCCTCTCTCACCAGAATGGAAAGAAAGAGCCAGAACTCAGCTCTTTAGATGGCAGGCCGCATTCTCCAAGAGTGAATTCGATGTGGGGTGTGCCAAGAGCGCCAAACACTGAATCCGAAGACAAGCTGTTCAGAGACAGAGTACGAGGGATTCCTCTAGGGGACTTGGAAGACCTGCGTGAACAATTGGCAGAATTGAAGAGAGTTGGTATCATCCGAGAGTCCCGAAGTCCATATGCTTCCCCGATAGTGGTGGTGCGAAAGAAGAATGGGTCACTGAGGTTTTGTATCGACTATACCAGAACCAGAGGACCATTCCCGACCAGTACACTACCCCACGGATAGAAGACACTTTGTAGAGCCTGTCAGGAGCCAAGTGGTTCAGCATACTGGACCTGAAGAGAGGGTACTATCAAATCCACATGCATGCCGAGGACAGGGAGAAGACCGCCTTTATCACCCCAGTGGGGTTCTTTGAGTTCTATTGCATGCCTCAGGGTCTATCCGGTGCCCCAGCCACTTTCCAAAGGCTCATGGAGAAGACAGTGGGGGACATGAACTTGATAGAGATGTTGGTGCACTTAGATGACATCATCATTTTTGGGAAGACCTTAGAAGAACACGAAGAGCATCTGGAAAAGATCCTAAAAAGACTATGATGAGGGGTTGATACTGTCCCTGGAGAAATGCCAGTTTTATCAACCATCGGTCAACTACCTTGGTCATATCATATCTGCTGACAGGGTGGCCACAGACCCCCAGAAGATGGAAGCCGTCACCTCCTGGCAGAAGCCCACTAATGTGACTGAATTCAGGTCATTTCTAGGATTCTGCTCCTATTACAGAAGGTTCGTTGAGGGAATCGCCAAGATAGCCTGCAAACTCAATGAGTTACTGAAAAATGGGGAGGAAGACAATGACCCAACAAAGGCAGTTAGACCAGCTGGAGGGCCCAGAAGACCCAGAGAGTCCATTCAGGAGCAGTGGACTACCCAATATGAAGAGGCCTTCAGACAGCTGAAATGGAGCCTAACCATGGCTCCAGTACTGGCCTATACCGACACAACCAAGCCATATGAACTCCACATCGATGCCAGTCGAGATGGGCTAGGTGGGATGCTATATCAAGAACACGACGGTCACTTTCAGCCAGTCGCTTATGTGAGTCGGAGCTTGGCACCCGCCGAGAAAAACTCCCCCACGCACAAACTCAAGTTTCTGGCCTTGAAGTGGGCAGTAGATAAACTGAGGGATTACCTATACGGAGCGGAGTTCGTGATTAAGACCAACAATAATCCTCTCACCTACATCCTCACCACTGCCAAGCTGGACACCACAGGTCACAGATGGTTGGCTGCCCTATTGGGATTTACTTTCAGCCTGAAGTATCGACTGGGGTCGGGAACAGAGATGCAGGCGCTCTGTCAAGGAGGCCCCATTGCTCCAGGGACTCTCAAGAAGAATGGGCTCGGCTGACACCTGAAGGAGTACGAGCCTTGTGTCAAGGAGCAGAACACCAAGCTGGAGGAGGATCCAGGGCTGAAAGCATTGGAGTTTCATCTATTGGTGTTCCCAAATGTTACTGTAATGTCACCCAAGTCGGGGATAAAGGTCTGCCAAAACTTTCTAAGAAGGACTTGCGAAAGGATCAGTTGGAAGACCCTCTCTGTAGCCTGGCATTGAAGGCCTTGGAGAACCAACGACCTGACATGCTCATCACTGAGTCCCCAAAGGAGGTCCATCTACTGCACCGAGAGTGGGACCGATTGCAGCTGCATCAAGGGGTAGTCTACCGAAGGGGCCCCTCTGATGAGCTTGAAGAAAAATAGCAGCTATTTCTACTGGAAAAACACAGAGACCATATTAACCTCTCTTCACGGCAACCATGGCCACCTAGGGCCCGAGAGGACTTTCCACCTGGTGAGGGACCGATTCTACTGGTCCTGCATGCGGACTGAAGTTGAGGGCTATTGTCACTCCTGTATCAGATGTATACAAAGGAAAACTTTGACTCACCGAGCCGCCCCAATGGGCCATCTTCAGAGTCAGGGACCCATGGAGCTGGTGTGCATTGACTTTCTGTGCTTGGAGTCTGATCTGAGTGGACAGGGAAATATCCTGGTAGTGACTGACCACTTCACTAAGTATGCCCAGGCATTTCCCACAAAGGATCAACAAGCATCCACGGTGGCCAAGATCTTAGTGGAGAAGTTCTTTGCACACTATGGATAGTAAATAAATAAATGTAGCGCTATGTGTAAATTATAAATATAAAGTGCAAATCTCTAAAATAAATAAATCCTACATATAAATGAATAGTCCATAAAATGAAAAAATGAAGAAATAAAACATGAAAAACTCTTCTTGTGATCAGTGTATCCACAGAATTCCACCACAGTGATTGTTCGTCCTTCAAAAGGAGTGCACACCACCACCAGTAAAAATGCGCTTTCACCTCCCAGATGAGTCAGAACTCATATGCAGATCTCCCCACGAGCTCTTTGCTCTCACTTCACAATCAATGGTGGGTAATCCAGATGGCTCTTTTCTGAATGGTAACTCAGCTCATTAATATCCATGTAAATAATAAGTATAGAGACCATAGTGTTCTCCATATACAAATTTATTCAAAGCCCCCAAACAGACAAGTTGCACTTACAAGATAAAAACTTTTAAAATCACATAAAAACCTCCAGAGTAGCACCGCCGTGTCCACATACACAGTGCCTGGCTGAACGTGACTATCAGCTCCTCCCTTCTAGACGTGTATCGGCCAATCACAGGCCTTCCTCAGTAGATCGCTGACTGTATAAAGTATTAGTGAGAGGGCTTTGCCCAGGAACTTATTGCATTTCATAAGATACACCACTTTAATGCTGTGTACAGGCCCTGTTACGTGGAATACACAAAGGAACACTACATCACACCACCAGCTACTTACATTCCTTTTCATCACTCTGCTATGTAGAGAGGCCTTTTTCCACAGAGCTCCTACATGCCGGTGAAGAGACTAATGCAAAGCTTTGCTCAGGGTACACTATTGAGATGACTCTTAAAGGGGACATGCCACGGTTGTTTAAAATCCCTTCCTTGTGTGTATAGGAAGAGTTATAGGCCAGCCTGGGGTTCCCTTTTAGCCATAGCATTTGTCACACATCAGCAGCGTGTCTATGGGAATTTACCTAACTTGTGTATATTGTGTACTCTTTTATCTGTTGCATAGTGTTACTGACTGTTTTCTTTTTCTCACTATTTCAACCAAGTCCTGGCTATTCACACAGGCCTTGGCTGACTAATGTGAATCTAAACTTTATTCTACTATAAGTAAACTCAAAAATACAGCACTGTGTTGTGTATTATTATCAGGTCATTCTATTTACCACTGTTCTAGGTGTGCCAGAGGAGCTGGGACAGTTCGCATTTGTGGAGTGCACGACCAATAATTGTCCTGTGGACAGATTCTCCCACCTGAGCTGTGGATTTCTGCAGCTCCTCCAGAGTTACCATGGGCCTCTTGGCTGCTTCCCTGATTAATGCTCTCTTTGCCCGGCCTGTCAGTTTAGGTAGACAGCCATGTCTTGGTAGGTTTGCAGTTGTGCCATGCTCTTTCCCGTTTCAGATGATGGATCGAACAGTGCTCCATGAGATGTTCAAACCTTGAGATATTTTTTTTATAACCTAACCCTGCTTTAAACTTCTCTACAACTTTATCCTTGTCCTGTCTGGTGTGTTCCTTAGCCTTCATGATGCTGTTTGTTCACTAAGGTTCTCTAACAAACCTCTGAGGGCTTCGCAAGACAGCTGTATTTATACTGAGATTAAATTACACACAGGTGGACTTTATTTACTAATTAGGTGACTTCTGAAGGCAATTGGTTCCATTAGATTTTAGTTAAGGGTATCAGAGTAAAGGGGGGTGAATTTTCACATATTTATTTGTAAAACATTTTATAAAGAATTTATCATTTTACTTCCACTTCACAATTATGTGCCATTTTGTGTTGGTCTATCACATAAAATCCCAATAAAATACATTTTTGGTTGGTTGTAACATGACAAAATGTGGAAAATTTTAAGGGGTGTAAATACTTTTTCAAGGCACTGTATATAGAGCTTTAGTAAGACCTTATTTAGAATACTGTGTCCAATTCTGGAGACCTCACTTACAAAAATATATTGATAAAATAGAATAGAGTCCAAAGATGGCAACAAATATGGTGAAAGGTCAGATGGATAAAACATATCAGGAGAGACTTGGGGAACTTAATATTAACTGTCATGAGGAAAGGGAAGGAGGAGACGTTTGGAGTGCTTATTTAAGTATTGCTCATTGCTTTTCTTGTGGGCACATCAAGTGGACTCATGTCAAACCATCGATATCACATATCAAACTCTACTGCCGCGTACACACGAGCAAACTTTTCGACCGGACTGGTCCGACGGACCTAGTCTGGCAGACAATTCGACCGTGTGTGGGCTTCATCGGACCTGCAGAGGACTTTTTCGGTCGAAAGTCTGACGGACTTTAGATTTGGAACATGTTTCAAATCTTTACGTTGGAACTCCACCGGACCCAGTTCCTATCGAAAAGTCCACTTGTCCGTATGCTAGTCCGACGGACGAAAACCAACGCTAGGGCAGCTATTGGCTACTAGCTATCAACTTCCTTATTCTAGTCCGGTCGTACGTCATCACGTATGAATCCGTCGCACTTTGGTGTGATCGTGTGTAAGCAAGTCTATTTGTTCAGAAAGTCAGTCGGAAGTCCGCCAAAAGTCAGTCGGATAGACCATCGGACCAGTCTGGTCGAAAAGACAGCTCGTGTGTACGCGGCATTAGTGTTAATTGATGGAAAGTTGCGTGTTGAGGGAATATGTGTTCTTAGGGACAAAGTTTTGGCAAGCAGATAGCTCGGGACAGGAGCAGTGATGGCCAGGTGATGGTGGGTCCTGGTAGTGGGGTGGTATGAAAGGGTCCATGGTGCACCCCCAGGGCTGCTGGGTTATTGTAAAGCACTTTTTTAGCCTTGATGCAGGATCACACCCAGGGATTGGGTCCAACAGCAAGGCCTTGTGTATGGACATATAGATGAAATGGCTCCTGCCCTTACCTCAGGATGAAAGCCTATGTTGGACCTTGTAAATTCCAGTGGGCAGGGCAAAATGCATCAGAGTGTGTAGTTTAGTGGAGACATGTAGGCTGGGGTCGCTCCTTATATTTTATTTGCTTGGGCTGGTTGGGAGTAGCGGTGATCCATTCCTCATTTACTAGTATTCTGGATTGGTATTAGGAAAAGCCTGCATCCCATGCTCTGGTACACAGGAATATGCTTTCACCTCTATTTTGAGCAGCGCCAAAAACAATATAACAGGTTGCTGTATGTTGGACCTTGTATTGTGTAATGGAGAGCTCATAGGAGGCTCAACAGTTCCCCTACTGACATGCACTAAAGTGTGTGAGCCAGAATCCTGCTTTGTACATGGACTTGGGTGTCACCAGCAAATAAAATTAATTATTTTCCTTTCATTTGTAATCCCCTAGCTATGAGTTTCAGCCATTATATTCATCCATTACCCCCATCAAATCAATGCCTGCATCTATTACCTTTTGTACCACCACCCCCTCCCTTTAGAACTTAAGCTCTACAAGCAGGGCCCTCCTGTACCTTCTGTATTGAACTGTACTGTAATTGTGCTGTCCCCCCCTCTACATTGTAAAGCACTGCATAAACTGTTGGCGCTATATAAATTGTGTATAATAATAATAATAATTATGTCCCCCAGTAGCTAAGGGTTGCTTACAGGTTAATATAAGTTCAAAAGCCATGCAGTGCATTATTTTTACTATGACAAATCCCAGTGATCCCCTAGCTATGAGTTTCACCCATTATGTCCCCCAGTAGCTAAGGGTTGCTTACAAGCTGATCTAAGTTCAAAAGCCATGCAGTGCATTATTGTTACTATGGCAAATCCCAGTATTATTTTGCTAGGCCCGCTAACTTCAAACATGCACGATTTGTCATGTACCCATGATAGCAGCAAACCCCAGTACAGGCCTATGTTTTTACAAATCACAAAGTGTATGTTTATATGATATAATACCATGTGGTCCACATATGTGACCCATAGCCATGATATCAAGTGAGCAACCATTGAGAAAACTAATCATTTTTAGTTTGCAGCCTGCACAGTTATGCATAGTGTAGTGTATTTTATTTTTATTTTTTATTCTTTGGGGGAATCAGACTATGGCATTATGTTCTATAAATGACTTCTCACAAATCAATCGCTGGTGGTTTTTGCCTCTTTTATGATTTGCCAAGCTATGGTCCAACACCAGCTGTAGTCAATATTATTTTCTATATCAAGAACATTGTTTGAAGAATATCATCCTAATGCCCCGTACAAACGGTCAGATTTTCCGACGGAAAATGTGTGATAGGACCTTGTTGTCGGAAATTCTGACCGTGTGTAGGCTCCATCACACATTTTCCGTCGGATTTTCCGACACACAAAGTTTGAGAGCAGGCTATAAAATTTTCCGACAACAAAATCCGTTGTTGGAATTTCCGATCATGTGTACACAAATCCGACGCACAAAGTGCCACGCATGCTCAGAATAAATAAAGAGATGAAAGCTATTGGCTACTGCCCCGTTTATAGTCCCGACGTACGTGTTTTACGTCACCGCATTCAGAATGATCGGATTTTCCGACAACTTTGTGTGACCGTGTGTATGCAAGACAAGTTTGAGCCAACATCCGTCTGAAAAAATCCTAGGATTTTGTTGTCGGAATGTCCGATCAATGTCCGACCGTGTGTACGGGGCATAACGCTTTCATGCCATGACATATCTTGCATGGAGTAATAGTAGTGGTCTCAGGGTCATTCTTGGTCCAATTATTTATATATAATGCTTAAAGCAGGTTTCTGAGCATGGGAGATATTGGTCAGGTCATTACCTCCCTGATAAAGTACAGCCTAAAAACAGATGAGAGAGCATTTCTAACTACTGGTGATGGACAACACTATTCTCTGCAATTTGTGTAATGCCCCGTACACACAGTCGGATTTTCCGACGGAAAATGTGTGATAGGACCTTGTTGTCGTGTGTAGGCTCCATCACACATTTTCCATCGGATTTTCCGACACACAAAGTTTGAGAGCAGGATATAAAATTTTCCGACAACAAAATCCGTTGTCAGAAATTCCGATCGTGTGTACACAAATCCGACGGACAAAGTGCCACGCATGCTCAGAATAAATAAAGAGATGAAAGCTATTGGACACTGGCCCGTTTATAGTCCCGATGTACGTGTTTTACGTCACCGCGTTCACAACGATCGGATTTTCTGACAGCTTTGTGTGACCGTGTGTATGCAAGACAAGTTTGAGCCAACATCCGTCGGAAAAAATCCTAGGATTTTGTTGTCGAAATGTCCGAACAAAGTCCGACCGTGTGTACGGGGCATAAGTCTGATGTATCTGAGACATGCTGTTAATGGCATAGTCAAGCATGTCATTGAGGCACTTAAAGTATTGCCTTATTAGATAGACCTCGGTTGGTTGTACACACCAACAGATTTTTATCTCTTTTTTGGCTTCTGACTCCACTGTACCAATTATACCACAGTAATAGTGCCTTATTCTTGTTGATGGATTCTACAGGTAGTGTACATTATGGAAAACCCAGGAGAGGTAGAGTGACATTCGTTTTTTTATGCCATGAGTGGGAGGCAGAGATAGAAAAAAATTACTGAGAATAAAAGAAACTATGAGAGGAGTCCAACCATCAACGGCCACCTAAGCCTCAAATATTTCGGATGGATGTTTCTTTTGTTCTGTATTTTGTCTGTTTCTCCATTTTTTTACCTTTAGCTAGCATAGTCATTGAAATGCAGGTATTGTCTCTTTAAACAGTGATGAATAAAGAACAGTCTGTCTTGTTTCTTTGGCAATGAAGCACATAATCTGTTCCACACTAGTGTTTATTACATATGCATATTTAAAGCAGCTGGGAAGATCATCTCCCAGACAGGAACATGCACCATTCCAGCAAATACAGTTTAGGTCTGTCACATTCCTATCTCAGCAATTTCAGCTTTTTTGGGAAGCCGGGCATTCACTTTTGCCACTATTTTATGGCAGTGATTATAGTAAAGAATGTACCATTCTGGAAACTCCTAGCACATACAAAAGACAGAAAGAATAGGACATTCAAATAGGTAGAAAACACACAATTTCTCTACTTTACAGCCAATATCAAAAGTAATAGCCATTTTACAGATGTTTGGCCACTGAATATTAACTGATGCTTTGTTGTCAGTAAAGTCCAGCTATTTATAAAACCTGTTCTGATTTTTTGTTTCTATTATTACAAAATGGTTCAAGTAGTTGCAAAGCAAGCACTGCACATAAAAAACAAGGCAATCCTTTTGCAGAAAGCCATATGTAAATATTGTCCAATACCAGAATGTGCTCTGTCCAGTGTTTTTTTAAGTTTGGTGCTTGCAGTCTCTTTCTTACTGCCATGGCTCTACTGATTACCTTAATTTTCACTGCACCATTCAAGCCAGCTTGCCATTAGTACCAATGGTACCTACAAACCTTATTGTTACGTTGTCAGATCCAGTAAACCAACTGTCATATCTTAGGGCCCCCCTAAAGCAGACACTGCCATGTTAGCCTCCATTTGATCTGTAACTGCTGCAAATGTGATCAGTTGTGACACCAGCCATTTGATTGCTTGGCAGCTAGGTTGAGAGCATAAGCAACTGTGACCATTTTCATTCATTGCATGTCTTGAATGTAATCATTTTTGGAAACAGTTAAATCAAAGGATTTAATTCTGCTTTAATTTATGATTTATGATATTTATAATTGCCCCCACTATACGGTGCCTTGTCATTCACCCCCCCGCCCTGGCAAATTCATGTTTTGCTGCCTCACAACCTGGAATTAACATGGATTGTTTGATGATTTGCATTCATTTACTTTACAAAACATGCACACAACCGCCCTAAAGTCAATACTTTTTAGAGCCACCTTTTGCGGCTGTCACAGATCCAAGTCACTTTGGATAAGTCTCTATGAGCTTGCCACATCTTACCACTGGGGTTTTTGCCCATTCCTCCTTGTAAAACTGCTCCAGCTCCTTCAAGTTGGATTGTTTGTGCTTGTGAACAGCAATCTTTAAGTCTGACCACATATTTTCTATTGGATTGAGGTCTGGGCTTTGACTAGGCCATTCCAATACATTTTCATGTTTTCCCTTAAACCACTCTAAAGTGTTGCTTTAGCAGTGTGCTTGGGGTCATTGTCCTGCTGGAAGGTGAACATCCGTCCTAGCCTCAAATCACACACAGAGAGGTACAGGTTTTTCTCAAGAATATCCCTGTATTTAGCACCACCTATCTTTCCCTCAACTCTGACCAGTTTCCCAGTCCTGACAGCTGAAAAACATCCCCACAGTATAATGTTGCCACCACCATGTTTCACTGTGGGGACGGTGTTCTTTGGGTGATGTGATGTGTTGGGTTTGCGCCAAACATAGCATTTTCTTTGATGGCCATAAAGTTCAATTTTAGTCTCATCAGACCAGAGCACCTTCCTCCATACATTTTGGGAGTCTCCCACATGCCTTTTAACAAACTCAGAACGTGCCATTTTGTTTTTTGCTGAAAGTAATGTCTTTCTTCTGGCCACTCTGCCATAAAGCCCAACTCTATGCAGCGTACGGCTTATTGTCATCCTATGTACAGATACTCCAGTCTCTGCTGTGGAACTCTGCAGCTCCTCCAGGGTTACCTTAGGTCTCTGTGCTGCCTCTCTGATTAATGCTCTCCTTGCCCAGTCCGTGAGTTTTGGTGTGCGGTCCTCTCTTGGCAGATTTGCTGTTGTGCCATGTTCTTTCCATTTGGTTATGATAGATTTGATGGTGTTCCTAGGGATCATCAAAGATTTGGATATTTTTGTATAACCTAACCCTGACTTGTACTTCTCAACAACATTCCTTGGTCTTCATGGCAGTGTTTGGTTAGTGGTGCCTCTTGCCTAGGTGTTGCAGCCTTTGGGGCTTTTCAAAAAGTTGTGTATATGTAATGACAGATCATGTGACACTTAGATTGCACACATCATTTCACTAATTATGTGACTTCTGAAGGTAAATGGTTGCACCAGAGATTTTTATGGGCTTCATAATAAAGGACGTGAATACATACGCACATGCCAATTATCAGTTTTTTATTTCTGAAAAATAGTTTTATGTATATATTTTTCTAATTTTACTTCACCAACTATTGTGTTCTGATCCATCACATATAATTCAGATAAAAAAACATTGAACTAAAGGCTGTAATGTAACAAAAATAGGTAAAAACGCCAAGGGGGATGAATACTTTTGCAAGGCACTGTAGATGCTTTCTCTATACTCCCCCAGGAAAGACACTAATGTTTTTCTACTGATATGGAGAACATATGCTGTGCAGGCAACTTATCTGCCTCCAGTCTAAGGCACTAGTACAGTTATACCACCTTTCCACAATGATCATGAAAGACTGCAGCATTCAAAAACAACAACTAATACTTGCTGTAACTTGCTGTAACTCCTGTAACTGTAATACTTGCTTAACCCCACTCTACTATATGTGCCTTTTTTCCTTTCTATTTATTAAAAAAAAACGCTACTGTCGCGTGATCACTATGAATCTAAAGAGAAAATGGGTATCCCTCATGCAAATGATACATTGGGGTTTATTTACTAAAGCTGGAGAGTGCAAAATTAGGCTCACTTCTGCATAGAATCCAATCGGCATCCAGGTTTTATTGCTAAATCTTAATTGAACAAGCTGAAGTTAGAAGCTGATTGGTTTCTATGCAGAAGTGAGCCAGACTTTGCACTCTCCAGCTTTAGTAAATAAACCCTATGGTGTTGATGGACTGTATAGTTATACCTCTAAAATCCTCATGTGCTTATGTATGAACTTATTATGTATAAAAGCAATGAAGGGAGAGGAAAATCTCCTACAAAAATTAAATGTTTGCACAAAGGACAGCTTATTGTGCAATATTATGCTTTACTTGCATCGCCCTTCCTCCTTCATTTTAAAACTGACTTCCGGGCATTTATAAAATACACACATCAATGCACCTCTGCATTTATTAATAATCCCTTCTTTAATGCAACTAGTGTAAGTATTTGACTTGATGGTAGCATCTTTTAAATTCCTGCACAGCAGATATGCCACATTACCACATGCTAAAAAAAAACAAAAAAAAATAAACAACCTGAGAGGAGGAGACAGCAAAGTTAGTGGAGGGATGACCTTATCAGATTTTGCTGCACCTTCGCTGTTCAATTGATAGGGTGATGTCAGCAGTGTATTAATAATTGAGAATAGAGAAAGTCGTCTCATCCCTTTGCTTGTGCCATGTGATAGGGCTCTGTAAATCTTAAGACT
Organism: Lithobates clamitans; assembly: GCA_037952925.1. Lineage (NCBI taxonomy): Eukaryota > Metazoa > Chordata > Amphibia > Anura > Ranidae > Lithobates > Lithobates clamitans. The sequence goes on along the minus strand of JBBGZY010000305.1, from coordinate 7,857,596 downwards.
GAATAGTTAGAGAATCAAAATGCTTTGAAAACTTGTATCTCCAACCCAGGCCCCACTTAGAGTGAAACAGATATTGTCAAGGGATAGGACGAAGTGCCGGTAGATGTCAATAGTAGAACTTGCAGCTGGAAATACAGGCCTGGTAGAACTGGCAGGACATCAGGTCAGAAATGGAAATTCTGTGGGATGGACCAGCCGGAGTTAAGGAGGAACTTCAGGAAGCATGGCTTGTCAAAGCTTCCAACAAGCTTGTGGCAGGAACCCACTGTTATTGCTGGATGCAGATGCAGATGAAAGCCAGGGCAGGCACTCTGAAGTAACATGGAGCCAAATCAGAGACATGGTAGCTGAGTTCAGCAGCAGGTGGCCAGCCAAGTACAGAAGCTTAAGCAGGATCAAAGTCATGAGCAGGCTGAGCTGGGTAAAGTGTAAACAGCAGCGAAGGCAGAATCCAAGAGCAGAGTCAAAGGCAAGCTGGGTCAGCAACGGAATACACACAGGACACTAGCAGGACATAGGATACAGCTAAAAACCAGTCAGCATTGATACTGAAACAAGGCATCCTTATAATAGGCCGCCTGGTGTCAACAAAGAATGTGGATGTGCCCGCATATTTGTACACACGCCCATGTGCATTCCTTCTTGCATGCACATACCTGATCACAGTTCTCAATGAGATACCATGTGCCTGCACATGTCTCTGAGCCAGCCTGCTTACAGGAATTCCCTAACAGATCCTATCACATAATGAAAAAATACTTATAATTGAAGAAACCGAACATCTCTCCTGAAAAAACAAATATTAAGAGTGCAGCACTCACTACCAGGGCTGCCAGCCCAAAGCAGCAGGTGTGGGGACTAAATATTCGATTTGTGATACTGATTTTTTTTACACATCTCTCTTGCTACCTGTGCCAGTAAATACTGTTCTAATTCTTAGAAAACATTCCTTGATGTCGGCAGGGAAATTAACACCTCCGGGATTGTCAATCTCCTGGGTCCCCCTCTGTCACCAGTGTCTCCTGTAGTGAAGTGGAGGTTACTATGAGGAACTAGTGAGAGTTGCAAGGGGCACAGGGGACCAACACTTTAGAAGGGTTGGTTTCCCTGAAGATTTTGGAGGATGGATTTTCAGGATTGGAGCAGTATTCAACAGTGCAGGCAACAAGAGAGCTAAGAATTACTTTTCTATTTTACCTTCATGTTTTTGGTTCATAATTATTTATTAATTGACAAGGTCTCTTTAAATACTTCAGATTTGCAATAATAAACCTGTGTTTATAAAATTAAAGTGGAACAGAATATTAGAAAGGGGTACCTGCTACTGCTGGTCTCAGAGTTAAAAAAGAGTACCCTAGAGATTCTAGCTCTGCTATTATCACAAATTAAAGTGGTTCTAAGCGTTTTTTATCTTAATGCAGTCTAAGGTAAAAAACCTTCTGGGTGCAGCTTCCCCCTTATACTTACCTGAACCCCAGATCGATCCAGCGATGCGTTTGAGAGCAGTGGCTCTTCCGGTTCTATCTCTCCTTATTGCCTCACACAGCCGCGGGAGCCATTGGCTCCTGCTGCCATCAATCAAAGCCAGTGAGCCAATGAGGAAAGAGCAGGGGGCAGGGCAGAGCCACACTCTGTGTGTGAATGGACAGTGTCCATTTACAGGAGTGCGACTCGAGAGCGAGCCTGCTCGAGTGCCCCCCTAGCAAGAGGTTTGCTATTAGGGGCACTCAGCAGGGGGGAGAAGCCAAGACCGCCAGTGGGAGACCCAAAAAGGAGATCAGGCTGCTCTGTGCAAAACCATCGCACAGAGCAGGTAAGTATAACATGTTTGTTATTTAAAAAGAAAAAAACCTTTTATATTCACTTTAAGGATATGACACAGAAGAAACAATTGACTTCTTTTAAAGGCTAATTCCATCTAAAATTGATTTTACAGTGGCTGAAGTACCTCCTTATTTATTGTATTTATTTAATTAAATACTGTATGTGTATTATGCATTATATTTATTGTATTTAATTGTTTGGGACTTTAAAATTATGTTTTCTCAAACGTTCTTTGTTTCATTGTCTGCTTTGACATTATCTTTCTGTATGCCATGTCAAGCAAGGTATTGAGGGTCTCACTACATTGTTGCATGTGGTTGTATCAGCCTGCCATAGTCCTAAATTACATTAGCCTTTGGACGACTTTTCGCTCTTAAGAATTTACATGGTAGGAAAATATTTACTCTTTTTCATAAAAGCATACATTTTATTAATGATCATAGACTGTTAATGAAGGGTGAGGACATGGAAAGTACAGATAACTAAGCAAGCAACTAAGCAAGACTTTTGGTTGTGCTTTTTTCATGTTTAATCACACTGCTATGGTCCAATTCTTACTTCATGTGTACGTAGAATCTTGATCCATTCTTTGTGATTTATGAGTGGAAAAAATTGCAGCTCGAATGTTTCTTTAGGGACAGGTCTTTGACAGGTTTGCACAACAGAACAATCTGTCAATGTTTTTTTTTCACATTTACATCTTGCTCTATTTGCTAAAGAATTTTAGATTTAATAGCTAAACAGAATTTTTCACTTTTATTATATATTGATGAATTCATGAGCTCGTAAAAATGTTTAAAATCACTTCATTAAGTCTGAGAAGGAGCAAGTAATCATAAAAACTCTTTTAAACAAAGTTATCTTTGTAATGTAGCTTTCTGAAATTAAATAAACAGATAATGTCAGAAAAAAGATCATAAGCAGACCTACTGAAGGTGAGAGATACAAAAAAGGTGATCTTACTTATTTACAGTACTTATGCTACACACACACACTTTCAGTATATATATATATATATATATATATATATATATATATATATATATATATATATATATATATATATATATATATTCTCTGTATATGTACATTTATGAGTGTGTGTGTGTATGTAAATACGCTTAGTTTACACTTACTACACATTTGAAGTTAACCCACCTAGGTATATATTGTATCAAGTCTGATAAAGTCCTGCTGCTCCAAGCCTCCAACCATTCCTATCTACCACAATTAACCAATTGGGCCTGACTGAATTGCGCAGTTGGGGTTATTTGAATTATAGCACTCAAAAGGTAAAGTCAAAACCCATAGGCTTGGGTGCACGGATAAAGAACAGAAGTTTATAGGCTTTTCTTATCTACAAAAATCTACAACAATCTCACATATACCCCTTTACATCTTCAACAAGCCTAGAAAGCCCACTTCAAACTCAAACAAGCGGTAAAAGAACTGTTAAAGGAGTTGGAAGAGAGAAATATTGCCTTAATGTATACAGCTGGTAAAATCCAAACAGGGCCCTCAATTATATCATTAAAAAAAACAAAAAAACTTCTCATGGTCATATTCAGTTTTTTTTTTTTTAATGAAAACAGGTATTTTTAATAGAGTCCCAAAGAGCTGAAGATAGATAATAGGAAAACATTGTAGGGTTCATGATAGCAGCTAATGGTATGTTAAATGGGGGGGGGGGGTCCTATGACCTCAGGTACCCACAATCCAGAAACAATTTTATCCTCTGTATCCCGTGTTTTATTATTATTGTTTAAGCTTTTTGGTACTTTTGGAAGAAACGTATGCCATGTATGGACTGCAAATTATGACATTAAAGAGATAATATACTTTTTTGAAAGTTATGAAGAAAGGTTGCGAGCACTGAACTTTTTCTCTCTGGAGAAAAGACGCTTGAGAGGGGATATGATTTCAATTTACAAATACCGTACTGGTGACCCCACAATAGGGATACAACTTTTTTGCGAAAGGGAGTTTAACAAGACATGTGGCCACTCATTAAAATTAGAAGAAAAGAGGTTTAACCTTAAACTACGTAGAGGGTTCTTTACTACGGCAAGAATGTGGAATTCCCTTCCACAGGCAGTGGTCTCAGCGAGGAGCATCGATAGTTTGAAAGAATTATTAGATAAGCACCTGATTGACCACAACATACAGGGATATACAATGAAATACTGACATATAATCACACTCATCAGTTGGACTTTATGGACCTGTGTCTTTTTTCAACCTCACTTACTATGTAACTATGTAACTATATGAAAGACACTACTATTTAATGTGGACCATGCAGTACAAGCAAGGTCTGCTTATTTACTTAGAGCCCCATACCCCATGAGAAATTGCTGCATTACAATTAAAAAACATGTGGATAAAACAGTTATACACTTGCCTTCCCTATGATGTCAGTATCCTTCTGACAAGATCAAGGGCATTGCAAAGTAACCAAAATCTTATGATGATGTTCCAGCACAATGCATTTTTATAGAATTTGTGCTACTCAGTAATCCCCAGGATCTTGCCAAAAGGATGGTGATGTCAACTTTACCTAGATTCTACAGCCAGAAATCAGGGTAAAGTTATACTATATTATCTCACTTCTTTTACCAACAGGTTTTTTTTTTTACGTTTTGTGCAGCATTTGGCTTGGGAGTGGCAGCCTAGAGTAAATAAGCAGACCTTTAATTTTTAGTGCATTGTCTCAGTAATTTAAATGTCATATGTTACTTATTGTTGAGAATAGAAAACCTCAGAATTCCCCAAATGTAAAATATTAACATTCCTATTTTTCATGTTGGAAATGGCAGAAACTACTGATGATTATTTTCACATTTCTGTATTTTATTTATTTTCTAGTGGATATAGTTCACAATTAAATTCTGTATTGCATTAAAACGTTATCACTTCTTTCAAACAGAAAAATGTAAAAAAATATATTTTCCAAAAACGTGACAAAAAATATTTTTTTTCCAAAATAACTTGGCAACTGCATTTTGTAATCAGTAGCATATCATGTACTTTTTTACCAATGTTATGGGTATGTGATAGTTATTTTGTACTGTTAATTGTTATGCTTAACACTGACTAGATGATAAAGTGGAGATGTATTCATCTATTCATTCTTTCAGTAAGGCTATTTTTCAGCAGGGTATACCAATACCAGTATACACAGTAAAGACAGCTGCAGGTATTGCAGGTGTGTTGCCATTTCAGATATGACATATTATTGTTTTCTATATATCTTTGTAACTGTAATCATATATGTTGTCAGATGCATTGGGGACAGAAATTTGCTAAAATCATTTAAGTTCATTTTTTTCTTCATTAATGTATACACAGCACCCTATATTTATAGAAAAACACAGAACTGTTGACATTTCTGCAGATTTATTAAAAAAGAAAAACTGAAATATCACATGGTCCTAAGTATTCAGACCCTTTGCTGTGACACTGATATATTTAACTCAGGTACTGTCCATTTCTTCTGATCATTCTTGAGATGGTTCTACACCTTCATTTGAGTCCAGCTGTGTTTGATTATACTGATTGGACTTGATTAGGAAAGCCACACACCTGTCTATATAAGACCTTACAGCTCACAGTGCATGTCAGAGCAAATGAGAATCATGAGGTCAAAGGAACTGCCTGAAGAGCTCAGAGACAGAATTGTGGCAAGGCACAGATCTGGCCAAGGTTACGAAAAAATTTCTACTGCACTTAAGGTTCCTAAGAGCACAGTGGCCTCCATAATCCTTAAATGGAAGATGTTTGGGATGACCAGGACCCTTCCTAGAGCTGTCTGTCCGGCCAAACTGAGCTATCGGGGGAGAAGAGCCTTGGTGAGGGAGGTAAAGAAGAACCCAAGGATAACTGTGGCTGAAATGCAATCGGGAGATGGGAGAAAGTTGTAGAAAGACAACCATCACTTCAGTCCTCCACCAGTCTGGGCTTTATGGCATAGTGGCCCAACGGAAGCCTCTCTTCAGTGCAAGACACATAAAAGCCTGCATGGAGTTTGCTAAAAAAACACCTGAAGGACTCCAAGATGGTGAGAAATAGGATTCTTTGGTCTGATGAGACCAAGATAGAACTTTTTGGCTTTAATTCTAAGCGGTATGTGTGGAGAAAACCAGGCACTGCTCATCACCTGTCCAATACAGTCCCAACAGTGAAGCATGGTGGTGGAAGCTTCATGCTGTGGGGGTTTTTTTTAGCGGCAGGGACAGGACGACTGGTTGCAATTGAGGGAAAAATGAATGCAGCCAAGTACAGGGATATCCTGGACAAAAACCTTCTCCAGACTGCTCAGGACTTCAGACTGGGCTGAAGGTTTACCTTCCAACAAGACAATGACCCTAAGCACACGGCTAAAATAACAAAGTAGTGGCTTCACAACAACTCTGTGACTGTTCTTAAATGGCCCAGCCAGAGCCCTGACTTAAACCTAATTGAGCATCTCTGGAGAGACCTAAAAATGGCTGTCCACCAATGTTTACCATCCAACCTGACAGAACTGGAGAGGATCTGCAAGGAGGAATGGCAGAGGACCCCCAAATCCAGGTGTGAAAAACTTGTTGCATCTTTCCCAAAAAGACTCATGGCTGTATTAGATCAAAAGGGTGCTTCTACTAAATACTGAGCAAAGGGTCTGAACACTTAGGACCATGTGATATTTCAGTTTTTCTTTTTTGGTAAATCTGCAAAAATGTCAAAAAATCTGTGTTTTTCTGTCAATATGGGTTGCTGTGTGTACATTAATGAGGAAAAAAATGAACTTAAATGATTTTAGCAAATGGCTGCAATATAACAAAGAGTGAAAAATTTAAGGGGGTCTGAATACTTTCCGTCCCCACTGTATACAATGCTTTGAAAAAGTATTTGCCCCCTTTCTGATTTTTTTTTTGCATATTTGTCTCACTTAAATAACTCAGATCATCAAACACATTTAATTATTACACAAAGATAATGGTACAAAATGCAGTTTTTAAATTATTTTTTCATTTATTAAGGCAAAAAAGCTGTCCAAACCTGCCTGGCCTTATGTAAAAAGTTATTGCCCCCTAAACCTAATAACTGGTTGTGCCACCCTTTGGCGGCAACAACTGCAATCAAGCGTTTGCGATAACTGGCAATGAGTCTTTCACATTGCTGTGGAGCAATTTTGACCCACTATTTGCAGAATTGTTTTAATTCAGCCACATTGGAGGGTTTTCCAACATGAACGGCCTGTGTAAGGTCATGATACAGCATCTCAATTTGATTTAAGTTCGGGCTTTGACTAGGCCACTCCAAAACCTAAACTTTGCTTTGTTTGTTTGAACCATTTGGAGGTGGACTTGCTGTTGTGTTTCAGATTATTGTCCTGCTGCATAATCTAAGTGCACTTGAGCTTGAGGTCGGGAACTGATGGCCAGACATTCTCTGGTAGGGCTCAGAAGTCATGGTTCCATCAATTATGATAAGTCGTCCAGGTCCTGATGCTGCAAAACAGCCCCAGACCATCACGCTACCACCACCATGTCGGACTGTTGGTATGATGTTCTTGTTATGAAATGCTGTATTAGTTTTATGCCAGATGTAACGGGACGCACACCAAAAAGTTACATTTTTGTCTCATCAGTCCACAGAACATTTGCCTAAAAGTCTTGGAGATAATCAAGATGTTTTTTGGTAAATGTGAGATGAGCCTTTGTGTTCTTTTTGGTCAGCAGTGGCTTTGGCCTTGGAGCTCTCCCATGGATGCCATTTTCGCCCTGTGTCTTTCTTGTTAATGAATCATGAACACTGATATTAGGCAAGTGAGGCCTGCAGTTCTTTAGATGTTGTTCTGGGTTCTTTTATGACCTCCTGGATGAGCCGCCATCATGCTCTTGGAGTAATTTTTGTTGGCTGGCCACTCCTGGGAAGGTTCACCACTGTTCCAAGTTATCTCCATTTGTGAATAATGGCTCTTCCCGTAGTTCACTGGAGTTCCAAAGCCTTAGAAATGGCTTTGAAACCCTTCCTAGACCAATACATGTACATGACTTTGTTTCTAATCTGTTCTTGATTTTTTTTTTAGATTGTGGCATGATGATTTTGTGATCTGTTACCGTGCTTCACTTTGTCACTCTGGGTGTGGTATGTGAAATTTAACTCAGTTTCTAAACAATTGTGGTTAATCACAGTTCATTTGTGATTTAGCATGGGAGGGGGCAATTACTTTTTCACATAAGGCCAGGCAGGTTTGAACAGCTTTTTTCCCTTAATAAATGAAATAATAATTTAAAAATTGCATCTTGGATTTACTCAGGTTATCTTTGTGTAATATTAAAATTTGTTTGATGATTTGAATAATTTAAGTGTGAGAAATATGCAAAAAAAAATCAAAATCAGGAAGGGGGCAAATACTTTTTCACAGCACTGTATATACTTTCCATTGTCTTGGATAGACAAGGAAAAGGTTAATGTTTATGGTTGTCTGTGTCCCTGTGGGGAGATTACATTTCTCTAGTTAAAGTGGTCACCGGGAAAAAATATTGAGGGGCAATGCTTCCTACTGGAACATAGAAAGCAGGGAAAGGTTAGAGCCATTGTAAGTTTTTTTTTTATTACTGATTATGTCTCTTTGGAAAAATTCCTCTGATTTTCTGTTTCAGAAAGTCACTTTAACAGGAAATGAGGCTCTAACCCTTTTCCACTCAATATATCTATATATATATATATATATATATATATATATGTAGATTACGAATGCTAACTAGCTATTCCTCTAATGGATATTTATATCCCAATAAAAATCTAAAGCAGCTTAAAATGGAAAAAGGGGGCTCTAAACCAAACCATTCCAGACTAAGCTGACAGAACTCCCACCATTACTATGCCTACAATATACACTCCATGTAAATAAGATCCTGAGTGTGTTAGCACTGTACTACTTTGCTAAATTCAGAGTACAACCATTATCCTTAACCACTTCAATACAGGGCACCCTTCCTGCCCAGACCAGCTTTCAGCACTCTCACTTTTTGAATGACATTTACTCAGTCATGCTACACTGGACCCAAACTAAATTTTTATAATTTTTTTCTCACAAAGATAGCTTTCTTTTGGTGGCATTTAATCACCGCTGGGGTTTTTATTTTTTGCAATATAAGTGAAAAAAGAGCGAAAATCTTGAAAAAAAACACTTTTTGTTAGTTTCTATTGTAACATTTTGCAAAGAAGTAATTTTTCTTCATAGATTTGGGCCAAAATGTATACTGCTACATATCTTTAGTAAAAATAACCCAAATTAGTGTATATTATTTAGTCTCTGTGAAAGTTATAGAGTCTAAAAGCTATGGTGCAAATCATTGAAAATTGACCACACCTGATAAATTGAAGGCCTATCTTATTTCTTGAGATTCTAACAAGCCAGGAAAGTACAAGTACAAGCCAAGTGACCCCTTTTTGGAAAGTAGACATTCAAAGGTATTTAGTAAGAGGCATGGTGAGTTTTTGAATTTGTAATTGTTTCCCACAATTCTTGGGAAAATTAAGATTTTTTTTCTTTTACACAAAAGTGTCATAATAACAAGTTATTTCTCTCGCACAGCACATGCATACTTGCAATGACACCCCCAAATACATTCTCCTACTCCTTCTGAGTATGGCAATACCACATGTGTGAGACTTTTACACAGCCTGGTCACATACAGAGGCCCAACATCCAAGTAGCACCTCCAGGTGTTCTAGGAGCATAAATTACACATCTAATTTGATGACGACCTATCACACTTTTGGAGGCCCTGGACAATGGAAACACCCACAAAATGACCCCATTTGAAAAGCTAACACCCCAACGCATAATATATAAGGCATAAAAAGTTTTTGGAAAATGTAGAATAAAATGAAATGCATTTTTCTTACACAAAGTTGTCAATTTGTGAATAATGGCTCTTCCCGTAGTTCACTGGAGTTCCAAAGCCTTAGAAATGGCTTTGAAACCCTTCCTAGACCAATACATGTACATGACTTTGTTTCTAATCTGTTCTTGATTTTTTTTTTAGATTGTGGCATGATGATTTTGTGATCTGTTACCGTGCTTCACTTTGTCACTCTGGGTGTGGTATGTGAAATTTAACTCAGTTTCTAAACAATTGTGGTTAATCACAGTTCATTTGTGATTTAGCATGGGAGGGGGCAATTACTTTTTCACATAAGGCCAGGCAGGTTTGAACAGCTTTTTTCCCTTAATAAATGAAATAATAATTTAAAAATTGCATCTTGGATTTACTCAGGTTATCTTTGTGTAATATTAAAATTTGTTTGATGATTTGAATAATTTAAGTGTGAGAAATATGCAAAAAAAAATCAAAATCAGGAAGGGGGCAAATACTTTTTCACAGCACTGTATATACTTTCCATTGTCTTGGATAGACAAGGAAAAGGTTAATGTTTATGGTTGTCTGTGTCCCTGTGGGGAGATTACATTTCTCTAGTTAAAGTGGTCACCGGGAAAAAATATTGAGGGGCAATGCTTCCTACTGGAACATAGAAAGCAGGGAAAGGTTAGAGCCATTGTAAGTTTTTTTTTTATTACTGATTATGTCTCTTTGGAAAAATTCCTCTGATTTTCTGTTTCAGAAAGTCACTTTAACAGGAAATGAGGCTCTAACCCTTTTCCACTCAATATATCTATATATATATATATATATATATATATATATATGTAGATTACGAATGCTAACTAGCTATTCCTCTAATGGATATTTATATCCCAATAAAAATCTAAAGCAGCTTAAAATGGAAAAAGGGGGCTCTAAACCAAACCATTCCAGACTAAGCTGACAGAACTCCCACCATTACTATGCCTACAATATACACTCCATGTAAATAAGATCCTGAGTGTGTTAGCACTGTACTACTTTGCTAAATTCAGAGTACAACCATTATCCTTAACCACTTCAATACAGGGCACCCTTCCTGCCCAGACCAGCTTTCAGCACTCTCACTTTTTGAATGACATTTACTCAGTCATGCTACACTGGACCCAAACTAAATTTTTATAATTTTTTTCTCACAAAGATAGCTTTCTTTTGGTGGCATTTAATCACCGCTGGGGTTTTTATTTTTTGCAATATAAGTGAAAAAAGAGCGAAAATCTTGAAAAAAAACACTTTTTGTTAGTTTCTATTGTAACATTTTGCAAAGAAGTAATTTTTCTTCATAGATTTGGGCCAAAATGTATACTGCTACATATCTTTAGTAAAAATAACCCAAATTAGTGTATATTATTTAGTCTCTGTGAAAGTTATAGAGTCTAAAAGCTATGGTGCAAATCATTGAAAATTGACCACACCTGATAAATTGAAGGCCTATCTTATTTCTTGAGATTCTAACAAGCCAGGAAAGTACAAGTACAAGCCAAGTGACCCCTTTTTGGAAAGTAGACATTCAAAGGTATTTAGTAAGAGGCATGGTGAGTTTTTGAATTTGTAATTGTTTCCCACAATTCTTGGGAAAATTAAGATTTTTTTTCTTTTACACAAAAGTGTCATAATAACAAGTTATTTCTCTCGCACAGCACATGCATACTTGCAATGACACCCCCAAATACATTCTCCTACTCCTTCTGAGTATGGCAATACCACATGTGTGAGACTTTTACACAGCCTGGTCACATACAGAGGCCCAACATCCAAGTAGCACCTCCAGGTGTTCTAGGAGCATAAATTACACATCTAATTTGATGACGACCTATCACACTTTTGGAGGCCCTGGACAATGGAAACACCCACAAAATGACCCCATTTGAAAAGCTAACACCCCAACGCATAATATATAAGGCATAAAAAGTTTTTGGAAAATGTAGAATAAAATGAAATGCATTTTTCTTACACAAAGTTGTCAATTTATAAGATATTTCCAACACATAGCATGTACATAGCAAAAATGACACCCCACAATATATTCTGCTACTCCTCCTGAGTATGGCGATACCACATATGGCGATACCACATACAGAGGCCCAACATCCAAGTAGCATAAATTACACACATAAATTTCTGCCAACCTATCATATTGTTGAAGGCCCTTCAACACATAGCATGTACTGTACATACCAATTACAAATCAAAATACATTCTGGTGAGCAAAGGGTAAAGAAAAGATTATCCGCGGTTTTAGTAGTGCAGTGGTCCACAGAGGAGAGCATCGGTCCAGACAACAGGCAGGAACGTGGACAGCAACAGCAAAACAGGCAGCAGGCAGGAATACTGTCCATAGTCAGTACAAGTAGAGATCTTGTCAGCACAGCCAAAGCATTGGTCCAGGTAGCAGGCAGGGATGTGGTCAGCAGCAGCGAAAGGATCGTCCATGCAGCCGGCAGGAATACTGTCGCAGGAATACTGTCCATAGTTAGTACAGGCAGCAGGCAGAGATATGGTAAGTACAGCCAAAGCATTGGTCCAGGCAACAGGCACATGGTTCATAAAGTCCTGGGTCAGTGCAGGCAGAAATATTGTCAGCACAGCCAAAGTATTTTTCCAGGCAGCAGGCAGGACCATCAAGCTCAGGGCCTCGGTCAGGAAAGAATGGGGACAGGGGTAGAGGCTTTCCCCACCCAAATCGCTTTGAAGCCTCTGGACTCCAGACCCTGTTCTGGGAATTACAAAACAAAGAGAAAATGAAAAACGTTTTTTCTCAACTCAGAACACTCTTCTGGAGCCCCTCCCATATGTGAGATCCCTGTGTAGAAGTGTGAAAGATCAGTCCAAGGGGTAAGCAAAAACATGGTCAACAGGCCGAGGTCAGTGCAGGCAAAAGGCAGAAATAGACGGTAGGCAGAGGCATAGTCGATAGTCCAGGGACAGATCACGTGAAAGGCAGAAACATGGCGGATAAACAATGCAGACGACAGGCAGAGGCATAGTCGATAAACAGGCCAGGGTCAGTTCACTTGGAAGGCAATGATATGGTTGGTTGAGGCACCAGGGAAATATTCAGGACATAAATTGAAAACGGGGAAATGGCAGTCTATTAGAAATTTGGGCTAATAGTTTACGAGAGTGTGATAGCGTCTGAAGCATTATCTGATGCAAAGGCCAAGTTAGGAGGGACATTGGGGACAATGGAAACTGGTGTCTTTCCTAACTCCTCTTTTGCTGCACACCCAACATTTTTTTTGGCGTCTTCTTCCGGTTGCTGATGCTGGAATATTGTCAGGAAAATGGCGCTCATACAGTCTGCTGACACAATCTGAATGAATGCTTTCTGGGGCGGGGGATCCTTGTTGATAGATCAGGGCAGTGACAATCTCTTCAATACATTTTAGGAAGGTGTTGGGTGTTTCCATCGATTTTTGATAGGTGATGAAAGCATCATACATGGCAAAATTAAAAAAGTAAATTGCAACTTTTTTATACCAGAAGAGGGACTTTCGTGTTGATAGATAGGGCTGCAACATTTGATCATTTAAATCCACCCCCCCATGAAATAATTGTACTCGTGGATACAAGAAGGCCTTCGAACAGGACCGGGTCTTCTGCGAAGTTCCACCGGGATATCATCATGGATGGTGGACATGATGTATACATCTTTCCTATCCCTCCACTTCACAGCCAGCACTTCCTTATTCCTCAAGCTTTCCAATTCCCCCCTTTGTAGCCTTGTGGTGACTAGATGCTGTGGGAAGCCCTTTCTGTTTTTTCTTGCTGTACCATAGGCCAAAGTATTCTTCAGGTATAGGTGGTGGAAAAGGGGCAAACTGGTATAATAATTGACCATATAAATGTGTTACCCCTTTTGCAAGAGTGGGAATGCCAACTTCCAGACAATTTTACAGCTTATTCCCATGTACAGTGGACACTCAGGGGGCTGGAGCTGGGAGTCTTTGCCTTCGCACACGCGGAAGGCATGCATATATCCAGTGGAGCATTCACAGAGCTTGTTGACCTTCAATCCATACCTCTCCCTCTTACTAGGGATATACTGCTTGATTCCCAGCTGGCCTGTGAAATGGACCAGGGATTCGTCCACAGAGATGTTCTGGCCAGGGATATAAAGTTTAGCAAACCTTTTGGAGAAAAAAATCTATTAAGGGGCAAATGTTATATAATTTATCAAAGTCAGGATTATAATGTCATAGCGGACCTGGACATGACAGATGAAAAAATTGGCATGTTGTGGATGGGGTTGGTAGACCAATATGCACTTCATTTTTTTTTGTAAGCCCCATGTTGAGCGTAAGGCCTAAAAACAATTTAATCTCCTCCACTGTTAGGGGTCTCCATTCAAAAGGGTGGGCATAGTTTAACCTGGGGTTGTTTTCTATGAATTGACAGGCAAAAAGATTAGTTTGGCCCACAATGCCTTAAACTAATTCATCAGGGAAAAATACATTTAAAAAATCAATATCAGAGAAACCTTCAGTGTTTGTGATTGTGGCTGACCCTGTGCTAGAAGGCAGCCACAATGGGTTTGCCAAGGTATCCAGAAGCTGGGTTTGGGCCCTAATACTTTGTCGTGAAATTCCAGTGTACTGGGCCTGTCCTCCTGGGGACTAGTGCCTTTGGCATTTGCCAATTCGCCATGGGGTTGTCTGGTGCTGCTGGTAGCTGCCTGGTCTTCAGACCGTCTTCTTTTTGGACGGACTGCTTCATCCTCTGATTCGGATGCCTATGTACTGGCTTCGACAGGCTCATATTCTGAACCAGAATTGGAATCAGAACTGTAACTGGGCGCTGCTCTCATCGGTCAGACTTAGTATTTGATATGCTTCTTCTGGAGTGTATACTTTTCTGGACATAGTGGCTGTATGACGGGTGACACTGATGAGCTGCAGGTCAGGGACTAAAGGGCTGAACGTCAGGGACTACTGGGCTTCATGTCAGGGGCTAATGGGCTGCATGTCAGGGACTATGGATGAGCTTCGAGAACATTGGCTGTTCGCAAGTTCGCCGAACAGCAAACAATTTAGGGTGTTCGCGGCAAATTCGAATGCCGCGGAACACCCTTTAAAAGTCTATGGGAGAAATCAAAAGTGCTTATTTTAAAGGCTTATATGCAACTTATTGTCATAAAAAGTGTTTGGGGACCCGGGTCCTGCCCCAGGGGACATGGATCAATGCAAAAAAAAGTTTTAAAAACGGCCGTTTTTTCAGGAGCAGTGATTTTAATAATGCTTAAAGTCAAACAATAAAAGTGTAATATCCCTTTAAATTTCGTACCTGGGGGGTGTCTATAGTATGCCTGTAAAGGGGCGCATGTTTCCCGTGTTTAGAACAGTCTGACAGTAAAATGACATTTGGAAGGAAAAAACCTATTTAAAACTACCCGCGGTTATTGCATTGCCGACAATACACATAGAAGTTCATTGATAAAAACGGCATGGGAATTCCCCACAGGGGAATTAGCACTTTTGATTATTCATGTTCGTGTCCCATAGACTTTAACAGTGTTCGCTTGTTCGAGCAAACTTTTTTCCTGTTCGCATGTTCTGGTGCGAACCGAACAGGGGGGTGTTCGGCTCATCCCTTTCAGGGACTAATGGGCTGCACGTAGGTAGTAATTGGCTGCACAAACATTTACTCTGATGGGCTCATGGGAGAGGTACTTCTGATGGGATCACGGGACAGGTACTCCTGATGGTATGACAGATACTCAGACAGGATGATAGGTACTCTGATTGGATGGATGACAGGTACTCTGATGAGCTCCGACAGGTACTCAGATGGGATGGATGGGTGACAGGTACTCAGATGGGATGGATGACAGGTACTCAGATGGGATGGATGGATGACAGGTACTCATATGGAATGGATGGATGACAGGTACTCAGATCTTTACCACAATCTCCTCCTCACACTGGATCAGTGTGTGAGGAGGAGAACCCAGTAACAGCCATTACCCGCGGTGTGTTTACATTTGTGACCGGCTGTGATCGGACACAGCCACTCACCTGGTAAAGAGCCAATTTCATTGGCTCTTTACCCTGATCAGAGAGGGGCTTGTCCAAATGACAAGCCTCAACCCAGGTCACCGTACTGCGCACCCCCGGGGGATGTACACGAGCGGCGTGCACGCCGATCTGCATAGTGACCGGCTGTGATTGGACACAGCCGGTCACGAGGTAAAGAGCCAATTACATTTCCCTGGTTGGGGAGGGGATGTTTCCCAAGGGACATGCCTTATCCTCAATTGCGGGGGGGGGGGGCCCGCAGTAGCGGCGAGAAGCAGACTTTTTTGGGGAATTTTTTTGGGGGGGCGATTTGTGCTAGGAGGGGCTGTTGGATTTGTATTGAAAAGCGGAATTGAGGGAGATTTGTGCTAGGGAGGAAGTTTGAATGGAAGAGGATTTATGCTACAAGGAAGTGGGATTTGTGCTAGGGGGGTGGGGGGGATATGAGCTAAGAGGGGGAATTGGGGAGACATTTGTGCTAGGAGGGGAGATTTGGGGGGGTGCTAAGAGAGGGGACGTCATTTGATGTCCACCCAGGATGGGAGAGCCCTCCTGCGATGTCATATGACTATACACCGGTATTGAAGTGGTTAATAACTGCATGAATATGAGAAAAATTCTTGTTTTAGATAGCCTGGCTTGTGTTGAACAGATAGAGGTAAACACATATTGAAATTCATCCGGTTCCTGCTGAACCGACCAATTTTCAGGACATGTGTATCGGGCTTTAATGTGTGGACAGGCTCATTGAAATCAAGGCAGACGTTTTGTTTTTTTTGCTGGGAAAGAAATGAATGTACACATGTGGAGTGTGGCAGAGAGGGGATTGAGATAGGTGGAATCGAATGGCTGGATCTAGGGGGAAGCTGGGGTGAGCACCCCCAGATTTCAGTTGTGCCCCCCTGACTAGCCCCCCATGAACTATGTGCCTGGCCCACTAAGCTACATACTCATCCCCACACTCAGGGCAGGGGCAACCTGGCACAATGAACTAATGTGAGCAGTAAAGTCCGGAGAGAAGTGACAGCGGCATGGAGGAGGTGCAGGCTATGCTGTGCTCTCCCCCTCCTGTAAGAACAGCGCTCCTTCATAGAGCAGATGACACAGGATCACTTTTACATCAGTATGTACAGGTTTTGATCACCCACTCGCCTACCTCCTCCACAGACTGCTCATCTCTGGGCAGCAGGAAATGAGGGTAGGGGACGGATAACCAAACCGTGTAGAGTCTAATCTGAGAGTGATCCTGTGTCATCTGCTAGATGGAGGATCGTTGTTCTGACAGCATAGCCTGCACTTGCTCCCGCTATCACTATTCCTGTAGTGATTTCCTGCCTGTAAGTTTGGGGGGGATTGTAATGAAAACACAGTGGGAGAGGGGGGGACAATCATTTGTGCTTGGGATGAGAGGTTTGTGGAGGGGAGAAGTGGAGGGATATTTGTGATGGAAAAGGTAATTAGGAGGATTTGTGTTAGGAGGAAGAATGGGGGCTATGTGTTAGAAGGTGGGATTGAGGGGGATTTGTGCTAGGAGAGGGAATTTTTTTTGGGGGGGGATTTGTGCTAGGAGGGGCTGTTGGATTTGTATTGAAAAGCGGAATTGAGGGAGATTTGTGCTAGGGAGGAAGTTTGAATGGAAGAGGATTTATGCTACAAGGAAGTGGGATTTGTGCTAGGGGGGTGGGGGGATATGAGCTAAGAGGGGGAATTGGGGAGACATTTGTGCTAGGAGGGGAGATTTGGGGGGGTGCTAAGAGAGGGGATTGGGGTGAAGGATTTGTGCTAGCAGGGGAGATGGGGGGCTTTTGTGCTAGGAGAGGGTATTGAGGGGAGAGGATTTGTGCTAGGCGGGGGGGAGGGGGGTTTGAGTGGAGGGAAAGTTTTGTGCTAGGAAGGGTAATTTGGGGGGGTTGTGCTAGGAGGAGGGTTTTGTGGGGCATTTTACTAATAAGGAAAATTGAGGGGGGTTATATTAAGCGGGGGGATTTTGGGGCTAAAATTTGTGCTGGGAGGGGGGATTTGGAGGGGAGGATTTATCTTAATGTAGCGCTGACAACCTTTGTTTCTAGCTCTATGTGTATTATACAGTACATAGGTTGTGTTAGTGCCATCTTGTGGACAATTGAGAAAGTACAATACGTTTACGTTTCATGATCAAGTGAAATGACATGGAAGTGATTCATTGTTTACTTTGGAACTTTAGCTCTGACCCATCCACAATGCTCCTGGACAAGGTGAGAACTGAACTGCATTGTGGGAGGATATAAACGGGGAAGGAGCGGCCATTTTAGCTCTCTTGTTCCTGGGACACGTGGCCTGCCAGCGGAACCCTGTGGGTGTGTGTGTCCTACAGGGTTGCGACCTACTTTGCGAAGGAGCGGAGCAGCTGCAAGGATCCTGCCATCACATCACAGCGTGCTAGAGCAGCAGAAATTATCGTTCCGGAGACCCGTGGCAGATAACTGAGGACTCCTGGTCCTTCGTAACGGAACAGTGTGACGGCGTGGTGGTGCCTCCATACGGACTGAGAACTGATAAAACGGAGACATCCATCTGTCCGGATCTCATGTGGTGAGAGGGTTAACACCCAGAAGTTTGTTTAACTATTACATACATAGTTAGAACTGTTACAGAGTGTTGCTGGGACTGATAATCCCACGGAACAAGTTAAGTTGGAGAACTTTACATCTGAATAGACTCCAGTATTCAAGAGCGGATTCTAGATGTTTGTTTTCTTCGTGTAAGAACACTTAGTCAATCTGCTGGATTACAATTGTTTTAGTGTGTTATATTACACTGCGCAACACCCAGGAGGAACGCCTTACGGATTACAATTATAAAAGCTAGCGAAGACTGAAGAAGTCCGGACTACCTTTTCATTGCAGGTCCCTGCATTTAGTTACAAAGGATAGTGACTTTAAGGTCTAAAGCAGAGGGAGCTCCCGGGTACAATTATATATAATTAGATATATTTGTGTCTGTTACTAATTGTCATAACCATTTCTTATACTGTTATGCCCCGTACACACGGTCGGACTTTGTTCGGACATCCCGACAACAAAATCCTAGGATTTTTTCTGACGGATGTTGGCTCAACCTTGTTTTGCATACACACGGTTGCACAAAGTTGTCGGAAAATCCGATCGTTATAAACGCGGTGACGTAAAACACGTAAGTCAGGACTATAAACGGGGCAGTGGCCAATAGCTTTCATCACTTTATTTATTCTGAGCATGCATGGCACTTTGTCCGTTGGATTTGTGTACACATGATCGGAATTTCCGACAACGGATTTTGTTGTCGGAAAATTTTATATCCTGCTCTCAAACTTTGTGTATCGGAAAATCCGATGGAAAATGTGTGATGGAGTCTACACACGGATGTGATATTTTCTATTTTTGCACCATTTATAGGAAATAAGCACATGGAAATGTAAATGTATTGCAGAGATGTATTGCACATTTATTTATTTAGTTTACCCATATAATACATTTAGATTGCATGCCCATAAATGTGTTAAGTGTGCTTTCTGCTGTAAACAAGCTCTGCTTTCTTGGATTTTCTAAATAAAGCTACTTAATTATTAGCAATCTCTTGTAAAATCAAACCTTCTGGTTCTGAACTATCTGCATATGTACTGTATGCTAGTTCACTTATGCTACAATATACAGTTTCTCACCAGAAAGAGCTGCATTTGCAACATCTGTAACATGGACTGACCTGGATGCTCTTAATTGGTTGCAAAAGGACCCACAATTTATTTCTCATAAAACAGCACATTTATTAAAGGACATTGTTTATTTTGAACTGTACATTGCAGGAATATAAATGCTTCAGATGATTTTATTTGAAAAATATTTTTTTTCTTACCTTGGAATTTAACAGCCAAACATGCAGCGTTGTCTTTATATTGTTTGATGTTTTACGCAACATGCTGGGAAACAGGACTTATTAAGGCAAAAGTCAAACAACACCAACAGCTATAGAGACACAGCAGTGGTTGACTAATCCATTCAGCACAGTCAGGAAACAGCTAGCCTTTGAATAAAAATATACTATGCATGACTCATGCAAAGCAATGTCAACTTATTCGATTTTTTTTATATTTTCCTAATGATTTGGATGTAAGAAAAAATTGAGCCAAAGTCATTTTCTTTGGCTAACTCATCTTGAGGAGACAAAAACGGGGTGATAAGGGCTTATGTGGAACAGTTGTTATTAGTGTAGCCATGCTTTTCTAATATAGGCATTACAGTTGTGATGATTACAAGCAAGTTTGGCTCCCTCTAGTGTCCTTTTAATGCTATTAAGACTTTTGTTTAGTTTCTGTGAAGCAGCGTTACAAGGCATTGTGGGAGATGTAGTTTAATGAGGAAATGACTCATGTGTTAACTTTGTTTTGAAACTACTAAACCCACAATGACAAGTCACAGACCCACAAGGCCAAGTTACTGCGCTGCATGCTGGGAGCAGGAATAAAAGGAGGAGCGTGGCCATTTTTCGGTCTCTTGGGATGCCATTCAATATCTGCCTGCAGTGAGGTCTGTGTGAGTGACCGGGAGACTGCGGCCTGCCAGGCGCAGAGCAGAATAAATCGGCCTCTAAGGTGTTCCAGAGCACAGCCAGCTGGGTCAGCGTGCGGATGGACCGGAGAACCCAAGATTCCTAGAGGTTTCCTGCATTTCAGCCATCAACCATCTAAAGGAGCGGTGCGGTGTGACAGCGCCAGCTTTGGATCAGACTGCGATATTAGGAAAGGAGTTCGGAGGGAGTTCTACAGTACTTGGACCTATTGTGGTGAGCGGGCACTTGCCCAGATCAATAGAGTGTACTGATTGCTGGGCGAGCTGGTTACAGATTGCTGGTGGGGCTTGTAGTTCCATGGAGTTATTATTGCATTACCCTTACAGTTAAGAAGGAAGAGTTACAGGAGTGCTGTTTCCTCATTACAACTAAAGAAATAGTCATCAGCACAACCATCACTCTACAGTTTGTTTCTTTATGTTTCCCACTTGGATTACAAATAACTGCAGTTCAAATCAACAGGCTAGCTGAAGAAAACCTGAAGATAAGGAACTCTTGTCACCCTGATGCTTTGCTCAGGGTGACAAGAGTTCCTTATCTTCAGGTTTTGTGTATATAACCCATGTTCGACTCGAACATCGGCTGTTTGATCGTTCACCGAATTGCGAACTTAATGGGCCGTTCGCGCCAAGTTCGTGTGCTGCAACCAGTGCATTGCTGGTTGATGATTGGCCAAGCATGCACTATGCATGCTTGGCCAATCACAGCGCCGTCGGTAGAGAGAGCTATAATTGGCCAAAGCCAGGGTGACTTTGGCCAATTATGGCTCAGGGGGTTTAGAACACGCGCCACACTATATAAGGCTGCCTGCACGACGGCCCTGTGTAGTGTGTTCCAGCGTGCTGAGAGATAGAGAGAGAGACAGTGTCATTTCATTTGAGTTAGCTAGATTAGGCAGGACAGTCCGTGAGTTAGCTGCACTTACAGTGTATTGTGTATATATATATGCATCCCAGGTGTTGCATGTATATATATATATACACACTGTATTCAGTTTAGCTAGATCCGTTCCTGTTATCTTCCTACTGACAGGCAGGCTTGTCTTGTTACAGTATTTACAGCTACCTGAAGAAAATTGCTGGTGTTCTTTTGATCCTATTAGTACCACAGTCAGGCAGCTAGACTATTTACAGTTAGTGTAGTGCGTCCTCCTCGCAGTGTTCAGCTAAAACTACAAGTTAGTGTAGTGAGACCTCTGCACAGTGTTCAGCTAAAGCTACACGTTAGTGTAGTGCATCCTGCTCACAGTGTTCAGCTAAAACTACAAGTTAGTGTAGTGCGACCTCTGCACAGTGTTCAGCTAAAGCTACAAGTTAGTGTAGTGAGACCTCTGCACAGTGTTCAGCTAAAGCTACAAGTTAGTGTAGTGTGTCCTGCTCACAGTGTTCAGCTAAAACTACAAGTTAGTGTAGTGCGACCTCTGCACAGTGTTCAGCTAAAGCTACAAGTTAGTGTAGTGCGTCCTCCTCACAGTGTTCAGCTAAAACTACAAGTTAGTGTAGTGAGACCTCTGCACAGTGTTCAGCTAAAGCTACAAGTTAGTGTAGTGTGTCCTCCTCACAGTGCTCAGCTAAAGCTACAAGTTAGTGTAGTAAGACCTCTGCACAGTGTTCAGCTAAAGCTACAAGTTAGTGTAGTGCATCCTCCTCACAGTGTTCAGCTAAAGCTACAAGTTAGTTTAGTGTGACCTCTGCACAGTGTTCAGCTAAAGCTACAAGTTAGTGTAGTGTGTCCTCCTCACAGTGTTCAGCTAAAACTACAAGTTAGTGTAGTGAGACCTCTGCACAGTGTTCAGCTAAAGCTACAAGTTTGTGTAGTGCGTCCTGCTCACAGTGTTCAGCTAAACCTACAAGTTAGTGTAGTGCAACCTCTGCACAGTGCTCAGCTAAAGCTACAAGTTAATGTAGTGTGACCTCTGCACAGTGTTCAGCTAAAGCTACAAGTTAGTGTACTGCGTCCTCCTCACAGTGTTCAGCTAACCTACAAGTTATTTTTTTGCGAGCTCTGCACAGTGTTCAGCTAAAGCTACCTGTAGAAGGTTGGTGGTGTTTTCCTGATCCTATGACTACCGCAGGCAGCTAAATAAGCTACAAGTTATTTTTTTGGGAGCTCTGCACAGTGTCCAGCTAAAGCTACCTGTAGAAGGTTGGTGGTGTTCTCATACTACAGGCAGGCAGTTGATTTTGCTAGCTGCAGTATCAGTACATATATATATATATATATATATATATATATATATATATATATATATATATATCCTAGCTTAGTGCAGCTACAGGCCATTAGTATGTCTGGAAGGCCAACAAGGAGAGGCAGACAGTCACAAGCCAATAAAAGAGGGCAAGCAGGCTCTGTGTCTAGAGGCAACACTGCTGGTCGTGGAGACGGTGCATCCTTATCAGCATGTGGCCGTGGGACATGCTTGGCCTTTTTTCAGCAGCTGGCCGTGTTGAGCCGCAAAATGCGGAAGACTTGGTCGAGTGAATGACCAAGCCGTCCTCATCCTCCTCATCCTCTCTCACCCATGCTCAGGGTACTTTGTCTGGCAAAGCAGCGGCCTCTTCCCTCGGCTCAATGTCATCAGTGACTCCTTCTCTAGCCCCACCATGTCCTCCTGAGGAGTCCCTCGAACTGTTTGACCACAGTGTTGGGTACATGCTCCATGAGGATGCCCAACGTTTGGAAGGCTCTGATGATGATACTGAGCTAGATGAAGGCAGTAACATTAGCACGGACAGAGGGGTGCCCAAGAAGGACAGCAATCTGGCAGTCATGCTCCCCCTGCTGCAGCATACTGCCAGGTTTGCTCCAGTGATGAGGAGGGAGGGGATGATGAGGTCACTGACTCAACGTGGGTGCCTGATAGGAGGGAGGATGAGGAGGAGGAGGCGGCACATCACCAATGAGGCAGGATGCCCTCCAGGGGCCAGCCTAAGGGCAGCACACTGACTGCATCACACCCCAAAGCTCTGCATGTGCAGGGCGAATGTGCCGTTCCTCAGTGGCAGGTACCCAAATGCCACTTTTTCTCACAGAAGGCGATTCCGGCTCTCTACCGGCATGTGGAAGGCAATGTCTTGGCCTCGCTGGACAAGGCGGTCAGCGGTAAGGTGCATATTACCGCTGACTCATGGTCCAGCAGGCATGGACAGGGACGTGACCTAAATTCCCGCACATTGGGTGATTCTGCTGGCAGCTGGGAAGGATGCAGGACAAGGTGCAGTAGTGTTGGAGGTTGTTCCACCACCACGCCTCCAAAATGACACTACTAATGATTGTGACACTCCTCTCTCCTCCACCCCCTCCTCTTCTTCTTTCTCCATGGCCTCTTCCTGTGCTTTGTCCTCGGAACCAGCGGTGCTCCATAGCCGTTGAAGGGGCTACACAAGTATGCAGGCCAAAAGATGCCATGCGGTGCTTGAGCTGGTGTGCTTGGGGGACAGGAGCCACACTGGGGCAGAGATTCTGTCAGCTCTGCAGGGGCAGGTTCAGAGGTGGTTGATGCCATGCCAACTTAAGGCAGGAATGATGGGTTCCGACAATGGCACCAACCTCCTCTCTGCCCTCTGACAGGGACAAATGACCCATGTGCCCTGTTTGGCTCACGTCCTTAACTTGGTGGTGCAGCAGTTCTTGGGCAGGTACCCGGGCTTACAGGATGTCCTGAGGCAGGCCAGGAAAGTCTGTGTGCATTTCCGCCGGTCATATAATGCCAGTGCTCGGCTTGAAGACCTCCAAAAGGAGTTTAACCTGCCCAAGAATCGCGTAATCTGTGACATGCCCACCAGGTGGAACTCAACGTTGGCCATTCTGCAGCGGCTGCACACGCAGCAGAGGGCCATCAATAAGTACCTGTGCAACTATGGCACCAGGACAGGGTCAGGGGAGCTTGGTTTTTTTCCCCACACCAGTGGGCCATGATCAGGGATGCATGCACTGTCCTGTCACCATTTGAGGAGGCTACGAGGATAGTTAGCAGTGACAGTGCATGCATCAGTGACACTGTCCCCCTTGTCCACCTGTTGGAGCACACTCTGGATGGAATAATGGACAGGGCACTTGAGGCAGAACAGAGGCAGTACGAGGATTACTTCCTTAGCTCTCAAGGCCCCCTTTATCCAGACAGTGTTCCTGCGTGCCCGCCGATCACACAGGAAGAGGACGAGGAGGAGGAGGAGGAGAGGAAGATTGTGTCAGTATGGAGGTGGAGCCTGGCACTCAGCATCAGCAGCAGTCTTTAAGGGATCAGTCCCAAGAAACACATGGACTTGTACGTGGCTGGGAGGAGGTGGCTGCGGACCATGTCATCCTAGAGAACTCCGTACGGAATGCCTCAGCAAACCTACGCTGCATGGCCTCCCTGATCCTGCAAAGCCTGCGTAAGTATCCTCGTTTTCGTGGTATCAAGGAGAAGGACCAATACTGGTTGGCAACCCTCCTTGATCCACGTTACAAGGGTAAGGTTGCGGACCTTATCTTGCCATCGCAGAGGGAGCAGAGGATGAAACATCTTCGGGAGGCCTTGCAGAAAGGTCTGTGCAACGCGTTCCCAGAGACTGGGAGGTTACAAACTCCTGTTTCTGGACAACTTGTTGCTGAGGCTTCGGTCAGTCAAAGAAGGAGCGGTGGAGAAGATGGCCGTCTGACCGATGCGTTCAGACAATTTTTTGGTCCGCAGCCCCAAGGTATGATCGGTTCCAGCAACCATCGTCAGCGTCTGTTTTACATGGTGCAGGAATACCTAGGGGCAAGATCTGACTTGGACACCTTTCCCACCAAAAATCCTCTGGGTTACTGGGTCTTGAGGATGGATCACTGGCCAGAGCTTGCACAGTATGCAATTGAGCTACTGGCCTGTCCTGCATCCAGCGTTCTTTCAGAACGCACATTCAGTGCTGCTGGAGGCTTTGTAACCAATCACAGGGTGTGTCTGTCCACCGACTCGGTCGATCGTCTGACCTTCATAAAAATGAATTAGTCTTGGATCACCACCAGCTACCAAGCACCTGATGCTGATGTAACTGAATAATTTTTTTTGAAATCTCAGATCCCTTCAAAGACTGCCTATGCTGATGCTGAGTGACTATCCTGAGTAATTATCCTCTTCCACCCAATAATCACACTGATAGCTTGTAAGAACATTTTTGGTTCTGGGCACCACCACCAGTGCCTAAGGTCCAATTATTCAGTCCCTGTTTAACAGGGGCATGTAATTACAATTTTTGATGCAATACTTTGCAGCAGGGCTCGTTTCTGCGTTCCAACTAGAGTATCTGTGAGGGGTTGCAGTGTTGTGGCACCAGCACAAGTGCCTAAGGCCCAATTTTTCAGCCCCTGTTCAACAGAGGCATGTAATTACAATTCTTGATCTAATATTTCACAGCAGGGCCCGTTTCTGCGCCCACCAAGAGCGAGTGAGGACAGTGTTGTGGCACTAGCACCACCACCACCAAAGGCACAGTTTTTCTGCCCCTGTTCAACAGGGGCATGTAATTACAATTCTTGATCTAATATTTCACAGCAGGGCCCTGTGAGGGCTTACAGTGTTGTGGCCACAACAACACCTAAGGCCCAAATTTCTGCTGAGTATATAGGGCAGGCCCCTACTTTCAAACATCCAACTTACAAAGGACTCCTACTTGCAAACGGAAGGAGACAACAGGAAGTGAGATGAAATCTACCCCTAGGAAGGGAAATTCTCTCCTGTAAGAGTTAATATGGGAAAAACGTTTCTCCTTTCCACTGATGCTTTATCACCAATCCTTGTTTCATAAAAAAACCCAAATGATCAAAAAACATTTGTCATTGGGACAAAAAATGAGGTGAAATCTTCTGAAGAGGAGCACAGACAGCAAAACAAATGTCACGGGGTGATAACCCTTCCCTATGTCTTCCAAAAAGCTTAAAATAGATTTTTTTTGGCGGAGCTAAACACGTTAAAAATGTACCAGTTCAAAATTACAAACAGATTCTAGTTAACAACAAACCTACAGTCCCTGTCTTGTTTGCACCGCCTGTATACTGCTGTTCAGAGTATATAGGGCCTGGTGGCCCCACGTCTTTCCTTTTTTTAATTTAGGTGCGGGGTTCCCCTTAATATCCATAGAAGACCCAAAGGGCCTGGTAATGGACTGGGGGGTACCCATGCTGTTTGTCTCACTGATTTTCATCCATATTGCCAGGACCCGACATTACGTTAAAGCCGCAAGCAGTTTTAAATGACTTTTTTTCCTTTAAAAATGACATTTTGTGCAGGGACTGTTCTAAGCACGGGAAACATGCGCCACTTTACAGGCATACTATAGACACCCCCCCCAGGTATGATATTTAAAGGAATATTTCACTTTTTTTTAACTTTAAGCATCATTAAAATCACTGCTCCCGAAAAAACAGACATTTTTAAAAGTTTTTTTTGCATTTATACATGTCCCCTGGGGCAGGACCCGGGTCCCCAAACCCTTTTTAGGACAATACCATGCAAATTAGCCTTTAAAATGAGCACTTTTGATTTTGAACATTCGAGTCCCATAGACGTCAATAGGGTTCTAACGTCCATGCGAATTTTCGGTCCGTTCGCAGGTTCTGGTGCGAACCGAACCGGGGGCTGTTCGGCTCATCCCTATCCAGTAGCAATCCCTATGTTTTTCTGTAATAATATGCCTATCTCTCCGTAAGAACACATGTATTCAGCTTGTATTTCCCAAAATTGTGCCAGCTTTAACGTTCCCCATCCTCAAGTGCAACATTTCTAAAACAATGGATCATGAGTTTCATCTGCTTCATTGTTCCACTTCATATGGTGAGTGAATGCTGTCTCCATCATATAAACATATAAATAAGAGGAATGAGAATGTACTGCCACAGTGAACCATGCTGGACATGACTCACTCTATATGTTGGTGGAAGGAACCAGCTTAAGGCATGCAATTTGAAGCATCTGCATTTTGGAAGGATGAGCATAGCTGACATGTATTTGGATATATGAAAATAAACTTTTTCAAAAGTGCTTTACTACTACTTTCATCCAGCCTCAAAAATTGAAAAAATTGAATTTCTAAATCAATTTGTAAAATAGATAAATAAATAAAAATGCCATAAAAATATCCCATAGTTTGTAGACACGATAACTTTTGCCCAAGCCAATCAATATACGCTTATTGGGATTTTTTAACAAAAATATGTAGCAGAATACATATTGGTCTAAATCGATGAAGAAATTGGATTTTGTTACATATTTTTTTATTGGATATGTTTTATAGCAGACAGTAAAAAATATTGTTTTTTTTTTTTTTCAAAATTGTCTGTCTTTTTTTGTTTATAGCACAAAAAATAAAAACCGCAGAGGTGATCAAATACCACCAAAAGAAAGCTCTATTTGTGGAAAAAAAAGACATTAATTTTATTTGGGTACAGCATAGCATGACTGCACAATTGTTAGTTAAATTGATGCAGTGCTGTATCGCAAAAAATGGCCTTGTCCAGAAGTGGGTAAAACCTTTTGAGACTGAAATGGCTAAAGAGATCTGGCACAGTCTATCTGCTTGGATTTTCTATGCATTTCCCTTCATCAGTCGGACTTGAACTTTTAGGAATGTGGGTGGGGCCAATGGTCAGATGGATCTTAAAAGGTAACAGGCAAAATATCTTCTTTAATCATTTTAATGCAGTATTCTTCCTTCAAAATACAAAGAGGCACTTATGTATATCAGTCTTAACCTCCCTGGCGGTATGATTATTTCAGATTTTTGGTGCTGAAAGAAGGTATAACTATTTTGCATGGAAATTTGGCGTTTTATATTGTAGGCCTGTAATTCTTATGCCGCGTACACACAAGCGGACTTTTCAGCATCAAAGGTCCGACGGTCTTTCCGAAAGAACAGTATTTATAATATAAAACTGCATGCAGGACACTGGACAAACCACTAGGGACAAAAGGGATGTGAAATAATTTCATACAGTAATTTAATCTGTAACAGTGTACTGTATGTATAGTGTGTGTTTCCATTTTTGAATTTGGTGACGTTCTCCGTCCCCGTGCGTCGCAATGCTCGCAGGGAACGAAGCCCGGCTCCATGATGAATCGGGCAGAGGACGAGCCACTCACACTGCAGGGAGACATCGCAGGATCCAGGGGACAAGGTAAGTAAGCTCTTCCTGGATCCTGCAATGTGATCCCGAGTCTGGCTCGGGGTTACCGCTTTTGATTCTGAAATTCCACCCCGAGCCCCCCGGAATACCGCCAGGGAGGTTAAGGCAGAACAGTAATACAGGGATATATATATATCTATATATCTATATATAGATATATATATATATATAGATAGATATGTATTATATATATATATAAATATGTATGAGGTTGCCCAAAGCATGCGTCCTTAAATGTATAAATATGAGGCTTTTTGTAGAAGATCCAAAAGGCATGCTGTCCTAGCAGAGCAGTGCCTATTAGCTGGCACACTGGTGAGCATACTTACTCAGACACCAGGTGGTCACTATGGGTGTCCAGGAAGTCTCTAAACTGTCTCTTCTCAAAAGGAACCTGTCCCTACTTGAAACTTTGGGAACATTGTGGGCTTCCAAAATGCCTTCCTTTGGATCAACTGTGGGTAAAGGAGTATATATGAAGGTTTTCGGTTTGTGTGTGTTTTGTTTAGTTTTTTTCCCTTTGGCTTGAACTGGATAGGCATTTTTCCTTGTCAAAAGAAGTTTATTGAGTATACAATATTATAAAGATACATAAAGTAAGTTTACAAGGATCTTTAAAGTAAGCTCATTGTTTTACAGTAGGGTTTATATAGGTAAATATCATGAAATTTCAAACATTAAACATTGGGTTCACGTAAACCTAAATTAAAGATATATATCATTTCCTTAGTTACTTTTGTAGGTATTTAAATGATTTATACCTACTATACATATTGTTTACAAGTGGATAGGCATTTTTCAACCAGACTACCTATGTAACTATGTAAGTAAGGGCTACATATCACCCCTGTGTCTAAAAGATGACCACTCAAATCTCAAGAGAACTCTCCCAATATAAAGCCATGGTGCCAGGTGTTGGCATTTAGTGGGGAAAATGGGAGCTTCACGCCAAACACTACAACACAGGTAGTATTAAGAAAGTAGAAGGTAGTGTTTGCTGGTTCTAGCTAGTGTGTAATTTTCTAGCTGTTTTCCAGAGCATTCACAGTTTAGGTTTCCCTAGCACATTTTGTTGAGTGGCGGGTCTACCTTTTGGTAATACATAAATAAGCTTTAGAGATTTATGCATACCTTTAGTAATGTTCTGCAAAGGCACCTGCTTCATACTTATGATATAAAATGTAAAAGCAGTAGGTTTGGTGCCAAAGCAGTAAATTTAGAAAGCCTTTACCCTTCTCATTTTGGGGGTATTTTGCTGTGGGACACCATCATCCACTTTTATTCAATCCCCCTCCTCAGCCCTTGTTGTTGGTGAAAGTGCTATCTGCCCACTCTCAGCTCTTCTAAACCTGAATGTTGCACAGGCATCAAAGACACTACCAGCACTACTACTACTGTACACTACACTACATGCAGTGGGATTGACAACTGTCTCATTTGTAGGCTGAGTAGTCTTTGCCTAGTATATAACACGTTGGTCACACTGCTCATTGACAATCTGAGACTATTTCTGTAGAAGAATTGGCTGTTTTGCATGTTAGTGGTAATAGTGCTCCAGTGCGGTCTTTTAAATTTAGCATTACAACAGTTGTAATTTTTATCTCAGGTTTGATCACAGAAAGTTAAAACAGAACATCATAATGTAAGAAGGAAACTAGCCTATTAATTCCTTTTTTAAATTATTTACCATATCCACTGGATGGCTCTGTTGGTCCATTAATTAAAAGAAGGTAAAGCTATAAAAGTTGGATATGAAATCCCTATATGTTTAGAAATACTCACAATTCAAAAGATATCAACATTAACAACTCCTGACACCATTAAAGGGGCTATTCTTTAACTGATGAGGCATATTACAATATAAACTGGCTTTTACATATATATATATATACATAAGAGGAGTATAAAAAAGAGGGAGTAAAATAGATTTAGTATTTAAGAAAATAGATTTTAAAGACAACTGGTTCACATTTAAAGTTTTTCCTGTATTACATACAGACGATAGTAAGTTTGACCTTTCAGACAAAAGGAAAATAAAGTGTAGCATTGATATACAACAGTATACTTGCTTAAACATATAGAATAGCAAACATAAATGTGTTAACTCAATATCTCAAAAGTCATATTGGCCATAACATTGATGAGTACATTACTGAGCAAGAACTGGGAATGCAGCCTATGTTCACAATGGATCCCTGATCCACCAGGGAATACACTCCGCTCCTTCAGTTAGTATGTTAAAAAAGTGAGACATAATAAGGAAGAATAGTATTTCCTTATTAGTGGAATGGCATCAAAAGGGGAGGGTATCTTGCCTAAAAAATAATGTGTTTATTGTATTTGCTGGTTTGTATTTTTAGCTCACTAAATACTTTCATGCAGTAACCTAACCCTAATGCATTACCTATCCTTTATTTTGTAGGAAGAGAACACTGGACTTCTCAATGATTAAGTTTGGCAACATTGGCTCACTTTTTTACAGCTTGTCTCTGACTGAATATCCACACAAGACCAGTAAGAGTGCCCTTTTTCAAAATATTTTACTTTTCATTCATTCACTTTTCAGGTCTACATATCCCATGGTACCTTGCTACCAGTGAATCTTGTACTGACTCTGTATTCTGAAACTCCTCCTCTTAGCATGTCTGTAGTTTAGGAAGCAGGCTCTATGAATTCTGTGTGTCACAGAATTCAAGGAAGTAAAGTTGTGGGGAGCTTCATAAAGTAATTTTGCAAACTTCAAGATCGTTCAGAGTAATAGAAGTAGGCTAGAATTAATTGAAATACCATGCAGAAATGAATATATTATTTTACATTTTGACCATAGATTTGCTTTAAACTAGCCTAAAGGACAATACAGTGTCTGACTCTGGCAACATTTTTTATTTTTTTGTGGTTTCCATACATTTTTAACAAAATGCAAATACATTCCCTTGATTTCAAACATAACCTTAAATGGTACTAAAATCTAAAAGTTTTTAGCTTCATGCATTCTCTGAATTAAAAAAAAAAACAAGTACCTGTCCTGCCCCCTCTATCCCTAAACAATTGTCTTGCTACATGTTATTTTTCCATTGCTGTTTCTGTCTTCAGCACCACTTCTCTCACTTCCTGCTTTCACACGAGAAACTGAGAAGAGGAGGAGAGGGACCTTTCTGTACAATGATGTTGTACAGAGCAGGAAATTATAACCTCTTTTTTATTAGGATACTAGAAAAAAAATTCTTAGCTTTTAAGCTGTGTTTGGGGCAGGATTATACACAGGACTCTATATGCAGCTTCTATTGCTTTGAAGAGATGGCAATGTATAGATAAAGGACAATGGTGAGAGACAGTTTTTTTTTTAAAGTTCATTAACATAAAACGAACAGGCCTTGAGATCTTTACCCTTTAAGACAGATAGTCCTGCTCATCCAGTTTTAAGCTGGCCGTAGACGGTTCGGATCTCGACCAGCTGAGAAGTAGGGCACCAGAACACCGCGAACAGGCAAAAAATTTGTGCGAACAACGTTTATGGGAAGTCTATGGGACTTTAACGTGAAAAAGGGTGTTAAAGGCTTATATGCAAGTTATTGCCATAAAAAGTATGGGGACCTGGGTCCTGCCCCAGGGGACATGTATCAATGCAAAAAAAAGTTTTTAAAACAACTGTTTTTTCAGGAGCAGTGATTTTAATAAAGCTTAAGGTGAAACAATAAAAATGAAATCTTCCTTTAAATATCGTACCTGGGGGTCCCCTTAGTCTACCTGTAAAGTGGCGCATCTGTCTTATGTGTTTTTCTGTGCTGCAGTAAAATTACATTTCTAAAGAAAAAAATGTCATTTAAAATTGCTTGCGGCTGTAATGTATTACCGGGTCCCGGCAATATAGATAAAAATCAAGGAAAAAATTGGTGTGGATTCCCCGCCCCAGTCCATACCAGGCCCTTCGGGTCTGCTATGGATATTAGGGGAACTCCACGCCAAAATTAAAAAACAGTGTGGGGCCCCCCAAAATCCATAACAGACCCTTATCCGAGCAAGCAGCCTGGCAGACCAGGAAAAGGGGGGGACGAGCGAGCACCCCCTTCCTGAACCATACCAGGCCACTTACCCTCAACATGGAGAGGGTGCTTTTGGGTCCCCATGGAGGCAGAGTATTTTCATTTTTTTTCCTATTTTTCGGGTTCGTCGGGTGGCATGATTGAAGATGGATGGATATCGCGGGACACTTTTTTTTTTTCTTTTTTAATAAAGGAATTATCAAAAACTGTGCATTGTGGTTTTTACTTTTTGACACTTTTTTTGGTGAATGGGTAGGAGTACAATGTACCCCTACCCATTCACATAGGGGGGCACGACCTGGGGGCCCTCTTGTTCATGGGGGCTTCCAGATTCTGATAAGCCCCCTGCCCACAGACCCCCACAACCACCGGGCAAGGGTTGTGGGAATGAGGCCCTTGTCCCCATCAACATGGGGACAAGGTGCTTTGGGGGCAAGCAGCATGGTATGGTTCAGGAGGGGGGGCACTCGCTTGCCCCCCCTTCCTGGCCTGCCAGTCTGCTTGCTCGGATAAGGGTCTGGTATGGATTTTGGGGGGACCCCACGCCACTTTTTAAAAAAAAATTTGTCGTGAAGTTCCCCTTCAAACCTATGCTAGATCCAAAAGGGCCTTGTATGAATTTTGGGGGGGACCCCACTCCGTTTTTTTTAAATTGTGGCATGAAGTTTCCCTTTAAATCTATACCAGACCCTAAGGGCCTGGAATGGACTGGAGGCGCCACTAACTAACCTGCCTCTAGCTACCTTCTCTCATTCATAACACTTTATACGGCCGCCACATAAGCAGCCTTATATAGTGTGGGGCATGGACTTAGCCCCTGGGCCATGATTGGCTAAAGGCAACCTGCCTTTGGCCAATCATGGCTCTCACAACACAGCGCGCTGTGATTGGCCAAAGCATGCAGGTTCATGTGCATGCTTTGGCCAATAATCAGACATCAATGCACTGCGATCTCGCAGTGCATTTTGGGGCGTTCCGCGGTGCTCAAATTTGCCACGAATGTCCCATAATGTTTGGTATTCGCCGAATGGGCGAATACCCGATGTTTGAGTCAAACTTACGTTCGACTCGAACATCGGGCTCATCCCTACTTAGAAGGAACCGGCTGAGATTCGAACCATGTATGGACAGGCTGATTGTACCCAAGTCGATCCATTGACTGACTTGGAGATACAACCGGCATTATGGATTTTTGCATGCGATTATTGCCAGTAGCTATGCAGCTAGAAAAAATTACTGTGCCCCCCCCCCCCCTACTGGGAGAATACAATAGCTTTACGGGAGGGATTTCCCCATCAACACTGACTGTGTTGATGGGGGAATCGAAAGAAAGTTACAGGAAAGAAAATATCATCTATGGCCAGCTTTAGTGATAATGAAATCTTCCAGCACAATACAGACAGGTTTAATTATTGAAAACACCAAGGAATAGCCCCCCATAAACAGGGAGCACAGAGTAGGATTGCATACTCCTGGAGTTTTCAGAAAAGAGCATAAAATAAGATAAGCTGCAAGTTTTAAATATGTTTCTTACAGTTATGCTTTGTGAATGGGAACATGTAACTAATATAAAGTAGGTGTTATTCCAATCTGGCTGCGAAAGTGGAAACATACTTGAAGATTTGCTGTTATAGGAAACATATAAGAATATTAATTGTGTCTAAGCAGAACCCTGGAAATCTACCTTTTGTCCTTAATCCCTCATAAAAAATAGCACAATGCACTTCCTGGCATCTGAATGTGCACTCCTGTGCCTACAGCCTTATAGCTGTATATCTGTTGTGTACAAGGCATTGCTTGCCTGTTACTACTAGTATTAAAAGATTTGGAGTGAGATTTGTTGATATCACTTCTGCGCTGTTTGCTGAAAATGAATCCTGTTCATGAGGACCTGCACGACATGCATCTTCCTGCTTCTACTTTATTAATCCTGTGGGTCTGTATTTATTATACCCAGACCAGATCATCAGTTATCAGCAGCCAAGCTCTGGAATGAGGACACAAAGCCACTGGGCCTCTACCAATATGGCGGGCCCCAAACAGGGACACGGGGGGTGGCACTTTATCTAAGGAACATCTTTGCTTGTTAACCAGTTGCCGGCCGCCGCACGACGATGTACGTTGGCAGAATGGCACGGGCAGGCATAAGGACTTACCTGTACGTCCTTGCCTGCCCGCGGGCGGGGTGTCCGAGCGGATCCCCCCCGGTGCCTGCGGCAGTCGGATTCTCATCAGGAGCGATGAGAGGTGAGGGGGAGGCCACTCATTCGTGGCTCCCCCCTCGCGATCGCTCCTGGCAAATTAAATGCTTCCTCGGCTTCTGTATAGTAAACAGAAGCGGAGGAAGTGATGTCATCTCTCCTGGGCTCGGTATTTTCCGTTCCGGCGCCGAGGAGAGAAGATATCCGAGTGAGTGCACAAACACTACACACACAGTAGAACACGCCAGGCATACATTACACCCCCCATCCCCCCCTCGATCACCCCCTGATCACCCCCCAATCACCCCCCGTCACACTGACACCAAGCAGTTTTTTTTTTCTGATTACTGCATTGGTGTCAGTTTGTGACAGTTAGTGTGGTAGGGCAGTTAGTGTTAGGCCCCCTTTAGGTCTAGGGTACCCCCCTAACCCCCCCTAATAAAGTTTTAACCCCTTTATCACCCCCCGTCGCCAGTGTCACTAAGCGATCGTTTTTCTCATCGCTGTATTAGTGTCACTGGAGACGCTAGTTAGGGAGGTAAATATATAGGTTCGCCGTCAGCATTTTATAGTGTCAGGAACCCCCATATACTACCTAATAAAGGTTTTAACCCCTTGATTGCCCCCTAGTTAACCCTTTTACCAGTGATCACCGTATAACCGTTATGGTTGACGCTGGTTAGTTTATTTTTTATAGTGTCAGGGCACCCGCCGTTTATTACCGAATAAAGGTTTAGCCCCCCTGATTGCCCGGCGGTGATATAAGTTAGGTTTTAGGGTAGATAGGGTCTGCGTCGCCCCAGGCAGCGTCAGGTTAGTGGCAGTAGCGCTAACACCCAGGCACGCACCATACACCTTCCTTAGTGGTATAGTATCTGAACGGATCAATATCTGATTTAAAAAAAAATGAAAGGAACAGTTTTAAAAGCACCCCTGTCCCCCCCTGCTCTCGCGCAAAGGCAAACGCAAGCGTCGGTCTGTCGTCAAATGTAAACAGCAATTGCAACATGCATATGAGGTATCACCGTGAAGGTCAGATCGAGGGCAGTAATTTTAGCAGTAGACCTCCTCCGTAAATCTAAAGTGGTAACCTGTAAAGGCTTTTAAAGGCTTTTAAAAATGTATTTAGTTTATCGCTACTGCACGTTTGTGCGCAATTTTAAAGCATGTTATGTTTGGTATCCATGTACTTGGCCTAAAATCATCTTTTTTATTTCATCAAACATTTGGGCAATATAGTGTGTTTTAGTGCATTAAAATACTGAGTGAAAAAAAAATGAAACACACACCATTTTAATCTGTAGGGCAATATATAATGTTCGGGGGTTCAAAGTAATTTTCTTGCAAAAAATAATTTTTTCATGTAAACAAAAAGTGTCAGAAAGGGCTTTGTCTTCAAGTGGTTAGAAGAGTGGGTGATGTGTGACATAAGCTACTAAATGTTGTGCATAAAATGCCAGGACAGTTCAAACCCCCCCAAATGACCCCATTTTGGAAAGTAGATACCCAAAGCTATTTGCTGAGAGGCATGTCGAGTCCATGGAATATTTTATATTGTGACACAAGTTGCAGGAAAAAGACATTTTTTTTTTTTTTTTTTGCACAAAGTTGTCACTAAGTGATATATTGCTCAAACATGCCATGGGAATATGTGACATTACACCCCAAAATACATTCTGTTGCTTCTCCTGAGTATGAGGATACTACATGTGTGAGACTTTTTGGGAGCTTAGCCGCATACTGTGCCCCGAAAACCAAGCACCGCCTTCAGGATTTCTAAGGGCGTAAATTTTTGATTTCACTCTTCACTGCCTATCACAGTTTCGGAGACCATGGAATGCCCAGGTGGCATAAAACCCTCCCAAATGACCCTATTTTGGAAAGTAGACCCCCCAAGCTATTTGCTGAGAGGTATAGTGAGTATTTTGCAGACCTCACTTTTTGTCACAAAGGTTTGAAAATTGAAAAAAGAAAAATTTTCTTGTCTTTCTTCATTTTCAAAAACAAATGAGAGCTGCAAAATACTCGCCATGCCTCTCAGCAAATAGCTTGGGGTGTCTACTTTCCAAAATGGGCTCATTGGGGGGGGTTGTGCCAGCTGGGCATTTTACGGCCTTCAAAACTGTGATAGGTAGTGAGGAGTGAAATAAAAAATTTACGCCCTTAGAAATCCTGAAGGCGGTGATTGGTTTTCCGGGCCCTGTACGCGGCTAGGCTCCCAAAAAGTCCCACACATGTGGTATCCCCATACTCAGGAAAAGCAGCTGAATGTATTTTGGGGTGCAATTCCACATATGCCTGGAGACCTAATGGCCTGTGTGAGCATTATATCATTTAGTGACAACTTTTTGTAAATTTTTTATTTTTTTTGTCATTATTCAATCACTTGGGACAAAAAATAATAATATTCAATGGGTTCAACATGCCTCTCAGCAATTTCCTTGGGGTGTCTACTTTCCAAAATGGGGTCATTTGGGGGGTGGGGTTGTATTGCCCTGCCATTTTAGCACCTCAAGAAATGGCAGTCATAAACTAAAGGCTGTGTAAATTCCAGAAAATGTACCCTAGTTTGTAGGCGCTATAACTTTTGCGTAAACCAATAAATATACACTTAATGACATTTTTTTTACCAAAGACATGTGGCCGA
Source organism: Lithobates clamitans (assembly GCA_037952925.1). Taxonomy (NCBI): domain Eukaryota; kingdom Metazoa; phylum Chordata; class Amphibia; order Anura; family Ranidae; genus Lithobates; species Lithobates clamitans. Next base: position 7,820,219 of record JBBGZY010000305.1, on the reverse strand, counting down.
ATACATTTTGGCCTAAATGTATGACTAAAATCGAGTTTATTGGATTTTTTTTATAACAAAAAGTAGAAAATATCTTTTTTTTTTCAAAATTTTCGGTCTTTTTCCATTTATAGCGCAAAAAATAAAAACGGCAGAGGTGATCAAATACCATCAAAAGAAAGCTCTATTTGTAGGAAGAAAAGGACGCAAATTTCATTTGGGTACAGCATTGCATGACCGCGCAATTAGCAGTTAAAGCGACGCAGTGCCAAATTGTAAAAAGTGCTCTGTCAGGAAGGGGGTAAATCCTTCCGGGGCTGAAGTGGTTAATTATTGCCATGCAAAAGTCATTAGATTAGATACCATTATTAAAAATATAGGAGATGACATTACTGACTTTTTTTTCTAGTTTCTTGCATAGCTGCTAATCCTGTGGCTTAATTTCAGAATAAGAATACAATCAAATTATTCAGAAGAAGCAGCAATCAAATAATAGCAGTTTATTAACTTTTATTATAATGAGTGATAAGAGATTTATAAGTGATTTAAAACCCCAAATTCTGGATTTTCCAACCTAGCTTTCATTTTTTAACTGCTTCAGATCTGAAAGGTTGGGACATTCTGAAGTTTGATGATTTAAAACACTTTCATTATGGAACCCTTGTCCAAGAAACTGCCTTTATTCTATTGTGACTTCAGTCCACATTGTCTTGCCTCTACTACCCTAATGTACTGTCAGTTCAAAGATTCCTTTCAAATGTACTTGTGGGATCATGTGGCTTGGAGGCATCAAGTGGATGCCAGAGACCTCCTCATTGGGAGATGCCTGGAGACCCAAGGGCAGCTGGGGAGCTGAGTGGACTGGAAGCTAATTCAAAGGAAATCATGACTGTACTTGTATGAAGTATAATACAGCATTTTACCTTTGTAAGCTCCGTGAGCAGGGCCCTCCCATTCCTTCTGTATTGAACTGTATTGTAATCATACTGTCCCCCTTTATATTGTAAAGCACTGTGTAAACTGTTGGCACTATAAAAATCCTGTATAATAATAATAATAATATTACACTGGAATATTTTTCACACCACCGGAGGTTTCAAATTTCATTTCACGTTATTTCGTGTCTACAGGCACATGTGCTTACTTATTTATCTTAATACTGGACACTTTCACTCCCTTCCTGTCCAGGCCAATTTTCAGCTTTCAGTGCTCTCACACTTTGACTGACAATTACTTTGAATGACAATAGTTAATCATGCAACACTGCGCTTGTCCCACCCAGCCGTTTATATACAGTGCCTGGGTGGGAAGCGGTTAATATCATACGCTGACTTACTAGTTTTTGCTGCTAAATCTTATGGTATTTATCTTGCAGTTGTTTGAAGACAAATATAAACTGCAGCATTTGGACACTAGATGGTATCAAAGGAAATTAGTAAGACAATTGTAAAATCTGCCAGGATACAGCTTGGCACTGCCATCAAAAGAGAAAGTAATGATTTTCACTATCCTTATTTGAAAAACATGTAGCTCAGAGGGGAACAAGTTATGGGTAAGTAGGCTTGCACATGCTCATCAGTCACTTACAATGTTTTATTTAAAGAAATTGGGGAGGTACATTTCTGATTTAGGTGCAAAGATCTCATAGTCTGTAGGAAATATAAGGAGTTATTGGGAGGTTTAACTCCACTATCTGCTAAAGACTGAAATGTTAGTTTTGAATGTACCGAACCTTTAAATGCATATTGAAAAATTAACAGAGAAAGTTGGCTAATGCTATGGCCTTATATGAAATATGGCAACAAATGTGTAAAGGCAACACTTATTCACCAGACGCATATATTATTAGTGAGCTCAGAAAAAAAAGATAGTATTGATGAAACACCTATTAATCAACATAAATTGTTTATCTAAATCAATTTTTACAGGTGATTTGCAAGTACACAGTGATAAATGTAATACAAACTTTAAAATTGTCACAGGATGTGACCTTGCTTTAAACACATCCCAGCTGCTTATGGAAAATTGTCTGCGAATGTACTATTTAAATGCCTAAGTGACAGCTCAACAAAGAAAGACTTCAGACAGTTCAACTTTAAGGTTTTTTGAGTTAACATGTTGTTTTAATTTCTTCCTTTATACATAATACTTCTGATTTTAACTAAAACTGGCTCCAGCCAGCATAGTAACCCAAGCAATCCTTTCAGCTGCTATACGGCATTTTTTCTTTGAGCAACTGTTACTTTTTACATTTAAAAAATGAGTCTCATTTCTTCTACGGATGGTGTTCAGGTTTGGGACAGTGCAGGGTTTGCATCTAACCAATGCCTATTTGTGGTTTGTGGACTAACTGAACTATTTGGCCTGTTCAACAGCCTGAAGCTCCTGCTGGGAGCAGCAGAAAGTCATTCCTGTATTGACGTTTTTCTACCCCTGATAAATGACAGTGACAGTTTCTTGACAGTTTCCTGCTGTGCAGGCCACAGGAGTTATTGGTTGCTGAAACACAATCATTGATTGCTAAGACGCAAATGGCTGCTGGCATCTTAGCAACCACTATCACCCTGCCTGCTGGCTTGTAATCAAGCAAGGTAGGCATCCTGGGTGATGTAATCGACCAAGTATGGTCATTACCATTGACATGGTACCAGGGTCAACCACAGTTGCTCTGTACCCTGAACTGTGACACAGTAGTCCCAGATCGCACCACTGCATGTCCCCAAGGGCATGCATGACGTTTGCTTCTGGGAGGACATACCCATACCACTGGCAGTGCTGGTATTCCTAAGCTCCTTGTCTGAAAATCCAGTGGACACAGTGGCCACAGATCATGCCGCTGCAAGGGCATGCATTAGGCGTGCTTCTGGGAAGACATACCCATATCACTGGCAGTGCTGGTATCCCATGCTCTTTGTCTGAAAACCCCTTGCCTATAAGCCTTTAAAATGTAGAGAACTAAATTTAAAGATCCATGACTACAAAGGGATTCGGAATAACGTTACCAAATTCTGAACTTGATCAGTTAGCAAGTGTCCCACAAAATGCCTTGAATACAATTGTTTTGGGAAACAGTTAAATCAATGGGTTTATTTCCACTTTAAGGGTGTGAAAAGGATCATTCATGTATTAGCCTAGTTTACTGGAGCTCTGTTAAAAAATATGTTACCCAAGCATTTTATCTTTCTCATATGTGCCTGTTGTACCATGTACGATGTTCCTTCCAGTCCCCCCGCTTTCCTATTTCAAACTGACCACACTAGGCCTGAGAGCAAAATGTAGTCAGTTTTCTGGAACAACAGTCTGCCTGTCCTCCAATGATCAGACATGCGCTGATACCTCTCCCTGCACACCCGATTCAATGGGAGGATCAGTGTGCTGCTGATTCTCCACCCCCATCTAGCTGAGCCTCATATGCAGCTGAGAACAGAGATTATATGATAGCTTATAAGAAAAAAAAGTATGTATATTTTTTTATATACAGTATACACACGTTTTGTCTTTCATTTCTATTTTAAACTAAATGGGTTGTTTTACAAGGTATTTGTTCACATATACTTTCCAAAATATGACATGTTATGAGGAAAGACATATTACATTGGACTGGAGGTTCCTAGTGCATGAACAGGTACTTATATCACATAATAATGGAGATAAATATGAGAAATAAAAGTAAATTGTTGTTCAAAGTGATAAATCAGTCTAATTTAAATTTTCCTGTTGAATTAAATATAAAACCTGACTGTTAGCAATGGTCAACAATTATTTTTTTTCATGTTTTAACTGCTCATGTTTTCAGAAGGAGCTCCCTGTGTGTGAATCTTTTTTTTTTTTAACGCAACATACCTGGTGTATTTGAGTCACAGCTTTTTAATATTGTTATAAATTACTATCTTTAAAGCAAGGGGGACCAAATGTACTAACTAAATGGCTGAAAATTTATGGTAAATGATCAACTTGAAATTGCACGTTTTGACATAGGGAGTAAGTTAACCAAAAGTTATTTTTTGCACTGGATTGAGATTTGGACATGGTTTGTGTGGTATGTCAGTTATTGATTCAATGGCGTTCCTAAAAGAACATTCCAGTGCTGGATTAAATACAGTTGGAAAATCAGAATGTCAAAAGAAATGACAAATCCTGCATTATCTGTCCAGAGTACAGTGGAAATGGGAAAATAGAATTTACTGCTTTTTGCCAGAGGTATAATTTAATATAAAGGAACAGATTTTAGAATAGTATTATATATTTCCTATTTTTGTTTACGGTATTATGTTCTGGATTTGTTTCATTAAGTTATTTAATAACATTAGCCAAACAACAGAAATAACGAAAAATCCAATTTGTGCAACGTAGCTCTTACAAACGAATAGACATATATTTAAAAATTACAAAACATGTATGTTTCCAGACTAAAATATTTCCATGTTACAGAAATAAACAAGCAATACTATTTAAAAATTAAATGCTTATACATCTCAATCACATAATCAGTGCCCCCCCCCACTAATGCCCCCAGATTGCATGGATTCCAATGGGGGATTTTTTTTAAGCACGTGATTAGAGCCAGAGGCTTTAATAGGCTTCAAAAAAGGGTGGGCTCGGCGCGCAGAGCACTGCGCCCTGAGTCCACCCAGTTGTGTGACAATAGCAAATGAATATTTGCCATTGTCACACTAATTCTCCTCCCAGCGGGTCATGAGACCCATTTCCGATTGGCCAAAATGAAAAGTGATCCTATTGGCCCAGGAGGAGGAGGGAGGAGACGCACGGTCAGAGGAGACGCACGGGGCACCCGACCGACCCACCAGCCGTAACTGAGACTCCAGGAATGGCTCACCCACAGCGGCTCAACTATCCAGCATCCAGCACTCCCCGGTTCAGACAGGCAAGGAGGGGAGATCTGAGTCATCCCAGGCAGTAAGGGACGCGTTTTGGAACATTAGTAAGTTCCTTTTTCAACCTAATGACTGCAAGTGTACACACAGTACAGCAGTCATTAGGTTGAAAAAGGAACTTACTAATGTTCCAAAACGCGTCCCTTACTGATGACTACATCCTGTTTATGCTGACTCCTGTCTCTCACTGCTGACATCACTTCCGGGATCTCCATCCATCATGAACTCGGTGTGTGTACCCATTCATCAGCTTACCGGTAGCTCTATGTTTTTGGTACAGCACAGGACACAATTGTGAGAGTCTTTACATGCCGGGGACCATTTGCATTATCAATGACTACATGCTTTTTAATTCGCCAGAGTTTGTAAGTGGTTTTAATCTTGTTTGGGGAAATAAACAGCTACTAATTCTGCACTTAGAGGCGCCTCTCTCTTCTGTCTTATTTTGTTTCAGCGTTTGCTCCTCTTTTCTGAGTGCAGCCCTCAGTTTAGTTTTAGTTTTTAATTTGCCTTTTGCTGTCACTTTTTAAATAGCTTTTTTTTTTTTTCTGGTTTCATCAGTCTATCAATTAAGGGGTGTGGTTAATTGCTCACAGGTGCCTATTTAACTGGTTGTAGGACTCAGTCTGAGCGTGCTCAGTCTGAAGCTGTGGAGTTTGGTGTAAGTGGAGCTGGAATAAGTGGGAGTTAAAAAACCAGAGTTTAAAACAGGAGGTTATAACAGGGGTCATAGTACCTGTGTAGTGTGAGTATCTGAGTGTTGTCTGAGTAGTGTGTGTGAATCGTTAGTACTTGTGTATTGTGTACTTGTGTATTGCGAGTGCATGTCGGTCTGTGAGTACCTGTGTATTGTCTTGTCGTGTACCTGTGTATTGTCTTGAGTATTAGTGCCAGGAAGCTAGCTGTTAGGTAATTTGGACAGGGTAAAATCCCCAAATCCTCACTAAATTTAATAGGTACGATGCCCGGCGGGTGTGGAGAGGCGACTCTTTGTACATCTTGCCGCATGTATGCGTTCCTTGATCATCCGATCAAGGGCGAATACTGCTGTGCAAAATGTAAGCACATTGTTTCCCTGGAAGCCCAGGTTCTGAATCTGGGGAAGCAACTGTCAGCACTGAGAAGTCCCTCCATACTAAAGGTGAGCCAGGAACGTACATGGCAGGAGCCGGCAGGGGCCAGCACAGAGGCGGGTGGAGACAGAGAGGTGCAGGCACTAGCAAAGAGTAGATGGGTGACAGTCAGGAGGGGTAGAGGGGGAAGTGCCAGAGAGGCCGATCCAGGACTGGAGCATCCCAATAAGTACGCTCCATTGAGTGACATTGGTGAAACCAGTCAGGGACCAGCACTGCTGGAGATGAGGGACTCTCCTAGCTGCCAGGGGAAGAACTCCTCCAGTGAGAGTGGGGGGGGCAGCAAAGGGAAAGGAAAGACAGATTCTGGTGGTAGGGGACTCAATTCTTAGAAGGACAGAGAGGGCAATCTGTAACCAAGACCTGAAGCGCCGAACAGTATGTTGTCTACCGGGCGCTCGGGTTCGGCACATCACGGATCTTGTGGACAGATTACTGGGAGGGGCTGGGGAAGACCCGGCTGTCATGGTGCACGTTGGCACCAATGACAAAGTCAGAGGCAGATGGAGTGTCCTAAAGAACGATTTTAGGGACTTAGGAGCTAAATTGAGGAAAAGGACCTCCAAGGTAGTGTTCGCAGGAATACTACCGGTACATCGAGCCACACCAGAAAGGCAGAGGGAGATTAGGGAAGTAAACAAGTGGCTGAAGAGCTGGTGTAGTAAGGAGGGGTTTGGGTTCCTGGAGGACTGGGCCGACTTCTCAGTCGGTAACCGGTACTATAGAAGGGACGGACTGCACCTAAATGAGGAGGGTGCAGATCTGCTGGGAATGAAGATGGCCAAAAAGTTAGAGGGGTTTTTAAACTAGGCGATGGGGGGGAGGGTCCAGAGACAGTGATAGCCAGCGCGGAAGATATTCCAGAGGGTAGTATTGGGGGCATTAGTGGTAGGTTAACCAAAGCACAAAAACACAAGGTGAGTATAGTAACAAGTCCTAGTTGCAATCTTGAAACACCCAATACGAGGACAATATGCGACTGGTCTAAACTATGTGGCATGTTCACCAATGCCAGGAGCCTGGCGGACAAGATGGGTGAACTAGAGATACTGTTGTACAAGGAGGATTTGGATTTTGTGGGAATTTCAGAGACCTGGTTCAACAGCTCTCATGATTGGCTGGCAAACATTCAAGGGTATACCCTATACCGCAAGGATAGAGAGGGTAAAAAAGGGGGAGGGGTATGCCTATATATCAAGAATAATGTACAAGTGAATGTGAGAGATGACATCACTGAGGGGGCTAGGGAGGAGGTGGAATCTTTATGGGTAGAGCTCCAAAGGGATGAAGCTAAGGGGAAAATAATACTGGGAGTATGCTATAGGCCCCCTAACCTGAGGGAGGAAGTGGAGACGGATTTCCTATCACAAATTGGATTAGCAGCAAGGATGGGAAGTGTTATCATAATGGGGGATTTTAATTATCCAGACATAGACTGGGCGGAGGGAACCGCGCATTCATTTAAGGCTCGTCAGTTCCTTAGTGTCTTGCAGGACAATTTTATGGGTCAGATGGTAGACGCACCAACTAGAAATAAAACATTACTAGAGCTACTGATTACCAACAATACAGACCTGATAACAGATGTGGAAATATGGGGCAATTTAGGTAACAGCGATCACAGGTCAACTAGTTTCAGTATAAATGACACAAATAGGAAACATGAAGGGAACACAAAGACACTGAATTTCAAAAGAGCCAACTTCCCTAAACTACAAACCTTGCTAAAAGGCATAAATTGGGATAAAATATTAGGAACAAAGAATACGGAGGAGAGATGGGTTTGCTTTAAGAGCATATTAAATAAGGGCATTAGCCAATGTATCCCATTGGGTAATAAATTTAAAAGAGCGAACAAGCATCCTGGATGGCTTAACTCCAATGTAAAAATGCATATAAAAGCAAAGGAGAAGGCCTTCAAAAAATACAAGGTTGAGGGATTATCCTCAGCATTCAGAATTTATAAAGAATGCAATAAGAAATGTAAGGGTAAAATTAGGATGGCTAAGATAGAACATGAAAGACACATAGCGGAAGAGAGCAAAAAAAATCCCAAGAAATTCTTTAAGTATGTAAACAGTAAAAAAGGGAGGACAGACCATATTGGCCCCATAAAAAATGAGGAAGGACATCTGGTTACAAAGGATGGGGAGATGGCAAAGGTATTGAATTTATTCTTCTCCTCAGTCTTCACGAGTGAATCGGGGGGCTTCAGTAACCAAAAATGCAGTGTTTATCCTCATGACACAACACAGGAAGCACCTACATGGTTAACAGAGGACGGAATTAAAATTAGACTTGAGAAACTTAACATTAATAAATCACCGGGACCAGATGGCTTGCATCCGAGGGTACTTAGGGAACTCAGTCAGGTGATTGCCAGACCGTTGTTCATAATTTTTACAGACAGTATATTGACTGGAATGGTACCAGCTGATTGGAGAAAAGCCAATGTAGCACCAATATTTAAAAAGGGCCCAAAAAACATCCCTGGGAATTACAGACCAGTTAGCCTAACATCAATAGTATCTAAACTCTTGGAGGGGATGATAAGGGACTATATACAAGATTTTAGTAATAAGAATGATATCATTAGCAGTAATCAGCATGGATTCATGAAGAATCGTTTTTGCCAAACCAATCTATCAACCTTCTATGAGGAGGTGAGTTGCCATCTAGATAAAGGAAGGCCCGTAGACGTGGTGTATCTGGATTTTGCAAAAGCATTTGACACAGTTCCCCATAAACGTTTACTGTACAAAATAAGGTGCGTTGGCATGGACTATAGGGTGAGTACATGGATTGAAAACTGGCTACAAGGGCGTGTTCAGAGGGTGGTGATAAATGGGGAGTACTCAGAATGGTCAGGGGTGGGTAGTGGGGTTCCCCAGGGTTCTGTGCTGGGACCAATCCTATTTAATTTGTTCATAAACGACCTGGAGGATGGGATAAACAGTTCAATCTCTGTATTTGCAGACGATACTAAGCTAAGCAGGGCAATAACTTCTCCGCAGGATGTGGAAATCTTGCAAAAAGACCTGAACAAATTAATGGGGTGGGCGACTACATGGCAAATGAGGTTCAATGTAGAAAAATGTAAAATAATGCATTTGGGTGGCAAAAATATGAATGCAATCTATACACTGGGGGGAGAACCTCTGGGGGAATCTAGGATGGAAAAGGACCTGGGGGTCCTAGTAGATGATAGGCTCAGCAATGGCATGCAATGCCAAGCTGCTGCTAATAAAGCAAACAGAATATTGGCATGCATTAAAAGGGGGATCAACTGCAGAGATAAAACAATAATTCTCCCGCTCTACAAGACTCTGGTCCGGCCGCACCTGGAGTATGCTGTCCAGTTCTGGGCACCAGTCCTCAGGAGGGACGTACTGGAAATGGAGCGAGTACAAAGAAGGGCAACAAAGCTAATAAAGGGTCTGGAGGATCTTAGTTATGAGGAAAGGTTGCGAGCACTGAACTTATTCTCTCTGGAGAAGAGACGCTTGAGAGGGGATATGATTTCAATTTACAAATACTGTACTGGTGACCCCACAACAGGGATAGAACTTTTTCGCAGAAGAGAGTTTAATAAGACTCGTGGCCACTCATTACAATTAGAAGAAAAGAGGTTTAACCTTAAACTACGTAGAGGGTTCTTTACTGTAAGAACGGCAAGGATGTGGAATTCCCTTCCACAGGCGGTGGTCTCAGCGGGTAGCATTGATAACTACAAGAAACTATTAGATAATCACCTGAATGACCGCAATATACAGGGATATGTAATGTAATACTGACACATAATCACACACATAGGTTGGACTTGATGGACTTGTGTCTTTTTTCAACCTCACCTACTATGTAACTATGTAACTATGTGTTGGATATATATCATTGGACCCTTGCCTCTCTAGAGATACTGTCTGCTTGGTCCTCATGCTCAGAGTGCCCTTATACACTGTACCTGGATATACCTGGCTGGACCTAGTCTCTCAATAAGCTCATCTACTCGGGGCATGGGGTAGGCATCAAACCTTGAAAGTTTCAGGAAATCATTGCAGAATCGCAGAGTCCCATTTGGCTTCGGTATCAGCACAACCGGGCTTGACCACTCACTCTGCGATTCTTCAATAATCTCCAGGTCTAACATCTTCTTCACTTTCTCCGAAATGGCCTTTCTTTGGGCCTCTGTGATAATATCATGCTCTATGACACTAGTTAGACCTGGCAAGTCTGAAAATTTTTTTTTAATTCTCCGCAAGAACTCCTTTGCGTGTTGACGTTGGATTTTTGAAAGGGTATTTGCTACTTGGATACTCTCCACCCCAACCTGAGGCTCAAGTCTTGCACTAGCCAGGAAGGTCACCGGTTCCCTGTCCATCCAGGGCTTTAACAAGTTTACATGGTATATCTGATACGGTTTTCTCTTGCCTGGCTGGTGGACTCTATAATATTCCACCCCCATTTTTCCACCACTTCAAAGGGACCTTGCCATCTGGCCAAGAATTTACTTTCCACAGTGGGAATCAACACCGCTACTCGATACCCCTCTTGGAAGTGCCTTATTTTAGCGGCCCTATTATAGACCCATTGTTGGGCCTTCTGGGCTTTTTGTAAATGTTCCTTTATCAGTGGCCTCACAGTTAGGATCCTTTCCTGCATTTGGGAGACATATTCAAGAACACTCTTATATTGAATAGGTTCACTTTTCCATTTCTCTTTAACAAAGTCAAGTAGTTCCCCGAGGTCTCCGCCCATGCACCAACTCAAAAGGCGAAAACCCGTGGAGGCCTGGGGCACTTCCCGGATAACAAACAGGAGAGCTGGCCACAGGCAGTCCCAGTCTTTCCCACCCCTTTGTACCACTCTCTTGAGCATAGACTTAAGATTCAGGGATGGTAGACTGATGTGCGCAGCTCTTTAATCCGGAACAGCTTGCACACCTCGGCCATAACCCTCAACATAAACGGAATGCCCTGGTTCGTGAGTATTTCCTTAGGAAAACCTGTCCGTGTAAACAATTGGAATAACTCCCAGGCAATAGCCTTAGAGGTGGTATTCCGCAGGGTTAGCGCCTCTGGAAATCGGGTAGCATAGTCGAGGATCACCAGTTTGTAGGAGTGACCTCGAGCAGACTTCACCAAGGGACCCACTATATCCATGGCTATCCTTTGAATGGGACCTCAATTATGGGCAGCGGGACCAAAGGGTTTCAGAAGTGGGTAATCGGAGCAGTCAACTGACAGGTGGGACATGAGGTACAGTATCTCCTCTGCTTTCAGACCTGGCCAGTAAAACCGGTCGGTGATCTGTGCCTCCGTCTTCTCAACTCCCAGGTGTCCCCCTAAAACATCGTCATGGGGCAGGTCCAGGACCTTGCATCTATACTGTTGGGGTACCAACAATTGTTCTACCACATTTTCTCTCACTTTGTTAACCCGATAAAGCAATTCATTACATGCTGCAAAGTGTGGCCAGCGCTCATTTGCACCTGGCTCTTGGGGAACCCCATTTACCACTACATCCTGTTCCTGTGCCTGGGCCAACATGGGGTTCTGCATCTGGGCAGTACCAAATGCCCCCTGGGGAACACCCAAATCCGGCAGGGCAGGGGTAGAGGCCACTTCCTCATCCTCTTCCCCCAGCATTACCTGAAGCGGAGAGGGTTCCCCTTTCAGTGTTCAGGTAGGTCTGTGAGCCACACATTTTGGTATCCTCAACAGCATCAGCATTACTTTCATCTGGATCCACATTAACAACATTTGGCAGTTCGGGGTTATTTCCCTCAACAACCGGAACAGAGGAACTAGTTTCTCCCCAGTCTCTGGACCGTTAAGGTAGTTCTCCTTGTTCCCACAGTTTGGCAAATAATGGACAGCCCCATCCTATTATAACATCATGAACCAAGTTCTTCACCACCCCCACCTCCTCAGTACCAGTGCCACATGCCATGGAGATGGACACCGAGATGAGAGGGTACTCTCTAGTGTCCCCGTGAATACACGCAACCCATAAAGTTTTGCTTACCTGGCTGATTTTCTTGAATTACTCTGGGATGAACCAGGGTTACCATGCTTCCAGAGTCCAACAAAGCCCTGGCAGGGAGGTGATTCACTCGAACTGCACACTCAAAATTTTCAAAGGTCAAGATGTGGTGTACATGCTTAATGGGCATAAAAAGGCCCCCTCCAAAGAACCCCACATTCCACTGGCTCCTCTTGCAGTGGGCAGTGTGCCCAGGTATGGCCCCAGAAATGACATCGCCAACATTGTACATCCCCTCCTCTCCAAATAGGAACAGAACACTGAGGATGTACCGGGAGTGACTCTTAGCCTTCCAGGGTGTTGTTTCCAGGGCGCCGTGGGACGTCCTTTCGAAGGGCAGCAGTCAATCGAATAGGCCGTGGCAGACTGGGACCTTGGCGCTTGGTAGGACCAAGAAGATCCTCCACCACTGTATATCGTTCCATCATCTCGGTTTACTGTTTTGGGGTCTCCATGGATGACCCACCATTGAAGGTGGTCTGGCAGTGACCTTAGGTATCGGTCCAGCATGACCCGCTCCACAATTTGGGGGCCAGACAACACTTCAGTCTGAAGCCATTTTTTACCAGTTGCACCAGGTCATGTATTTGAGAATGGGGTGGTCGATCTGGACGATACTTCCATCGGTGCGTAGTCACCCCCAGATGAGCCAGTATTTCTGCCTTTAGTTTTTGATAATCTTTAGCATCATCCGGTGGCAGGTCGAAGTAGGCTTTTTGAAGATCTCCGGTGAGGAAAGGAGCAATTAGGCCGGCCCACTGGTCCTGGGGCCACCCTTCTCTCTCTGCCGTCCTCTCAAATGTAGCAATAAATGCCTCTACATCATCACTCAGGGACAACTTCTGCAGAAAATGGCTTGCCCTCACGGTCACATGGTTGCCAGGGGCAACAGCAGCTTGCTCACAGCCCTGAGAAAGCTTCTGCACTGCTTCTTTTAAGACAGTCACCTAAGCCTGCATAACTCCTTGCTGGGTCGCCTGCTGGGCTGCCAGCTGGGCCACCAACAGGCGAGTATTTTCTTGCTGTAGAGCCAGCGCCTCTTTGTGGTGAGTTTGTTGTACCTCCAGCTGGGTTGCTAAGCACTGATTAGCTTCCTTGTGGTGAGTCTGCGCTTGCATTTTAGCCAGGGACAGCTTTATAATTAGCTTCTCCATTGGCTCAGCTTTCAGGGTTTGTACAGCTTTAACCCAGGACATAAATCCATTTTACTGTCCCTTTAAGTGTTAGTTTAAGTCCAATGCCAAAAACAGCAAAAAAAAAAATATTTTTTTTTTCTTCCTATGCCGTTAGTCTGTCCTGCCCGCATTCTCCACCAGTTGTCAAGTTCGGGGAGCTAGCTGGATCGCAAGACACAGGCTTTGCAATCAAAACAATGTTTATTTAACTTAAACAGCTTCACAGCAGCAAAAACAACGGAAAGAAACCTCAGTCTCACCGACTGGCAGAGTCCAGAGCTATTATTGCAGTTAAACAGTCCTTGGTTTTTGTCGCAGGTAACTTCCCCTGCCAGGAAGCTTCCGGGCAGGACACTGCCTTTCACTTTTATTGCTGTACACAAAACTACCATCCACAGTCTCCTCTACACTCCTCCACCTACAACTTCCTGTCTTTTTTTTAAACCCACTTCTGACAGGTGAGTTAACTTTTTGTTCCCTAAAGGGACCACAGTCCAAACAGAGGGGAAATATAGCGTCCTTCCAGGATCCAGCCACGGCGTCCTGTACACCTGTAACAAAAAATTTGCAAGTGGGAGAGTTTTATATTGCAGAAAGCTTCCTATCTTCCTGTTTACAGGAAGGAGGAGTAATGCTGCGTACACATGATCGGAAATGCCGCCAGCAAAACTCAGATGAGAGCTTTTGGTCGGAAAATGCAACCGTGTGTATGCTCCATCGGACTTTTGCTGGCGGAATTCCAGCCAGCAAAAGATTGGGAACTTGTTCTCTCATTTTCGGTTGGAAAAAGTTCAGATCAGAAATTCTGATCGTCTGTACCAATTCCGACGCGCAAAATTCCTACACATGCTCGGAAGCATTGAACTTCATTTTCTCAGCTCGACGTAGTGTCATACGTCACCGCGTTCTTGACGGTCGAAAGTTCAGAGAACTTTTGTGTGACCGTGTGTATGCAAGCCAAGCTTGTGCAGAATTCCGTCGGAAAAACCATTCAAGATTTTTCCGACGGAAATTCCGCTCGTGTGTACGGGGCATAAGAGTTTCCAAACATTAGTTATGTTTTAGGTATATGTGGTACTATACATGTGCACATGCCCCTGTGTAAATGTACTGTAATTTTTTAAACTAACCTTATTAATACATTTATTACTGGTACTTACATAGCGTCATCTTGAAATTTGTTGTGTTTAAACGTTTAAAAATATAAATGTAAATGCCTTTTATTGGGATTATATGTGATAGACCAACACAAAGTGGCACATAATTGTGAAGTGGAAGGAAAATGATAAATGGTTTTCAAATTTTTTTACAAATAAATATGTGAAAAGTGTGGTGTTCATTTGTATTCAGCCCCCCTGAGTCTTTCTAGAACCACCTTTCGCTGCAATTACAGCTGCAAGTCTTTTTGGGAATGTCTCTACCAGCTTTGCACATCTAGAGAGTGACAATTTTGCCCATTCTTCTTCGCCAAACAGCTCAAGCTCTGTCAGATTGGATGGAGAGCGTCTGTGAACAGCAGGTTCTTGCCACAGATTCTCAATTGGATTTAAAGTGGTTGTAAAGGTTTGTTGTTTTTTTTTTTTTTTAAATAACAAACATGGTATACTTACCTCCTCTGTGCAAGGGTTTTGCACAGAGTGCCCCTGATCCTCCTCTTCTGGGGTCCCCCAGTGGTGCTCCTGGCTCCTACATTCCAAGGGGGCACCCGTGCGGGCGTGGTCCTGGTCCTGAGTCCTGCTGTTGCATCCCTTGACACAGACAGCAGGACTCGGCCCCGCCCCCATCTTCCCATCAACTCTGACCAGCTTCCCTTACCCTGCTAAAGAAAAGCATCCCCACAACATGATGCTGCCCCCACCATGTTTCACGGTGGGGGTGGTGTGTTCAGGATGATGTGCAGTGTTAGTTTTCTGTCACACATCGCGTTTTGCTTTTAGGCCAAAAAGTTTAATTTGGGTCTCATCTGACCAGAGCACCTTCTTCCACATGTTTGCTGTGTCCCCTACATAGCTTCTCACAAACACAATTGGGGCTTTTTATGCCTTTCTTTGAACAATGGCCTTCTTCTTGCCACCAGAGCACATACAGTAGGTGACAGTCATGACTGTGCTATCAGGAAATCTGACTTTCAGCAGATTAAACTAGCTAACCACTCCTAGATAATTAAAAGAGTACTGTATATAAAGATTTTTTGTATGTGCCATTTGATTACAGATAAAAAGAGAAATGTGATAGCTAAAAACATATCTACCTTACAACAAGGATAGCTATTATTTTAATACAGCAAATTTGGAACAATATATGTTAAAATACATAGAATCCTGACCTCACATGACGTGAAAGGTACTGTTAATGAACAACAGACAGAGCAGCAGTGTCAAGGGCAAAAAAGAATAGGGTCCCTTTGTGCTATCTGCAAATTGGTGAGGGTGTGAGCCCTAAAATGGGCTCAAATACACACACTCTAAGTACACACCACCAGATCTTACCAGAACACCCCACAAGGGATATGGACTTTACTGGAAGGAATACCAGTTTGCAGCCCTCGGGCACACCTGTGCAGATGGCATCTGACCTCAGGTTAAAGCCAAAGCATGGTACAAAGTTAAAAGGCAGATACAGAACCAGGGACAGACCAAAAGTAAGGGTGGGTAGTGAACAAGCATAGTCAATGCAGGCTGAAATTGGTAATCAACAAGGCAAGAATGCAGGAGTGAAGGAGCAAACACAAATTAGAACCTTAGGCTAGGAAATTTCCTAGCCTAAGGATAATTTCCTGCTCAGACACAGCTAAATAGCAAGGTTGATTGACAGGATGTGTGGGGTGACTGGCAGTGAAGATGATACATCAATCAGCAGGTGTATACTGGCCATGCCTATACTTCCTAGTCCTGTGGATCAGAGGAGACTATGGTAGAAAATAAGATAGATTACAATGTGAAAGAACCACACAAAGCTGCATATTGCTTTTCTGACAATATGTGACTCGGTGGTGTCCTTAGCAACTATCATGCAGAAAATATACCTCAGTTCTTATTCAGGTGCCCTGCATCTCAATTTTGGCCTTGTTATATAGGGGTTGTACCAAAGGTGTGATCCACAGTCAAAGGATGTGGATACAACTGCTTCACCTAACTATTGACATTGGTTTATTATAGTGGTTACTGTAACACTATTCCCAAAATCCACTCAATTTTACCATCAGGCTCAGTTGACATACACTCACCTGCCACTATATTAGGTACACCTTGCTACCGTGTTTCCCCGAAAATAAGACACCGTCTTATATTTATTTTTCCTCAAGAAAACACACTATGGCCTATTTTCAGAGGGTGTCTTATTTTTATTAAGTATGGTACAACAAGCAGCATTTATTCAATTACAGTTAAGTCGTCTTCTGCTGGAACATCGTCATAACTCTCCAAACTTGGAATTCCATCCTGAATTTCTTGCGACTCCATTTCCTTTAGAACCATTGGCCCCAATCTTTCATGTCGAGCAATAGAGCACTAATGAAATGAGCAGCTCTTATCCATGTAACCTGCTCGGAGTGCATTAGCAACAACACTGTCAGTGATTTTATCCCATGAATTCTTCACCCAAATCACGACCTCTTGCAGGCTAGGTTTCACAAAGTTTCCACGCTGATTTCTTGTCATTCTATTTTCAATGTAGTCGTTAATTTCCATACGCAAATGGTCTTTGAATGGCTTGTTTATTGCAATATCAAGAGTCTGCAGATAGGCAGTCATTCCAGCAGGAATCATTATTTGATCTATTCTTCTCTCTGCAAGGAAGTTCTTCATGTCTTTAGCATGGTGAATGCTGGCTAAATCCCAGACTAGCAGACCTCTTTGGCCACCTCGCAAAACAAGTGGCAGCATTAAATCAAGCCACTTCCTTATAACTGCTTGTGTGCACCAGGCTTTTTCGCTTTCAAGAACATAAATGCCGGAAACACATTCAATCTTATCTTTCTTTCCCTTACTGATGATAACAGGTGTGGCTTTCGTTCCATCCAGACGAATTGCCAAAATACAGGTAACACGTGAACTTTCGTGACCAGTGGAGGGAACGTAGATTGAGGAGGCACCCCTCTGTTCAATTGTCGTTTGGGCTCCTTGACCCATAAACACTGCAGTTTCATCCATAGCAATCATGTTGCAAAGTTGGTATTTAGAAAAGTCAATGCCATCAACAAAGGACTTGAATGCAAGTGCTCGCTTAATAACTTCAGCATCTTCCAACTTAAACAGTGTTGTTGATTTTCTGAGAGACAGTTCATATCGCTGAAGGAAGCCATCCAGCCAGTGTTGTGATGCTTTGAATTCTGGGGATATGTCGAATTGTGGTGCCATTGCAAGGGCAAATGCTTGAATATCAGCCCTGCGCACAACAAAAGCCTTTGCTCTCCTGTCAGCAACCCATTCACTGATCATGTCTTCCAGCTCAGGAAATAAAGGTTGCCGACCTGAACCACACTTGCGCTTCTTAGCATTTCCTCTGTCCACCTGTAGACTGAGGTTATCATATTCTGCTCGCCATTTTTGGACCATTCAGATATCCAACTTCTTCTCTTTGCAGAAAGCTGTAAGATTCTTGCCCTGGGAGTCCTCCACAATTCCTTTCTTGTACTCAACAGAATAACTCTTTCTTTTTGCACTCATCTTGTCTAATTGTACAGATACTCAGGAAAAGCAGAAATAGGCCAGCAAAGGTGATCTGTAAGGTCTGGCTTATTTATCAGTGATCCAGTGAGAACTGCAAAGTGGAGCTGGGATGATCTCTATGGGGTCTCTTGGCTCAGTAGCAGACTGCTTGCTAAAGTTTTTCCCCTATCCCCTGGTGTTTGTGTGGGGTGAGAGAGACCCACAGACTGTTGCTGCTCAGTACTGGGGAGCAGCTTTACTTCTTCCCATGAGGATACACAATACAGAGCGTCCTGCTCCTCACGTCACTGAGGAGACTTTTACTTTCACTTTCACAGAACGACCTGACAGGCGGAACAGACCTTATTGATGAGGCTGGTCACAGGTCACATCCGAGATACAGTAGCAGCTGTCACGATGGGGCAGATGAGAAGGGCTGCCCGACTTCTTTACCGCTCCGCACCACTACTGTATCACTAGGTATGTCTTACGTCTTCTTTACCGCTCCGCGCCGGTACGCATAGCCACGCCTATCACTACGTCTTATTTTCGGGGTATGACTTATATTGGGCTAATGCTTAGAAATCCTGCTACGGCTTATTTTATGGGTATGTCTTATTTTCGGGGAAACACGGTAATACCAGATTTTGACCCCCTTTTGCCTTCAGAACAGCCTTAAAGTGATTGTAAAGGCTCGTCTTTTTTTTATTTTAAATAACAAACATGTCATAATTACCTCCACTGCGCAGTTCGTTTTGCACAGAGTGGCCCCGATCAGCCTCTTCTGGGGCCCCCCCCGGTGGCGCTATCAGCTCCTCCCCGCATCGTATAACCCCCTAGGAGATGCGGAGTGTTATCTTGTGGGTGCGCTCTTAAGTCCAGCATTTGCATCCATAGACGCGCAGAATGCAGGGCTCGGCCCTGCCCCCCAGCGGCCACGTCGTTGGATTTGATTGACAGCAGCGGGAGCCAATGGCTGAGCTGCTATCAATCTATCCAATCAAGAGCCAAGAACCCCGGGCAGAGAGTACAATGCGTATGAGAGTACAACGCTAACGAAGAGCTCAGGTGAGTAAAACGGGGGGGCCAGTCACTGTCGGAAGTTAGGATACATTAAGGTGAAAAAAAAACGAAGGTTTACAACCCCTTTAATTTTTCATTACATAGATTCAACAAGGTGTTGAAACATATTGACATGATAGCATCAACATCAAGTAGTTGCTGCAGATTTGTCGGCTGCACATCCATGATACAAATCTCCCGATCCACCATGTTCAAAAGGTGCTCTATTGGATTGAGATCTGGTGACTGTGGAGGTCATTGGAGTACATTGAACTTGTCCTCATGTTCAAGAAACCAGTGGTGAGATGATTTCAGCTTTGTGACATTATCCTGCTGGAAGTAGCCATCAGAAGATGGGTAAACTGTAGTCATAAAGGGATAGACATGGTCAGCAACAATACTCAGGTAGGCCGTGGCATTTAAATGATGCTCAATTGATACTAAGGGGCCCAAAGTGTGCCAATAAAATATCCCCCACACCATTACACCAACATCACCAGCCTGAACTGTTGATACAAGGCAGGATGGATCCATGCTTTCATGTTGTTTACGCCAAATTCTGACCCTACCACCTGAATGTTGCAGCTGAAATCGAGACTCATCAGACCAGGCAATGTATTTCCAATCTTCTATTGTCCAATTTTGGTGAACCTGTACAAATTGTAACCTCTGTTTCCTGTTCTTAGCTGACAGGAGTGGCGCCTGGTGTGGTCTTCGGCTGCTGTAGCCCATCTGCTTCAAAATTCAATGTATTGTGCATTCAGAGATGGTATTCCGCATACCTTGGTTGTAACAAGTGGTTATTTGAGATGCTGTTGCTTTTCTATCATCTTGAACCAGTCTGCCCATTCTCCTCTTACATCAACAAGGTATTTTCGTCCACACAACTGTCGCTCACTGGGGATTTTCTCTTTTTTTGACCATTGTCTGTAAACCCTAGAGATGGTTGTTCGTGAAAATCCAAGTAAACCAGCAGTTTTTGAAAATACTCAGACCAGTCCGTCTTGCACCAACAACCATGCCACGTTCAAAGCCACCTACATCCCCTTTCTTCCCCATTCTGATGCTCTGTTTGAACTTCAGCAAGTCGTCTTCACCATGTCTAGATGCCTAAATGCATTGAGTTTCTGCTATGTGATTGGCTGATTAGCAATTTGTGTTACCAAGCAATTGAACAGGTGTACCTAATAAAGTGGCCAGTGAGTGTATATGCAAATTGGATATGTTTTGAACTGCATTTGATGCGCATGACATGTAAAATAACATTGATCTTCATTGAAGCTATTAACATATATGCGGTGCATCCGCAGTGTGAATTTAAAAAGGCTCCTGTGCGTTTTCTGTGCACTGCAATACTGTTCAGGTGCGAATTCCAGGTTCATTGAGTTATATGCAAACTCCTGTGTCCAGTTGTGTTCAGGATTCAGTTCCGTATTTCAGCGCGGATTGCTCTCCTACTACTTCTCTGCATTGGCCATCACTGAAAAGCAAGTTTCAGCTGTGACAAAAATCCGGTCTGAGCCTTGCAAATTCGCATCACGACCTCATCAAAAACGCACTTGAACAAATGCTTTTTTTGTTTGCAGTGAAAACGGACATACAATTTGCACTGAACATGTGTGAACCCAGCCTCACTCAATATCACTTTATTCTAAAGCAAGGGTCTCCAAACTTAATAAACATGGGGCCAGTTTACCATCCTTCAGACTTTAGGAGGGCCGGACTCTGGCCATTGGGAGTAGAAAAGGACCCAACGTTGGTGGGAAAAAACAATGCCCCATCTTTGGTGTCAGTGGGAGGAATTATGCCCCATCCTTGGTGTCATTGGGATGAATTGTGCACCATCATTGGTGTCATTGGACCCAACTGTTGGTATCATTGGGAGGAATTGTGCCCCATTGTAAAATTCATAGGGGAGGTATTGTGCCCCTTAACTGGTTTCAGTGGGTGGGGGGATTATGCCCCATTGTTTGTATCAGTGGATAAAATAGTGCCCCAAGGGCCGGATAAAAGCAAGCAAAGGGTCACATCTAGCCCCCGAGTCACAGTTTGGAGACCACTGCTCTAAAAAGTTGGAGAAGACAAGCAGCTGCAACACACAGAGCAATATCCACTACTCCTTTTTACATAGAATGAGTTGGATTCCAAAACTCAGTGCTGTTCTTTAATGTTAGAACAACAGTGCCTTCTTCTGTATGTAACTTTGAGAATCTCAAGCCATACAGAAGCTTAAAGTGCTTTTAGGAATATCAGCATGTTTACTGAAGCTATTTAGAGAGGTGCAAATAGATCTCAAGCTCAACAAAGCTTGTAAGCGCAACTCTCAGTTTTCTGGGGCATAGTCACAATAAATAAAATATGGTGTACTATCATCCAAGGTCATACAGTATCATTAAAATGATTCAGATTTCTGTTGTTTTGTTTCACGTCAGTTCATGCATGGTATAAGCTTAAAGTTACACACTTAGATGATCAACCTGTCCAGATATATTGCTTAGCCAAGGGTTAAAATTTAATATTTTTATTTCACCCAAGAACTGTGATCTAATTTTCTAATTTTATGTGGAAATGTCAGATTTCTTTAGCATGCTAATACGCTAATACACTTACTCCTATGTAAACTATGTACGTGCATTACATGCAAAACAAATGAATTAGCAATAATGTACTTTTAATGCTGAACATGATACAAACATGCATTTAGTGGTCATTACAGAGAGCAGTCCAGGTTACAATAGATGGTGTGCTTTTGGCTATACGTGCTCTTATTTACCATCATGCATTTACCAAATTCCTAATCAGTTTTGTCTAAATGGATGCCACTGTATTTGTGAGATCCTACGTAAGATGTGTGTAGGCAGGTGCAGTCTCTGTTCTCCACTGCAGGTGAAGCTTGACTGCAGCGACAATGCAAGTGGGAGAATTGAGAGAAGCTATGATTTCCTCAGTCATCCGGGGCAGTGATCTGGTTCGATGCACATGCCCTGTGTGACCCAGGAGGCCATCTTGGGTCAAGCAGAGTCTATTTAAGACTCTGACCCCTGGGTTTGGCATGATTTATGCAAGTAAACAGGGTAGGGACAGGTTCCCAATCTGTGCGGGACAGTGGCAGCTAGGCACCCTTCCCCACTTCTGGGAGATGGCGCCGCGGCGTCGTCCCTCAGAAGTTCGGCCCCCTCCTTCTTCCCCCGCCACCAGGCCAATTAGAAAGTGCAGCGCCCTTTACAATAAATGGCAGCAGCTGCACCCGACAGCCGATCTGAAAATCGGCTGGGCAGCCAACATCACAGGCTCCCTGGGCAGGTAAGTGTCCATATATTAAAAGTCAGCAGCTACAGAATTTGTAGCTGCTGACTTTTAATTTTTTTTTTCCCCAGGCAGAACACCGCTTTAACAAGTCCACGTTGCATCGATTGATTTTCTCATCTCTAGCATTACAATGTGTTGAAGTGTATGTAAACCCATGTATAACCATTTAGAAATATGGATTTTAAATGATAACAGAAAACAAACAGCCACAGAATTGAATCCATTCTAAATACTGGTACTTTTTTTTTAAAATGTTTTTATTTATCCTGTCTCCTTTTCCTCCACACTGCAATATTTGGTATGTGAAAATGGGTAAGCTGCAACACATGACTCATTTTGCTTTTATCACTGTTGTGTTTTCCCTTCTATTGGATGGGGTCACACAGAGCCAACCAAAGCCCATGCAGTCACATGGGGCTATGTTAGTTGAAGGGAGAGCAAAGGAAACGGTGCCGATATATGGCTGTTCAAGAGCAAAGGCAGGAGAATGCGCATACAGGGGTGGCAATGCTACCCAGTACAGATCGGCCTGCAGAGCATTCATACTGAGAATTAAGAAGTGCAAGTAACTAAGAGGATAATCAGGTATTTACTATTTAACCACTTAAGGACCAGCCGCCGCAGTTATACTGCGGCAGGTTGGCTCCCCTGGGCGAATCGCTGTAACTGTACGTCGGCAGCTTTAAGAGCTCTAGGGGGCGCGTGTGCACCTGTGGTCGCTCCTGACAGAGACAGAATGGAGATCTGTCAATGAAAATAGACAAATCTCTGTTCTGTCAGGGGAGGAAATACAGATCTGCTGTTTCTACTGATTAGGAACTGCCTCCAGGCAGTCCAATCCCCCCACATTAGAAAAACTCCCTAGGAAACCCCTTGCCAGTGACATTTCTATAGTAATCAGTGGCTATTTTTAGCTCTGATCGCTGTATAAATGTCAATGGTTTCCCCTCCCCCCACTCTACTCTAGTTGTTCTCCTTTTGCTTTCCTCTCTTTCCTTTTGGTGGACATGCTACCTTTACCCCCCCCAACAAAGGTTTTTGCGATTGTGTTCCTTGGGTTATGTTCATGTTTTTTCACAAGCCTAGGTATGCAAGAGATGTAATTTCACCATTTGCTGCTTGTACTTTGTATTTACCTGAAACTTCTAATAAAAATCATTTCAAATAAATGTCAATGGTTCCAAAAAAGTGTCAAAAGTGTCCGATCTGTTGACCGCAATGTCGCAGTCCCGCTAAAAATCGCTGATCACCGCCATTACAAGTAAAAAAAAAATGATAATAAAAATGCCATAAATCTATCCCCTATTTTGTAGAAGTGATAACTTTTGCGCAAACCAATCAATATACACTTATTGCATTTTTTTTACCAAAAATATGTAGAAGAACACATATTGGCATAAACTGATGAAAACAATTGTTTTGTTTTTCTTTCAAATTTGTATATGTATTATAGCAAAAAGTAAAATAGATATATATTTCTTTTCAAAATTGTCGCTCTTTTTTTGTTTATAGCGCAAACAATAAAAACCGCAGAGGTGATCAAATACCACCAAAAGCTCTATTTGTGGGAAAAAAAAGACATCAATTTTGTTTGGGTACAGCATTGCACGACCGCGCAATTGTCAGTTAAAGTGACGCAGCGCCGTATCACAAAAAATGGCCTGGTTATTAAGGGGGCAAATCCTTGCGGTTAATGAAATGTCTTTACAAGAAAAGAAGAGCGCACATAATGAGAGAATAGTGATGACCTGATTACTCCAGGTTTTAGCTTCGGGGTTTGTAAAATTTCTGGTGCGCAATCCAAAACTGTATTTAAGCAAATGGGAGCCAAATGTAAAAAAAAACAAAAAAAACAGTAATGTCTATTTTTAGGCTAATAGGCAAGGGATTTTTAAACAAATGGCTCGGAGGGCTGGTCACTGCCCTGGGGAGCATGTACCAAAACAAAAACAAAAAAAGTTGAAAAAAAATTCCGTTTGGCGGGGGGCATTGATTTTAATATTAGGCTTTCCAGCTTGAGTTAGGGAGAAAGCACCTGTCAGTGTCTGCATGGGCTTTTTCACCCCCACCTCCTTCTCCCTATTTCACTGACTGAGTCTAATGTAATATGAGCTGACACACACAGAGCTGTTCATTCTGCAGCCTCCCTTGTGCCCCTATTGGCAGGAAGAAGAAAGACAATTAAAGTCACAGTTACAGCAGCCAATCAGAGATTGTACTGAGCTGCAGGAGGTAGCTGCGATGGATTCTGGGACATGCAGTTCCCTCACAAAACAGCCCCATAGACTGGTATACAGAGAGGAACTACAAAGCCCTGGATGCTCTGCGCAAAAAGGAGCTGAGGACTCCATTTTGTGTCCTGAGGGAAAGTCAGTCACGATGAGACAGTGGGAGAGATCAGACCTGTAGGAGAGAGGCTGTTTCTCAGATAATCTCCCCATGCAATTCAGGCCTCCACCACCAGTCGGGACATCCAGGCTGAGAGAGGGGGATTCCAGGTGCATATCGAGGCACACCTGCACCGACAGTGAAGCGTTCCAGTGTGAGGTGACTAGTTGGGTCACCAAGAAAGCCTACTGTTCCAGGACATTTGTTTGGGCCTTGATCACAGGATGTGGTGAGAGACACAGCACTATAGGAGTATGAACACTGTATACAGACATCGTTGCTGGTAGTCATCTTGCTGACACTTGTAGTGCCACAGGGATAAGGTTATCCATTTCTGGGACACTGTATATAGACATCATTGTCCTCTCACCTTGCTGAGAAGGATCCTGCCTATAGTAGGTGACCGAGACATTGTGTCAATCTCCCCGAGCTGGCTCACTCATCGGGAAAGCGACGAGCGACAAGCAGTGCTGACAGCTGTCTGGTATGAATCATGAGGGGGAACGCTGCGCCAAATTTTAAATAAAAAAAAGGCATGGGTTCCCCCCCAGGGGCATACCAGGCCCTTAGGTCTGGTATGGATTTTAAGGGGAACCCCTATGCCGAAAAATCGGTGTGGGGTCCCCCCAAATCCATACCAGACCCTTATCTGAACACGCAGCCCGGCTGGTCAGGAAAGGGGGTGTGAACAAGCGAGCGCCCCCCCTCCTGAACCGTACCAGGCTGCATGCCCTCAACATGGGGGGTGGGCGCTTTGGGGCAGGGGGGCACCCTGCGGACCCCCACCCCAAAGCACCTTGTCCCCATGTTGATGAGGACAAGGACCTCTTCCCGACAACCCTGGCTGTTGGTTGTCGGGGTCTGTATGCGGAGGGCTTATCGGAATCCGGGAGCCCCCTTTAATAAGGGGGCCCCCAGATCCCAGCCCCCCACCCTATGTATATGAGTATGGGGTACATTGTACCCCTACCCATTCACCTGGGGGGAAAAGTGTCAATAGAAAAACACACTACACAGGTTTTTAAAGTAATTTATTAGGCAGCCCTGGGGGTCGTCTTCCGACTTCGGGGGTCTTCTTCTGACTTCGGGGGTTTTCTTCTGACTTCTCCGCTCTCTCCGGCCTCTTCTGCTGGTGTCCGTTTCTTCTCCTGGTGTCCAGCCTCTTCTCTCAGGTGTCCGGTTCTTCTCCCACTCTTCTGCCGGGCTCCTCCGCTATCTTCTGCTCTTTTGCCGGCTCTTTTGTGAGCGGTGGCCTGGTCTTCTTTGCCGTCTTGTTCCTTCTTCTCTTCTACCGATGTTGACAAGACGCTCTCTACCGCTGTAATGCTGTGTGAGCGGTGCACGTTGACTTATATAGGCATGGGGTGTGGTCACCGGGTGATGTCACCCGGTGACCCTGCCCCTTATGATGTCACAGTCCCAGCATGCCCCGGGACTGTGACGTCATAAGGGGCGGGGTCATGCCCCATGCCTATATAAGTCATCGCGCACATGCCTGTCATTCATCGCGAAAGGAAAAAACAGTTTTCCTTTCCTGATGAGCGAGCCAGCGCGACATGCACAGTACCCTGTCGTTGAGAACCAGCGTGATGGGACCGCGCTGGAAACACAATCTCGCAGTCAGGTATTGTATTTCACTTGATGAGCTGGGCAAGTTGGGATGTTTGGGCCCGCTATACAGGAGTTTAAGTGCACCAATGAAAGTGGCTAGTTGAAGACACCAAATGTTATCTTTTCTTCAAAAGGACTGAAGCTACTAGTGCCATATGGATCCACACACACATATTCAGAAGTTAAGCCATTACCTGTTGACTTGTATAGAGTGTTTAAAGTTGAACCTGTGGTGTCAGGGGACAGGAGAAAGAGGCCTAACACAAAGAGAGTCATTCCTCTGCTCTCCACCTGCCTGGACTCAAAGAGCTGACCTGAGTAAAGGTAACCAATCCAATTTAAAGTGTCATATTGTCCTTTATTTGCCATTTAGTTTTGCCTCTGCTCTTGGGAACATTCTCAGGTTTAGAATCCCCTGAAAGCAGCTTGAATATAGGATTGAGAGCTATATTGCTCTTAAATCTCAGTTGTTGCTCTCTCTAGTTCAATACTTGACTATATACTGTTACTGTCTGTTATTCTTCCACGGACATATTGCAGTAAAGACAACTTCTGTGTTTTATCATAACATGTATGTTTCTCATTGGTCATTGCACTTACACTATTGCCAGGTGTGCCAGAGGGGGCTGAGGCTGTTATTAGGGTTGAGAGGCAGAGTAACGGACTGAACTAACTTAAGGGGGTTGTAAACCCTCGTGTTTTTTAAGGTGAAAAAACACCTGGCAGTCACCGGCCCCCCAGCCCCCCTCGTTCTACTTACCTGAACCCCTTCATCTCTTTGGAGGGGATGCTCTGTCCCTTTCTCCACTGGGTTCCGGCTCTTGATTGGATAGATTGATAGCAGCGCAGCCATTGGCTCCTGCTGCTGTCAATCAAATCCAAAGACGCGGGGGGCGGGGCTGAGTCCAGCATTCGTATCTGTAGATGCAAATGCTGGACTCAGGAGCGCACCCGCAAGGTAACCCTCTCGGGAGAGCGCTTCTCCCAGGGGGTTAACTGATGCGGGGAGGAGCCGCGAGAGCCACCGGGGGACCACAGAACAGGATGTTCAGGGCCACTTTGTGCATTTGTATTCAGGTGAGGTAGGGACCTTTAATTGTAAGCTCCTTGAGGACAGGCATTGATGTGAATCTACAGAATATAAAGCACTGCAGAAATTGTCAGCACTATATAAATACCAGTAATAAATCCATAAATACATGTATTTGTGTGTCTGATATAAAAATACATTTTGGGTTTACTGACAATTGAAATGTACAATATTTAATGCATCTAAAGCAGTGCACATCACGCGTGCATTTTGTTTCATTAATCATGCTCAAGTATACTTTTTACTAAATGCTTTCTCTAAAATGTCAATGCTAGGATCTGCAGTTACAATATTTTATTCTGCTTTCTGGTCACTCATAACTTAAAGCTGTTTCACTTTGTTAAGTTAATTCTCTTAAGGTAATAAGGTGAATGGAACCATATTTATATTTTCAGTGGGTGATGGGATTGTATTTATTAAAGTCTATAGAAACAAACACGACAAACTATTGCTGCAAGACGTGGTTGTCAAAACCCCTTTTAAACATTAATTATCTGCAAAATACCTAACCGAGACAGCAAACAGATATCATGTTGCAATTAGCCAACTAAAAAAAAAGAAAAAGTTCTTGACTTGAATGACATGTTACTGTACATACAATGATCGTGCTTTCTACTTTACACAGTTATTACTATACAATGGTGGCCATAGAAATAGTTTAGCCAGATTAAGTGATGATCCCCATGTCTAAAAGCGTCAAACATATTCCAAAATATCTCCATCCTTTAGATTTTGGATAAATATCAATAATTTATGAAGAATAATTTTGCGTCTGAGATCAAATGGCATAAGAACTGCATGGGCACTTTCCCTCTCAGCTTGAATGATCTCAGCTTGAGCCCTCGTTCACACTGAACACGGCTTTAAAATCGTGATCATCTGATTTGGCAAAATTTCAAAGCCGCATTTTAGTCTGACTTTGGGGGGGCAACTTGAAAGACATCTGTGCGGGTTCATGCACAGATGTCTATTAAAATCACCCCTAAAGTCACCAAAAGTAGTGCAGAAACTACTTTTGGAAATCAGTATAGCGCCGCAAAGTCGGCAGTGTAGCGATTGGGACGCTCCTATTACCGGCAATAGGCCCTGATTTGACATGCGATTTGACCTGTCAAATCGCATGTCAAATCGCACCGATGTGAATGGGAGCTTAATGCTTATACACCCAATCCAATCAATTATACATGACCAACCATTGTCAAATTGTCACCTTTGGTTACCCCTTTGTGTTCATGTCCACAAAACTTAAGTTTTTCAAGCATTACACAAGATCCAAGTGAATTGTCCAAAAAAAATCTAATTATCCACCCAGCAAATCCAGAATTGTCTGGTGTAAACTGCAGCACCAATCTCAGCATTTCAGGTCCCACGCCAGCAGATATTGACATAAAGCCTGATGGGATGCGTGACATCAACATGCCAGGATTCTTTGTTCGGAGGGCGGATGTTATTCTCACCTAGGTGAGAAACCTGGGACCTTTTTTTAGCAGGTACAGGACCTACTAAAAAAGTCCCCCCCCCCAAAAAAAAATGCAATATATAATTGTGTAATGGGGAAGGGGGAGGGGGGGTAAATCATGTAAAATCTTAGATGGGGTAAAGGTCCATGTTTCATTAACCATGTCTGTAGTATGCTGGCAGATCACAATATCAGTTGTAAACAAGATTATGGTTAAACATCTTGGGACTTGGATTTTGCATTGTACAGCATGTTACTGAGTGGAAAATCAGCCTATCGCCACTTTGTCCCTCCAATATCACTTTTAGATTGTTCAGAGTAGATTGTTCAGAGGGAAGACATACTGTATGTTTTAAAATGATTTGTAGGTATGCTGTGTAAATAGGATACCATAACAAGCATATAGTGGGGTTTTCTCAAATTTGACTTAAAATAACATTTTTATGCTCTGCAATTTAATGTAGAATGCATATAGATTATATTAATGAGGGGTTGGGTTATTTATTGAAACCAGTTTTGGTAGCTACCTTGTGATATCAGGGCCATGATATTGCATTTCATCAAAAGAGATGCCTTATAATGGGACCCACATTTCACACATTTGCTAGTAAACTGTCTAGTGAAATGTTTAAAGTGTTTGAATAATGTGAACACAAAGCCATTTTCTTTGTGTGTGCAGCCAGTGTCATGTACCTCTACCTTTTTACACACACCAAATAGTATTTTAGTGTTATTGAAAGTTGATATACTGTATTATAGAATATACCAAGCAGGATTGGTGTTTTGCTGTATGTTTGAGAAAACCATGCAAGCTTTTGTTTTCTCAAAGTAACTTACTGGAATTTAAGGGAAATAAAATGCTACTGTGCAAATATTTAAAAGTCCTGTGCAAAATGGAAAAAAAAATGCCATAAACCACACTGCCTGCTCAACATCCTTCATCAGAAAACTCAGCTCCTGTTACATATCTGCCAAATGATTTTGTTTAAATGAAGCCCAGAATGCAAAGCAAAAAGATGAATCAGTGCCAGAATCAACATTTCTGTTACTTCGATTATTTAGGATTTTGCCTTAAAGAAACAGTGTTACTAATCAACAATTAACGTAGATCACAGACCATGCACAAATGTGACAGACTATTAATCTTCCAAATTGAATTAAATCTGGCTACAATGACAAGAAATGATATGTTGAATGTGTTAGTTTGACTGGGAGTGTAAATGGCAAAGCACATGTTTTATCTAAATAGGAGCTGCAGACTATACCTCCTTCTCCCTCCAGCACAATTCTTCAGGTGCAGCTAGCACATGGTTAGGCCTAACTCTGGTTAGCAAAGTTCCTTAGTACAGGTAGGGACAGCGGGCCCCTTTAGTGTAGCAACACAAATAGAAAGTTAATTAGTGCTAGATGACCTTGGTGGACTACTGATCCCAGTCAGCCCTTTGCAGACCCTGATAGCCCTCCTGGCTGCAGCGGCCCGACTTCGCTGCCAGTAAAATCACAGTCTCTCCCGCTGGCTATGCATCCACCTCTGACTGCACACTCTCCAGCATGCCGCTACCAGCTCTCCCGACTGTGCCTGCCACTCACCGGCACCCCGTAACATGACATAATTTGTCATGACGAAAAATGTCAAGCTAGGACGCATGGTGTGTTGGATCAAGTTTTGAATGACATACAGCAAGCCGAAAATCCTTGGAGAGTTTTCTGAGGACTTTAAATGATCTACCAAGTTATTGTAGCAGGCTGTTGTTTTCATCAACCCGCTTGATAACTGAATTTGCTTTTTAAAGTTTTATTAAAGAGCTGTACTGGTTTACGCTATGTGGAGCCCACTTTTCTTTTCTTTTTGAATACTATATGGTTTTCCATTTGGAGCATGGATGGTGGCAGGGAGCAGCTGGTTGGAGTTCATGTGTGGAGCCTGTGATCAGTGATCACCTGATCATGGTCTGGATCTCGCACAGTGTAGGAGAGTGGATTTTCTTTCTCTAGGCTGTTGCCCAGGACCACGGACTACAAGATACTGATGGGAGCCGATTCCAGCCACCTGGTCATACAGACCACACAGCGCATTTGACCTCTCTTGCTGTAAGGTAATAAGGGTCAACTTCATTCGGTGAGTAGGGACCTTCACTTTTT
This sequence comes from Lithobates clamitans, assembly GCA_037952925.1. Classification (NCBI taxonomy): domain Eukaryota; kingdom Metazoa; phylum Chordata; class Amphibia; order Anura; family Ranidae; genus Lithobates; species Lithobates clamitans. The sequence continues at coordinate 7,789,285 of JBBGZY010000305.1, read as the reverse complement.
TATGAATCGGTTGGAAGCACAATCAACAGTGTCTTTCATTATTGTGGGACACAGAGCACGTTTACAATAGAACAAGAAGTTTAATCAATGTATTAATACTGGACTTTTTTTGCACATTTTTCAATTATTTTTTTACAATGTTATTCCCCTTTTTGTAGAGGATTTATTTATTTATTTATTTATTTATTTATTTATTTATTATTCCTTTATCACTAGGCACTTTGCTAGCGCTGTTTGTCTAAGGATCAGCTTCCTATGACACCATCTTTCCCATTATCACTAGATTGCAATAGCTGCTGCACGGACACATTGTAGTTAATTGTTTATTCTAGACACAAGAGTTTTTCACTTATACTACTACAAGCCTGTATGACAATCCCTCACCTTTGGGCCCAGGTGCCAACCAAAGGAAGCCCAATCATATTCTATAAGCTCAAGAGGAAAACACACCGATGACATCAGCTCACATCCAACTTTATTAAACCTAGACAGAGCACAGCGCAGCCACACCTAGGAATGCCCCTCTCTAATGTTTCACTCAATATGGGCTTGTTCACAGAAAAAAGTTGTAAAGTTGGATGTGATATAATGTTACCAGTGCGTAACTTCCTGCTTTCCTATTGACATCTCGCTTTCTGTCACACATAGGGTTGATTTACTAAAGGCAAATAAATTGTTAACTTTGCAAGGGATTTTGCCCAGAGTTTAGTGAATGAAGTGAAGCTCTGTTGACTTCCATCATCTAATCACGTGCCAACAAAAATGCTTTCTTTTTTAAATTTTGCTTGTACGTTATTGGGTATTCTTTGTAAAGTAAAACTTCAAAACATTTACTATCTCTGGGGCAAATTCCTTTGCAAGGTGCAACATCCCTTGCAAAGTGAACAGCCATATTGTCTGTAGTAAATCGATCCCATAGTGTTTTATGCTAAGGCCACAAGGTTAAGTTTTATGCCGCGTACACACAATCAGACTTTCCGCCAACAAAACCGTGGATTTTTGTTCGAAGGTTGTTGGCTCAAACTTGCCTTGCAAACACACGGTCACACAAATGTTCACCAACAATTACGACCGTGGGAACGTGGTGAATTACAAGACGTACGACGAGCCGATAAAAGGATGTTCAATAGCCAGTGTGGCTCCTTCTGCTTGATTTAAAGCATGCGTGAATTTTTGTGCGTCGGACTTGTGTACACACGATCGGAAATTCCAACAACAAAGTTTTGTTGGCGGAAAATTTGAGAACCTGCTATCAAACATTTGTTGGGGAAAAGTCCGACAGCAAAAGTTCGTTGGAGCATACACACAGTCGGGCTTTCTGACAACAAGCTCACATCCAACATTTCCCATTGGAAAATCCGATCGTGTGTACGTGGCATGAGACTCATCAGACCCTGCTCCATATTTGCTTTGTTTCCAAGCCTTTTGACAAACTCAGAGTAAAATTCCCAGCCTTGTGGATCACTACAGTTCTTATGCAGTTTCCATTGTGCTCTTTGTTACTTCTTTGACCAATACCATCTGTCACTGATTCACATTAAACTCTATCTACATTTGTGTTTGAATATGAATAATAGATTGCACCTCCGCAGAGCGACTGCCTGATGTGCAATCTCAATATTAAAGCTAGTAATGGGAATCAACTTACATCTTTATGTGAATGTCTTAATGTTCAGTAAACTCATTACTTATACTGAATAGAACACTATAAGTAATGAACATTGCAATCAATGCCAAAAAATGCAGCATAATTAATTTGTGGTGGAGACCAAGAACACCGTATTTTCATAACATTTCCTAGCAGGAAATAACTACATTTATTTTTATCAAACAATCCTTAATACATGACTGTGTTCATATGCTGGATTGTCCAAATAACTGTCTTCCAAACTGTGATGAATACCATGTCCCTCACTGGCATCTTGCTGCTTTTTAAAGAATTTAAACATGAGAAAGAGTGGTATACGTATCTTGCAAATGCTTATGTCTTAGCAAGAGCTGTAATAATATTCTCAAATGCGATCTACAACAACATTAGTCACTCAGAAATTCCTGCAGTCATCTGTATTTCTTTCTACTTACCCCTTAACCTGATTATTTAGAAAAGGGATCTACCAAAGTGTCTCAGTGAACTGATAAGCCTGTCACATAGTTGCCTTTTGTTCTCTCTCTTTTTTTTTTTTAAGCCAGTTCTGTTTTTTGGATGTAGCCCTGCAATTTGTTAGTGGTATAAACTGGGGAAAAAAGTCATAAGAGTTGCTCTGTAAAATAATTCCCTGTACACACGATAGGATTTCCCGAAGGAAAATATTCTAAGGGAGCTTGTTGTCGGAAATTCCGACTGTGTGTAGGCTCCATCGGACATTTTCCATCTGAATTTCTGTCACACAAAATTTGAGATCTGTTTCTCAAATTTTTCAACAACAAAATCCGTTGTCCTAAATTCCGATCGTGTGTACACAATTCCGGCGCACAAAGTTCCACGCATGCTCGGAATCAAGCAGAAGAGCCGCACTGGCTATTGAACTTCATTTTTCTCGGCTCGTCGTACGTGTTGTACCTCACCACCTTCTTGACGTTCAGAATTTCTGACAAGATTTGTGTGACCGTGTGTATGCAAGACAAGTTTGAGCCAACATCCGCTGGAAAAAAAACATGGATTCTGTTGTCGGAAAATCCTATCGTTTGTACAGGGCATTAGTGTAATTCTCTCTTTTCTAATTTTTTATTTATGGATGTTGTACATTTCTCTTATTTTTATGCTGGTTGTAATTCCCAGTTTATATATTTTGTATGCATTGATGCTGTGCAATGCTACTTCTCTTATATGCTGGGGATATTTCTTTATTTTACCATGAAAGTTATTAATTCTTGCCCATTATACAGTATTTAGTCATACCCAATTTACAGGCTGCAATGTGGAAAGCCATAATGGTTTTTGATCACTTTTGTTTTGGTATTTTTTTTAACATGATTTTTAAACCGCTGTTTTCTTCAAAGTAAAAAATCCCATCATAAGCTTTTGACTTTGGTATGGGCATTCCCATTAATAGATTTCCCCTCACCTTGTATTGCTGACAACTGTAAATGTTTGGAAACATGGAGAAACAGGAGAATCCTGGTAAGCCCACATTGCATTTTGAGGAGTACATGTGAAGGAAGAACATCTCCCCAGTTTACACCCCCCAGTTCTTTACTATGAAGCTTCAAGATTTGTTTACACAGTCTGGCTTATTTGAGGATAGAAGGGTTTAATTACATGTCTAACTGCACATAGACAGCTACCTATGAAGTGGTATATAGGATAATGATTACACAGAGGCCTGCCGCCCTGTTAGAACACTTGCCTGCATTTGGCAACACAGCAGTCTCCACGCAGTGAAGCACCTCCACAAAAGCAACGTGTTACATAATCAGACATCTTCATGAAAGACAAGGTCCCAAATCCTCAGTTCCTGTATATCCTCATTTACAGGTAATGTCCTTGCCATTACTCATGTAGAAACTGAAGCCAAAGGTTAAGCAGCTTTTGCTGAAATCCAGGTGAAGAAAGAGAGGGTAATGGTACAGGTTAGAGAGAGCACAACAAGATCCTGAATAGGCACACCAAAAAGCATCATTAGAAAAACAGATGGATAAAATACAGCTAGAGGCATCTATGGAAATGCAAAAATGATGATTGCTAGCTGAGAAAATGCAATGGATAGCTTTGCTGGAAGTGCAGAATACATTCCTAGAATGAAACCCAGAAAAGCTTGCCATAAAGAAGGAAGCAGCAACCACCATAGCTGAAGCAGAGGCCTTAAAATCAGCCATATACTTCAGAAGTGTATTCAATCAAGAGCTCGCATTTCAAGATTCTCTTCAGTGAACTTCTGAGTTTGTCTCTCAAAACTCCAAGTCAAGTAGCAACACTCATGTACAAGAGAAAAAAAAGACAACATTGAGTAGACACCAGAATAATCCAACACAGATCGGCTAAAACCAGAGATTCTTCAAAAATTCTGTATGATTACACAACACCTTTTCAACTCTTCAATCCACCTCTTCACTGCCTTCTACAACTGCAATAGAATCAACTCAATCTCGGTAAAACCTTGGCATTTGGGAACTGTACTCAGACCCAATGTTTTGGGGTTTGCCTGTAATGTTGCTTCAGGCACTGAATTCTGCTTGGGCGTTCTTCTCAGCAGTTATTGCAATGCTGGTAATTAGCCACAGGGTGCTGTACAGGTGGAGGGCCTTAGTCAATTCCTGTGGTTCCCAGATCCTTAAGATGCCCCCCATACAGGGACCTACATCACTTTTTAGACTGTTACTGTAACTGTATAGCAAATAAAAGACATTATTTCTTCATTACTTGCAGTACACTTATCAGTGTCTCCTGAATAGTATTTGTTTTTACGGTTAAACTGTCAGGAAACAGGGAATTATGATTGAATTTATTTGTCTAATGCGTTTTAAACTTTCAAACTTGGCAGTAAAATTTCAACCATTCAGAGCTTAGTCTTAGATGAATGACTAGGTGTTATGTCACACCACAAGTCACATTATCACCATCAACTTCCCCACAGCAAGCTATGTGCTAAGTGGGCACACAGTGCAGGTGCCCTCCTGAGCCAGGCTGTGTGAGTTTATAGATACATACAGCACAGCTCAGCCTTGCCCCCCCCCCCTTCTCAAAGGATTTGACTTGCAGCAGCGGGAGCCAAAGGCTCCTGCTGCTCCAAGATCCTCTTGTGAGAGCAGGGAGAGACCAGATGCACCCAGGTGCAGAGGTGGATCGATAGAGGACTATGGAAATGTTTGGGGGGGGGGGGCACACAGCGAGTGCTAAAACAATTTTTAGCTTAATGCAGGGAATGCACTGAGCTGAAAAAAATGTTACCTTTAGAATAATGGGCCTACAATTATAGCTCTTACTATGATGTGTGGTGATATGTAACATGTGTAGCACAATCCTACATTTTCATGCATGCTAACATTTACATATGTCCAATTTACATATGTCCGTACGTGTATGTGTGTGTGTGGGCGGTTTGAAAGATTTTTGGGAGGGGATTTTGAGTGCTTGGGACAGCCAAATGAGATGCATGTTTTGGTGACAGGTTATTTTTAATGAGATATCAGGGGTCTAAAAGGCCCCTGATGTCTCAACTGATTTCCAATGAAATCAATGAAGTGCAGCATCAAACTCCATTAGCTTTTTCCCCAGCCATACTGGCTGAAGAACGTGACACCGGAACCCTTTAACAATAAGGGAAGATGTGGGTAGCGGAGACCGGCCAAGTATGGAGGTGTGTGGAAGCTATCCAGCAGCTGCACAGCCATTGGATCACTTCCATCTGACAGACAATAAACAGCTTGTCAGATATTTACACACTTCCAGTGGCTGCAGGCACCGGGAGTGTATATAAAAAAAACCCTGCTGCCATGGATGTACTATAATCTTTCGAGGCAGTAAATGGGTCAAAAACTCTGAGGAATCTGGTAGTTTCCAATATTTAGAGTATATCAACCTAAAGTACAAGGCAAAGTCCAGAAATGTTTGACTATAGTGCCAAATTTGAGGGGTGACTCTCTAAATAATGCCTTCTTGACAGGTTCAGATCTTAAAAAAATAACTTTTGGGAGTGCTCCTCCAATTTCACAGATTCTATTGCTTTCCTAGCTGACATCTAACATATTGCATGTTCCATTGCTTCTTTTTTAGAGGGGAAGACAGAAATTTCTTCAGATTTATTTGGTTCAGAGATAATGATCCCTCTGAAAACATAGGGAGGTCCATCTCCTCAAGTTGCTAACAGCCATTCCACTAAAGAGATTGAGACTGAGTATGACTCAAATGCTAGACAATTCATTGGAAAAAAATCTATGGGGATGATTGTTTAAAATGTTTGCCTACAAATGAGTCTGCAATCAGTTTCTTCAAAAGCTCTTAACAAATGCTTGCTTGTTCAAATCTCAGGTTTCACAAGATTCCTTCCAACAGCAAGTCATGGAAACATTTCATTTGCAAGACCATTCAAATGATAGCTAGGCAGTGTTAGGTTGCATCAACTATGAGGTCATGGGATTCTATGTTTATGTTAACAACAGAGTGCTGCAAATCAAAAGATCAAGAGCTGACAACCACCTTAAAGAAACAAAGCGGTTCTTCAGACCTGTAAATCCACTTGAAGACCAAGCCTTTTCTGGCACTATTTGTTTACATGTAACAATCAGTATTTGCTAGAAGATTTCTTAGAACCCCCAAACATTATATATTTTTTAAAGCAGATGCCCTAAAGAATAAATTGGTGGGTGTTACAATTTTTTATCCCATATGTTATTTGCTCAGCGCTTTTTCAAACACAATTTATTTGGAAAAAACTCAATTATTTGGCAAAATATAAAACATGATGTTCACCAAGTGGAGATGTGCCCATAGACAGCATACTTTAGCAGCTGTGGCTTCTCTGTATACTTCCTTCATATTTACCCCAGCTGTCCCAGATTGCTTGACCTTGGAGATGTCTATGCCTTGGAAAGATAGAGGCCTATTCCAATACGGCCATCTGGTGGACCCCAAGACTAGGATTTTGCAATCTTTCCAGGACCTCCAAAATGCTTATGATTACCCTAAACAAGCTTTCTATGGATACTTGCAAATTCGCCATTTCGCCCAATCCCTGACTGCCTTCCTACAATTTTCCAAATTGAGCCATTTGAAAAAAATTGTCTGACCGGCCTGTCAAGCAAAGGGCTTGTCTCCCAAATATATAAAGTGCTGATTTCTCTGACCTCTCAGCCTCCTCCAAAACACCACTATATGCAAAAATGGGAACAAATTCTTGGGGAGGAGCTGCACTTCACAACTTGGCAAACAATTTGGTCTCGGGTGGCTAAGAGTTTAATCTGCACTCTATATAAAGAAAATCAATACAAGATACACTTTCACTGGTACTACACTCCAGATAAGTTACAATCTATCTATCCTTCAGCATATAACAGATGTTGGAGATGTATGAATGATCATGGATCTTAGACGCTAGGATTGCTTTTACAAGAGAGCCGACTATCGGCTCTAAAAAACAGTATCGGGATGATGCCTGCGGCTGCAGGTATGTCGCTGGACGTCAAGTGGGTATGAGCTGCTTTTATTGATGTCAATAGAGAATTCAAATAGTAGTATCGATTGTTATCAGATGGAGGGTGTCATACCCCTAACATAGGGGGCACTGTTCCTTTCTTGGCTTGTAAAGCTGTTTTAGCATTGGTTGACCCCTACAGTACCTCTGTACTTCCCTCTCAGAAGACAACAGGAGTATATTGGGAAGCCCAGAAACCACTTTGAGGGGCACATGTGAAGAAGGAACATGGAGAAACAAAACACCTGTCTCTCCTTTTTTGGCATTATTGATGGTGAGCTTTAGACTTATACCTGTATTTTAATTGTTACATCCACCAGCAACTCTGTTTATTTGTTATACTCGTAAATTTAAATGTATGTTTTTGCTTATTTTCACCCAGTCTTGTTTTTTTACAATAAAATTTCAAGGTTTGTTTACACAGTCTAGCTCATTAAAGGATAGCAGCTTTTAGTTGCATTTTAAACTGAACGCAGCCCACAGGGTAATGTGTAGTGAGGAAAGAACACTGATAGTGATCCTTAGACTTCCACAAAACTAAGAGAAAAACTAAAAAGAAAAGCTTTGGCTTTAGATATGTTTTAAATCACCACTAATTATAGTTGACACAGGTTGTAAGCTAGCTAACTTAGATTGATCAGGAATTAGGTGTGGAGGGAGGAGTATTACGTTATAAATACACACAATACATCACCCAAGGGTATCTGTTGATAACGCCCTGTGGGAGGGTCAAAACGTGTCAGTTTTCCTATACCATGTAAGTGGATATGTTTTAAACTATTTGTTTTTATGATAAAATGGAATTACACTATGTGAATCTTTCTCTGCCATTTATTTACACCATGTACAAGCATCCCATTGCCCAATAATTTAGGAGTGAAGAAGGAGGACTACAAAGCTCAGCAGACCCAGGATATCCCCACAAGCGCATTTGACTCCTGTCATTGGAAGTACATAGAGGCTGGGGTGATGAGGGGGACTACAAAGCTCAGCAGACCTAGGAAATTTGCATAAGTGCAATATGACTCCTGTCATTGGGAGTCCATAGCCGCTGGTAAATGAGTGGGCACACAGGAGGGGAGCACCATTGGCACTGCATTTGAGTATACAGCACTTGGCACTTTAGCATGATGGAACTTTATTTCACCATTAAGAAGATTTAAGATAATGGACTTTATGTGAATTATGATGCATTTTATTTAATTTATTTGTATTAATCATTCATGGTTGATTGATATTTCTTTTGTTTATATTGAAACACGAGGTAATAGAAAGAACCCATATAGGGCAGCGCTCTTTATACACACTTTATCCCTATTTAAAGGCACAACACCTTCTAGAGCAGCAACTCACATTAATAAATATATATATATATATATATTTTTCACACACGTATATGTATATATATATATATATATATATATATATACACTCTTTTATTTATTCACGTTGCAAGCACTGCTTTACCTTTGCATTTCTATTATCATCTTCTATGCTTCTTATGCAGTATTTACTGTACACAAGGAAATTTTCCAAATTGAAAGATGATGCATGTAGACTTTTGTCTCAGACAGGTATTAAAGCCTTTCCATAAAAGTAAATGTGTTGCAAGATGCATATTTTGTGGTACTAATCAGCTTTCAAGGTTTTAAATGAGACATGGAAAGGATACTGTCTGCTACTTTTGTGTAACTGTGCACAGACTCTGGTATCCGAAACAGTCTCTTTTTAGCTCTGATTCATACTTTGTTTCAGATGACCTCATTTGGAGTCAGAAACAGATTTTGTAAGTCATGCAGCACATGTTGCATGCCAAAAAATTTATTACAAAAATTCATATTTGTAGCCTGTGAAACGACATAATACAGTATCTCACAAAAGTGAGTACACCCCTCACATTTTTGTAAATATTTGATTATATCTTTTCATGTGACAACACTGAAGAAATTACACTTTGCTACAATGTAAAGTAGTGAGTGCACAGCTTGAATAACATTGTAAATGTACTGTCCCCTCAAAATAACACACAGCCATTAATGTCTAAACCGCTGGCAACAAAAGTGAGTACACCCCTAAGTGAAAATGTCCAAATTGTGCCCAATTTGTCCATTTTCCCTCCCCAGTGTCATGTGACTCGTTAGTGTTACAAGGTCTCAGGTGTGTTAAATTTGGTGTTATCGCTCTCACTCTCTCATACTGGTCACTGGAAGTTCAACATGGTACCTCATGGCAAAGAACTCTCTGAGGATCTGAAAAAAAGAATTGTTGCTCTACATAAAGATGGCCTAGGCTATAAGAAGATTGCCAAGACCCTGAAGCTGAGCTGCAGCACGGTGGCCAAGACCATACAGCAGTTTAACAAGACAGGTTCCACTCAGAACAGGCCTCGCCATGGTCAACAAGGAAGTTAAATGCAGGTGCTCAGAGTCATATCCAGAGATTGTCCTAGGGAAATAGACGTATGAGTGCTTCCAGAATTGCTGCAGAGGTTGAAGGGGTGGGGGGGTGAGCCTGTCAGTGCTCAGACCATACGCAGCACACTGCATCAAATTGGTCTGCATGGCTGTCGTCTCAGAAGGAAGCCTCTTCTAAAGTTGCAGTCTCACTGTGCCCAGTTGCAGCTGTACCTTTTATTACTAAAACAGCGTGTGTCTCCCGCTGTGTAATGCATTCTGTTCAGCCATCCATTGAAACAAAGCCTGTCCCGCCTCCTCCTTGTCTGTAATAGGTGGAACACTGATACAGTTTGCCAGCATCGTATCAGTGTTCCTCTATCACGAACGGACGAGGAGGAGGCGGGGCAGGATTTGTTTCAATGGACAGCTGAACAGAATGCATTACACAGCGGGAGACACACGCTGTTTTAATAATGAAAGGTGTCTCCCACTGTGTAATGCATTCTGTTCAGCCGTCCATTGAAAAAAAGCCTGGCCCGCCTCCTCCTCGTCCGTCCGTGATAGAGGAACACTGATACAATGTGTCATGAACAGGTGTGACCAGAACTGTGTGATCTGCGACAGAGGACACCCAAACGTATATACGTGAAAATATAATAATTTATTAAAGAAAGTGAGTAATATAATACAACCAACTCCAATATGACACAGTGCAATAACCAACCACAGACAGAGACCCACAAATAACAACAGACAGATAAGTGCAATAAATGGGAAATACCAGGATCATAAACAATAGCCAGGCCAGGGTCATACACAGCAGATCAGCAGATGGACAGGGGAGAGGATGGATGGATCAGACTGCAGGCAGGGATGCAAGGTAACAGGTGGGACAAGATAGGGACCGGGACAGGGAGTCATGATCAGGTTCAGATTACAGAATAGGATTGCTAGCAGGTCAGGAGGCAATGAAGAAATCAAGGCAAACATGTGAATGCTTGCCGGGTATTTATAGGCCTGTGATTGGCCTCAAGTGACACCTGATTGTAGGACTGTCTGCTCCACACTGCCAGGATCCATCCGCTGGTGGACGCCAGTACTGCAGCCCAAAGATGACATAATATTAACAGGGAAAAGCTCTCCTGACAGTTCCAAACTGCCAGGAGACACCTGCTGGTGGACCTCAGTACTGCATGCCAAATAACAGGTATTACCAGCGGATGGAACATTTCCTGACACAATGCTGGGAAACTGCATCAGTGTTCCGCCTATTACAGAAGAGGAGGAGGCGGGGAGGGCTTTGTTTCAATGGACGGCTGAACAGTATGCATTACACAGTGGGAGAAAAGTATGGCTCACTCGAGTATAAGCCGAGGGGGAGTTTTTCAGCCTAAAAAATGGGCTGAAAAACTCGGCTTATACTCGAGTATATACGGTAATTTATTTTGTTGTATAGAGTAGGGAAATGTTAGAACCTCAGTGAGTTTTTATTTCTCTTTGTGTGTTTATTAGGGAGATTACTCCTTAATTTTTATCTCAGTGATATATTGACATTTGGATGGGAGCTGAAGGGAAATCTCCCCAGTAAGGCCACAAAGAGCAGTAAAAACCCAAGAAAGCAAATAGCTTAGTAAACAGATCTTTATAGTTAGGAGTTCAGTTTCATTTGTCAACAACAAAGGATGAAAAGAAGAATTACAGATGCCTTAAAATAAAATCTGTTTTTACATCTGAAGTCTGGCACAAAGAGTCATAACCCCATTTTTTCTTAAGTACAATAAAAAAATTGGCAGTACATTTAGAAAGAGAATGTGTCTATTTAATCTTATTTGCCATACCGGTAGCAATGTTGCACATATTTTCTAGCGACTCATCAAGAATATAAATACCGTAGTTATGACTGGTAACATTTTAAGACAAGTGAAAATTCCCGTTGCTTGGATAAGGATCGTGAAATTACTTTGCACATTATCTCTGATCTTTGCACTATTTCATTAAATAGGCTGATAAGAAAGAAAGAAAATGTATCATAATTCATGGCAGCACAAGTAATGCTATCATTTCAGCTACAACAAATGTAACTAAGATTCTTTACGAAAATGTGACAATATACACTAATTTTAATGTTGCAATGGAGTTTCAGCTTAAAATCAGTGCTTTTATTTTGTTCTGTTTATTATGTTGTTACATTTCCAAAAATGTCATAATAGTTTTGGCACATTAGATATCCTGTTTTTCCTTCTTTAAAACGTGTGGCGTAAAATACTAAAGCACTGCTGGTAGAAAATTGTTCCATTGTTCCAAATATAAAAGGAACCAACCCTATATAAATGTGTACTCTTTTAAGTGTGAATTACACTAATAAATCGTACAAAAAATATAAAGTAGGTGCTAATTAAACTACATGCATCCTAAAATTGACATGTGCTAAGTAATAAAGATTACACTCACTATGATAATCACTATTGTGCAATACCAAAAACAACAAAAAATGAGCAAAAAACGTCGTACAAAAAATTCCACAAAGATACAATGAAAAAACCTTTTTCGTTGATACCAGTGTTCTACCAGTGATAACTTGTGCATATACATTCAAAAATTTAAATAATGTGATAATCACTATTGTGCAATGCCAAAAACAAAAAAACTTACAAAAAAATGCACAACAAAATCACACAAAAAATTCCACAAAGATGCTGTGAAAAAAATCCCAAATATGAAAACCAGTGTTCTATCAGTGATAGCATAGTGCATATATATATCAAAGATAAAAAGTGCTGTAAAAATATGCAGGTTCAACTGAGGCCATTTCCAAATCCTTGCACTTTAATTAAATGATTCCAATCCACTGTGCTTCTTTATATGATTCCAAGAGAAAACATGCTTTACCACCAATAATGCAAATGCTCACTCACCAGAGCCCAAAGGCCCGCTGGACCACAAAGCAGGTGTAAAGATATTATTACAATCTCCCAGCATGGGGTTCCAAGTTTTCTCCTTTGCAGCTCACAGATGCTCCTTCCCCTGATTGGTATATATCCTGCTGAGGGGAAGGAGCGTCTGTGAAAGGAGAAAACTTGGAACCCCATGCTGGGAGATTAATACTTAATACTATCATTACACACACTTTTTGGTCCAGCGGGCCTTTGGGCTCTGGTGAGTGAGCATTCGCATTATTGGTGGTGGAGCACGTTGGAATCATATTGATTTGCATGATGGATTGGAATCATTTAATTAAAGTACAAGGATTTGGAAATGGTCACAGTTGAATAAGGAATTGAACCTGCATATTTTAACAGCACTTTTTATCTTTGATATGTATATACACTAAGCTATCACTGATAGCACACTGGTATTAATATTTGGGCTTTTTTTGACAGCATTTTTGTGGAATTTTTTGTACGATTTTTGTTTTTGGCATTGCACAATAGTGATTATCACATTATTTCAATGTTTGAATGCGCTATGCACTAAGGTATCACTGATAGCACACTGGTATCAACCAGTGGCGTCACTAGGGTTGGTGTCACCTGGTGCGGTATAACATGGTGTCACCCCCCCACCGCCCCAGTGTGAAAGGGGCCTAACCGAGGGCTCCAACATGATGAGTGAGGTCATCGCAGCTCTGCCCCCACACTTTTCATTATCTGCTGTCCCCAGGGACAGATCCGATCCACTGTGTGGTGATCTCTGGTTTGGGTCTGTCCCCGGGGAGAGCAGATAATGGCATCATTGGCATTGATGATTTGATTTGCATTTTGGAACTGACCTGCTGACACGGCGTGTTGCTTGCTGGACCGGATCGGATGACCACAGGGAAGATGCTGTAATCTGCTGACACGGCGTGTTGCTTGCTGGACCGGATCGGATGTGGGTGTGGGTCACTGTCTGACTACACCTGTGCTGTGGTCTGTAGACACCCCCCCTTATCAGACCAGCTTAGGGCGGCTCCGATCAGTACCTGGTGACTGTGGACACAGCACCCCCCCCATGAGACCAGCTCAGTCAGGGCGAGTGGGTGTGTCATTCAGCTAGTGTGCCTATATCTAATATAATATATCTGTGTCCAGCAGCAGCCCCCCCATCATCATCAGACCAGCTCAGGGTGGGGGTGGCTCAGTCAGCTAATATAATATAGTGAGTGTTGTCTGTCTGATAAGGGGGGGGGGGTGTTGCTGGACACAGATATATTATATTAGATATTAATAGGCACAGTAGCTGAGTGAGCTGGTGGGGGGGCGTCTGGACCAGCTATATTACACTATATATATATATATATATTAACTATAGCTGTGTCTAGCAGACCACCTTGCACTCCCCCCTCCTTATCATACTTGCACACAGCACAGGTCAGCCAGAGCGCCAGACAGTGAGAGTCCTCCCACACCAGCTCTTTGGTGGCATGTCGGTACCATGGCAACCACCCTACCCCCCTCGGAGTCAGCCTCACCTCACCCCTTGAGCTCGGGTCGGTGGAGGATACCAGGACACAACAACCCCCTCCACACCCCCCCCCCTCCTGTTCCAAATCTGGCAGCAGCTGGCTGGGGTCTGGAGAGGAGAGCGGAGGGCAGCGTGCCGCCCGGGCGGAGATAGTGTGTGTGTAAGACAGTCAGTGACGTAATCTCTCACTCTGCAGTGCAGTGTGAGAGAGATGAGATGTGACAGGCTCAGGCTGGCTCAGTAGGAGGAGGAAGAAGGACGACACGCAGCACGCTCACACTCACACTGACATACCAAGCGTCGCCATGGCGCTGGAGGTGTGTGTTGTTTCAACCAGGCTACGAAGTGCGGGGTGATGATTGGGTCAGCTGATTAAAAAAAAAAAAAATACCAGTGCTTTCCACACCGTCGGGAGGGTGTCACCCCTCTAGCGGGTGTCACCCGGTGCGGGCCGCACCCCCCGCACCCCCCTAGCAACGCCTCTGGTATCAATGAAAAAGTTGTTTTCATAGCATCTTTGTGGAATTTTTTTGTGCATTTTTTGTTGTTTTTGGTATTGCACAATAGTGATTATCACAGTGGGTGTAATCTTTATTACTCAAAAAAACAAGAAAAATAGCCCTGGGACTTTAGATGAGGTGAGAGAGGTTTAGCCAATGTCCACAGCGAACACTGAGACAAAATCAATTTATTCATTTCAAAATGCTATGTAACGGAGCGGTAACAACAATGATTGTGAGTTACCAGGCATAATAGCTAATGGCTATTATGCCTGGTAACTCACAATCATTGTTGTTACCGCTCCGTTACATAACATTTTGAAATGAATAAATTGATTTTGTCTCAGTGTTCGCTGCGGACATTGGCTAAACCTCTCTCACCTCATCTAAAGTCCCAGGGCTATTCTTCTTGTTTTTTTGTGCACTATTAGGGATGGAGGTGTCTGAGGGGTCACACCAGACCTTAATCTTCCTTTTTTTTAATCTTTATTACTTAGCATGTGTACATTTTGGGATGCACATAGTTTAATTAGCGCCTATGTTATATTTTTTGTATGGTAAAAAATTGTACTATACCTATTTTTGCTTTAAGTTCATGCAGCAAGTTGTAATTTTTTTATTTTCTACATTAATAATAACAGCATTTAATGTAGCAAAGAAATTATGGCTCTAGTGATCTGTGCAAGATGGAGCTAGTCAGTGTATGTTCCACTGAGCACCAGGAGGAGAAAAATATGCACCTTATGCAAAAATCTGTCAGGGCTGGTCTCAGCTCTCTCTTCTCAGAGCTCAGGTTGCTCAGCTGTTGGTTTATTACCAGCACTCATCATTTCACAGTGACTCAACTGGTGATAATTTCCTGCCTGTCAGCCAGCCCCTTCTGGCTTTTTAAACTGCCTGGTTCATTTCTTCTGTGCCTGCGCCTTAGTCAAACCTATCTGAAGAGTCTCTGCTGTGTTCCTGTTAAAGACTTGCCTGGCTGACGTCCCTTCTGGTTCCTTATCCTTTCTGCTGCCTCCGACTATGTGTCATAGAGCCCTTTATATTGCTGGTCAGTCGGGGAGAAAAATGTCTGATATTGGTGGTCAGGTGGAAGAAAAAATGCCCAGGGTTGTTGCTCAGAGGTGAAAAAAATGCTAGCAGGAGAAAAAAAAGGCCAAGAACTGTTGTCAGTAGTAGGAAAAACGTCTCAAGTTGGTGATCAGTGGAAGGAAAAAATGTTTGGAAAAGATGGTAAATGAGTGAGCACCAGTGCTCAGTGGAGGGAGAGGGGGAATTTGTGGTCTGTAGCAGGAAATGGGGGGATCTGGTATACTCTGAGGGGGAGAAGGGAGGACTGGTACTTATTGGGAGAGAGAAAGTGCACTGGTACTCTGTAAGAAGAGAGGAAAACCCTGGTGGTCTGTGAAAGATGGGGAGAAACTGATGCTCTGTGGAGGGAGGGGGTTACTAGTCCTCTGTGGGGAGATGGGGGGCACTAGTGCTCTGTGGAGGGAGACAGGGGCACTAGTGATTTGTAGAGGGAGAGGGGGTACTAGTGCTCATGATGTTCTGATGCTGTCAAATTTGCCTGAACATGGGTGGGAGCTAGACAAATGGGCAGCATGAATATGTATGCAGCTCTGGCAAATTGCATAGGAGGGAGCCCCTGAGCATGCTGGAATGTGCATATACAATATATTTTGGGAGCACATGGGCTCTGGGTGCTTCCCATAGTGGAATGCAACAGCTGGGGTTAAAGCAAACTTGCCTCCCCTGGCACTTGCTGCCATGCGGCCTTAGGTAGGTGACCTGAGGGCCTGAAACTGGAATGGAAGAATGGCCCTGGTTCTTCTGAAGCTGACGGAGGGGGAAGTTTGCTGAGGATTTGTCTGGTATCACTGAGAGAGGCTAGAGGTTGCTCTACAAAGGCCATTGAGTACAGACCTCCATGGGATCTCAGAGACTAGTGCTGTTAACCCCTCTATGCTTTCTCTAGTCACCTAAGGGCCCAGCTAAAGAGATCACTGGCTAGTGATCTGAAGAGCTCTGTCTACCTGCCACTTACTGCTAGGGACTTTGCTCAAGCTCATGTATTTCTACCTTGCTCAGTAGAAGTCTGCCATCTGCTCTCACAAAGGGACTTCACTTAATGCTCCATCCTAGAACAGCTAGTGTCCTCAAGTTGTGCATAGTTTGTATCCTACTGCAAACCCCTTACCCTATCCAAGTTCCTCTAAAATAAAACCCCTAGACTGGTCTTTGACTCCAACAAACTGAAGTGTGTGTGCGCCTGGATGCGGAAATATTTTGTGCCTGCCTGGCTGGCAGTACAGAAGTGGGGAATACCTGAGTAATAGACAAATAAAATGTGCAGCGCTAATAAGAACGGTCACTAAACTAAATAGGACCATATAGTAATTATGTGAATCTTAAACACATAAAGCAACACATATGTAATGACGTAATTAAATACATCTACAATTGCAATAATAGGAGATAAAAATAAATATAATAAATAAGAATCAATGTAAAGTCCACAAGTGAAGAAACTGAACGTGTGATTAGTCCAGACAAGTAGAAAATATCCTCATGGCATCAAAAATGGAGACAGATGTAAGGAGAATATAGGCAAAATATCCACCACCGACTGTATGAAGGCTTACCGGTATGCTTGGACTCAAAAGGACATACGCCTGATGAGTCGAAAAAGCTTGTGGTGAAATTACACCAATGGATAAGGGCATCCGTGTAGGCAACCTCTGGCTTGAAAGTAGGATGATCCCATGGTCCTTCAGATGGTTCACAATGATAGTAACCCTCAGCGTGAAGTGGGTCAAATTTCTCCCATAGATTTCTATAATAAGGCCTGGAGTAGATGTGGCCTCTCAACCAGGTAAAAATCCGGAAATGCGGTCTCCTGAGTGACCAGAGGAAGTGTGGGTTGGTTTCGTGGCCAACATTGCATTTCCGGATTTTTACCTGGTTGAGAGGCCACATCTACTCCAGGCCTTATTATATGAATCTATGGGAGAATTTTGACCCACCTCATTCTGAGATTGTCCATCCTGAGGGTTACTGTCATTGTGAACCACCTGAAGGACCATGGGATCATCCTACTTTCAAGCCAGAGGTTGCCTACATGGTTGCCTTATCCATTGGTGTAATTTCACCACAAGACTTGTCGACACATCAGGCGTACGTCCTTTTGAGTCCAAGCATTCCGGTAAGCCTTCATACAGGTGGTGGTGGCAGTGGAATAACTAGAACCTTCAGGGTCTCAATGCAAGAAACCATGAAGGGCCCCCCTGACCCCTAGACCGGGCCCTTTTCTCCAAGCCCAGTGGCGGAACAACAGGGCCCGGTTGCAAGTGGGTGGCTGCATATAAAGGAACCAATTTCTCCAGTTCCCCCTGCTTCTCCTCCTCTCCCCCCACAGGCATTCAGTAGCTGCAGGAGGAAAATAGAGAGTGTTTCTCAATCTTCTTCCAGTCAGGGCACCCTTGAAGTATACCTCTAGGTGAATGGGGCTGCACTGCAACCACTCCGCAACTGTGTGCATTGCATGCAGTTGCAGCATAGTGATGATGCATTTAAGGGGTTAAAACAGGCGGTCAGGAGGCAACATATTGCCTCTTTACCGGCTGTCAAATGCCTTTGAAAAGCGATCTGAGCATGGATCGCTTTTCAGAGAAGCAGAATTTTTTTTGCTGGTACTATGAACAAGTAAGAAAAAAAATCAGTTCTGGTTGTACACATGTAGGGGGCCAGTATTAAAAGCACATATATAAAATGTGCATACTGTTTTGGAAATGTTTATACCTCACTTAAATGATTAACGATACAAATATAAGTGATTAAACCTTTGTCTATATAAGAATAAAAACGAACGATAACAGGGCAAAAATATAAACCATTACATTTATTTACACAGAAAAGAAAGGTAGAATAATTAGAATTTATCATATATCTCAAGTGATGCCACAAGTACAGTGATGCTTTAGGCTGCAAAGATAATCTAGGCCAAACTCAGAAATGGTTACAATAGACATACACAGGCTATACAATATTCTAAGACAACTCCTAGGATACAAAAAGGTTAGAAAGAAACAGAAAGAGAGATACAAGTATACATTACTCGGACAGCATGTCCCCTCGATGGTCTGGGGCTGGATACACAGAGAAAGACCCTTTAGCTCTCTCCCTCTTTTATATGCATTCTCCACCAATCAACAGATGCAACATATTCATTGGTTCAGAGGTGCATCAAATTCTGATTGGCTACCTTTGAAGTCTACTGCTCATTGGTTAACATTTGCCTCCAATTCTGATTGGTCACATCTGAAGCTGTCCAGAAGTTCATGCTAAGATTTTAAGAGCTCCAGTGCCATTCTGTCTGAGAACCTGAGTACCTGTTTAACTATCTCTTGATTTCCAACCGTCAGCCCTCTGTGATACAACATAAATTAGCATTACAAGGACTCGAGAGACGCAATGTCTGCCCTGGCTCTCTCTACGAACAATAGGGTAACCTAGTTACTATGCGGATAGCAGACCAACACAAAAGGTGTGTTTGAGATACCAAAACACCTATATACACCCATAAATATATATATATATATATATATATATATATATATATATATATATATACACATATATCTATATATACATACATACACATACACATCATACAAAATGGGGCATGGTAACCTAATTAGAAAGTCCTCACGATGATACGATTGAATCTCATTGATATAAATATGGAATTCAATATCTCCATCACATTTCCCCCTGAAGTTCATTCTTGAACTTATGTCCTCCTTCAATGATCTTGCACCCACCCACAACAGCCCAGAGGCCCCGGCCCTTTCCCACCACCACTGCGGCCTCCTCTTCCTTTCATGAACACGCCGGAACTCCTCAAGGTAGGCTTAAGACAGCAAAGAAATCCTGGTGCCTTTGAGACTTCACATCCAAACCATGAGTGTCTGTACTGCAATGTTTCATCGCCCCTCTGCCTTGGAAGAGCGGAACTCCAACAGTGATGGTGGGATCCTGGCATATCTAGTCCTGTAGCTTGGTAAGACCATGTAATGGTTGCACCGATTGGATCGGACCGCGAGACAGCACTTTTCAGCATGGTGAAGGAAAGGTCAGGAAAGTCTTAATCGTGACACATTTATCTCAAGAAATAACTTGGTTGTCGTTGCTTCTTCAGGTGGTGGTCGGGCGGGTCTCCAGACAGTCGTGCATGAATACAAAAAGAGAGAGTAGAACGTTAGTGTACAGATATTGGAGGAATGCCGGACAGGAGCAGAGTGTTGGCCATTAAGACTAAATACTTATAAGGGGTGTAATGTGGACGAGTAGAGTGGGATCCCCACAGGGGACAGAGTCTGAGCAACAGCCAGTATCATCCATGGCCCTTGATGGTAGGGATGGTCAACACTGCCTGTTATTGCCAGGTTCCTGGGTTCACCACACCTGCTCACGGGGCTCAGATTAAAGCAGTAGGTAGACTAGAGGAGGTAGAATTACATTAAGACATAAAAAGTGGATGTCCAGGGATACTTTAGTTAAAATATGGTACTTGCGGGCAGGCAAAGTCTTTTTTAAACAAAAATTATATGACTGATGTCTTAGTTACATTATCTTGAGAAGATAGATGATAGAAACCAAAAGAAAACTTAGGGAGCATAATATTAAAGAAGAAAACGGAACGGAAGAGAGGTGAGTAATCAAAAATGTACAGGAAAAATAGTGGGAATAATAATGAAAAAAAGAATGAAAAAGAGAACAAAAAAACGAAAAAAACTACAGATTGAATGCTGTTCCAACCAAGACTGTTAAAGAGCCTTGAATCTGTATTAAAAAAAAACTGAATACATCGGTTGAAAAAAATAATAATAATAAAAAAAAACAAAAAAACAATTATTTATCTGTAAAAAAACTCCTCTCCCATTAGCAGTACTTTTGCAGGTCAGGTACACAGATATTAACAACAAAAGGGAGAAAAAAATTAAATAAAATAAAAAATAATAAAAAATGATTAAAACATTTAGAATTTAGGTAAACCTGACTGTACTTTATTACTAAAAACTGAAGAGGCTTATCCCTAGAACAAAAGAAAAATATAGTTCTAGGGTCCTCTCTTAAATGCGCAACTTCTTTGTACTGATCTGGATTGGATCTGGCTTCCTCAGAGATTTGAGTTAGGGGCCTTTCAGTTCCTTAAGAGAAGATACCTTGTTGAGGTACACATTCTCATAGCTTTGGCATTTATTCTCCTGATAGTAATGCACATTATTACCTGCATCAGGAAAAGCAATAAGGCTGCACAGGTTAGGACAACAACAGGGTGAAGCAAAATGTTTAGGAAAGCTGTAGTGTTAGGACTGTACCCAAATAAACTTTCCCAACAGGAAACCTTAGCGTCTGCGTCTAAAGCGTGGGATACTTGGATCAATCTATTTTGATCATGGGTGAGTCGTATGGTGGCTTGTTTCTCAGCATCTCTTCATCCGGTTGTCCAAAATCCATCAGCCAAGCTTTTAACTCAGCCCCAAATCCCAGAGGAAGTTTCTGTAGGTGTAAGGGAATGTCAGGTTTGCTATAAAACCTTTTATTCAGGGGTGATCGGGGTACCACCCGGTGTTCCTGCTATATCCATGCCACGGGCCAGAGGAAGTGTACCATAGACTCCCCGAGGTAGTGTACCCTGCTGAGTACCATTTAACCTCATGCTGAAAACAGTGCATCATTAGACATGTGATACCAGCACCCATACCCTGGTCTCCAGTCTCAAGTATTTTTAACTTTGATTAGGACCAGTTGGGACACTACCCCGGCATCTATTAGACATGAACCCCTCCTGTGCCAGCATTGTTGCCTTTTCCCATAGCACAACACCTACCTTCCTCTAGCACTCATCAGTACCAGTCATCTGAGGCTGTCCATACTCAAACCATCAGAACAAGATGGACTCCAGGGTGTAACCCAGTAGAGTCTGATAGGATAGTACACAGATTGACCGTGATATCTGCACAATGTTCCTTCCCTGCCATTAGAGATGAGAACAGTGCAAGTAAGATTTTTGACGATCCTGGAACTGAGTCATCTACCAATCTATTACGACTCATAGGCAACCTGGATACTACCCCCACCTGCCTGTCCCTGCAAAGTGATGCTGGACAGAGCAAGTTTTCTTTCCTAACCCCTTCCCTGATATGTAGCACCAGACCCCCCTCCCCAATGTGATCCTGAGTATCTCCAGCTCCATAGTGTTTTAAGGTACCCAGTGCCCCACCTCCAGCTCCAAAGACAGTCTCCATTAAGCCTCTCTTTCCTAAGGATGGGAAATAGTCAGAGTAACCGGATTGAAACCATCTGCCACCAGGTACACTAGTTTCTTTATAGAGGCTGCACACCTTATGGGGCACTGGTCTTCCTGTCATGCAGGACACAGACCACTAGTTACGGTACGCAAGTCTAAGACAGGAAGAACACCTATGGGTATAACCTGAGGAGAATACAGTATGCCCACACAAATCCATCCGTGTGCCTGGATTTCAGAGACCATGCCCAGGGTATACAATACACCTCTACCTATGGTTAGGTTTAAGGAACCCTCTAGTTCCATGACTAACGTATTCTTTAGGACACAGAAACAAACTTGTCTATGTCCCAAATAATACCCAGGTGCTTCCTTCCCAGCAATGACCTCTCCATCCAGAACACAGAGTGAAATATCTTCCCAACATTTTTCGCTCACCACCATGTATTGACCTGGCCTATAAAGGACATCATGGTCATGCTTCCGACAGAGGGAAGTATCAACCTGCCTTCAGCTTCCATCTTCTCTGATCCCATGTGGGTAATTTAGTCTCAGATGCAACAAGATAGAATCCTTAGTCAGTAAGCCCATTGATGCCACCAAATATACAGACCAAGTCTGCACTTCTGTATATGGGATCATACAGCATAACACCTTTCACAGTCCAAACTAGTACAGCCCATCCAGGCATTTGACCACCACTTTGGATTAGTGTAAGCAACGTGTTTTGGCAAAGTCTTACTAAGCGGTGATGCTAACTCATCAGGCCTCTGTCCCTCATATGGAGACTGTACAATCAGCTCAATGCTGGTTGACACTTCCACCTGCCACTGCGTGCACGCCAGAGCCAATGACAGATTTTTGTCCTATACCATCACATTCTCTACCAACCTCTCAACATAGTTGAGAAAATCTGGAGCCACTTTACCCTGGGTATTTATGTGACTTTGTTGATTGTTATCACGAATGCCATCAATCTCTCTGAGTAACCAAGCCCCGCTTATTCTCTGAAGCTATGGCTGCGAGATTGTTCCTCAGGAGGCCGATGTCCACTCCATTAACAACACCTGTCCCAGCTCCTATTCCCCCAGTATAGTGCTGAATACATCCCACTGTGAGATGTTGCAGCGCTATGTGGTGAAGAACAGCCACGAGCTGGTAACACCCCATACAATCTTCCTGCACAACTCTTCTCCAGACTTACCCACAACTCTGCAGGTAAATCTAAAGGAAATTGGAAAACAAAAATTGCATAATGTGTATCCAGCTCGAGGAACTGCTGCTACCAAACACAAAGGAAAATCCCTTGCAGCACTGAGGCATTGGGATCACTGAACCGTAGCGGGTACATGAGCCGACCGCTGTTCCTTGAAACACACAGATATTAGTGACAGATACGCCACAGGCACATTAGAAACAGTGTCACTGGGAAGGGAGCAGGTGGGGACACACAGATTGCTAGGAACATTACCATACCTTAGCCTAAGGCAAAAAGGCACTTTTAAAAAGAAAGCACTAGCTGGGTGTGTAACTAATTACAATAACCGCAGGGGGGGTTAAGCAGTCTTAAATAAATCTACACAAAAGTCAGCATAGCCACTGATTTCCCAGAATTGGATCAGAACATACAACACTTAGGTAGTCAAAAACACAGCTGAATGGGCTGACAAATAGAAGCATCAACTAGATAATGGTGCTGAAACCAGAAAAAATAAAAAAAAATGTCTATGGAGACTGTGATATTCTTTGTTCTGAAAGCCATGAAACCCAATTATCGAATCTAAGGGATAAAACACAAATAAAATTTAGTAATAAACATCCCATTTTTTGTCTAGAAACAATAAATCAATGGTTATATACCTGTAACAAGACATTAGCCTATGACACCCAAATATACATTACATTACATAAACAGTGCACTTTTTTTAAAACTACCAAAAAAATTGTTGAGCTCAACTGATTAATATATATTACTTACAGTTTTTCTCCATTGTTTTGGCTCATTTCTTGAAACAGAAATGACATTCTCAAAACTCTAAGTTCATTTGCCAAAACAGTCTTACAGTTCAGCACAACACTATAACTCACGTGCAAAAGCTCACATCTCTCCCAAAACTGTTTACTCATGCTTCAAAACCATATTCATTTCCCATATAAAGAGTCAGTGCTACCAAAATGGCAAAGATTCTTCTCAATTGCTTTGGCTCATTTCTTGAAACAGATCGGACGTTCTCAACTCTCTTGGTGCTTTTGCCAAAATAACCTGGATGGTTTGGCACAACACCATGGTTCACCTTCAAAAGCTCATATCTTTCCCAAAACAGTTCACTCATGTGTCAAAAATAAATTTCTTTCTCATTCAAATAGTCAGTGCCCCCAAAATGCTTCGTCCCTTTGGCACTGTGTAAGCACTGCAAGTCAAAATGTTTAGATGTTTTGTCTCTAAGGCCATTGAAATATCCCTCATGTCCACCTTTCAGTCTTAGCCCAGTCCTTCCTTCATTGACAATGGTTACTGTACAGTTTTTGTCTAGCTAACTGAATATAATTGTGTATAAAACTGAAAAAAAAAGAAAAGATTTTAGGGTAAGAGTAGCCTCCAAGGTTTGACATCACACATTGCACTCATACTGTCAAGGAAAAATTACTTTACAGTATTGTAACCATTATCATTCACACACAAAGTAACTTCCATACATCAGAGTAAAAAGAAAATGTATACAGCATAATATACGGAAATATAAACACACAAACATAAAACAAGGAAAATTACGATGCTGTAAATAAAGCTGGAGTTTCACAACTACTGTAACATCTCTTCACTGGCCACCGTCCTCACCCTCCTGCCCATCCACACGCTGCTGTCTGTCTAGCCACAGATTCTCATCAACATCGCAGTGTATATCCTCCCTTGTGATGCAACAAGGGAAGAAACGGTGTGCATGTCGCAACCATCCCCTACACTGATCTCCTGTAATATCCTCACAGGCAGCGTCCATTGCATGGAGCAGGGACCTCTGATCTTAAACCTGATGCTCATATACTCTCCACCTCCAAGCGGAGAAAAACTCCTCAATAGGGTTGAGGAAAGGAGAGTAAGGTGGTAGGAACACAATATCCATCCTTGGATGAGCAGTGAACCAGGCCCTGATAAGGGGGCCACTGTGGAAATTCACATTGTCCCATACAATTATATATTGTGGTAGGTGAGGCCCTGTGAGACCTCTCTTATTTTCAGGGATCAAATCCAAATGAAGGCGGTCCAAGAAGATGAGGAGCTTCTGTGTATTGTATGGGCCAAGACTGGAGATGTGAGTGGCCACACCATTCTCAGAAATGGCAGCACACATAGTTATATTGCCCCCTCGCTGGCCTGGGACATCCACCGTGGCCCAGTGGCCAATAAAATTACGGCCACGTCTTCGGCCCTTGGCCAGGTTGAAGCCAGCCTCATCCACATACACGAGTATGTGAGAGGTCTCGTTTCCTTCCAATGCCATTATTCTCTACAATAGAGTAAAAGAAGAAAACATCAAATCAGTCATACAGAAGAGTCATACACTACAGTTACAGACAGTTACATAGGAATGTTCTATGTTCTACACAAGTTCAATATATTACTGGCCAGTATTCCAGTGGTTCCAAACCTGGGGTACATGTACCCTATGCAGAGGTACTACAGGGGGTATTTGAAAGAAAGGGGAGGGGAAAAATTATCAACGAGTAGACTTACTGAAATGTTACAGTAAAACCCACAGTATTAGAAAGATTTACATGGGAGGCACTACTGTAATTGTAGCTCTTTGACCCTTTTTCTTACTGTATTATATGTTATATTCTTCAAAATAAGAAAATAAGGATTATAATGATAATTGCATCATACAGTAAGCTGCAGTTTTTAGACAAAATATAAATTAGATACGTAAATCAAATACTTTCATACCTGGAATACATTTCGGGAACCACTGCTTATGGTAATTGTAAAAAGGTTATCTTGATGGACAACCAGTGACTGACTTCCGTGTACATACTGGTACCGCAGCTCTTTCACTCTGTCAGAGTTCCTCTCAAATGGTACCCTGTAAATTTGCTTCATTGTCATCTGATGCTTTTTCAATATGCGGGCTATTGTGGAGATGCTTATAGAGTTGACATTTTGGAATATGGCTTTGTCTTGTAGGATTGCAGTGCGGATCTGTCTCAATGTGAAGGCATTATTTGCAAACACCATGTTACAGATCTCTTGTTCTTGTTGTTCATTGAGACGTTTTCCTCGGCCACCCGTGCCAGGTTGTCGTCCAATCCTAGGACAACACTCCATTCGTAATTTATACCTTATGTATTCCGTACAGAATGAGTTACCAATGTAATCGTAATGCACAGTGTCCTGTACTATACATTATATAATTCCATCATTGACTGACTACATACCTGTTTTCCCTGCGAAAGGTTTGGATGATAGACAAGACTGTAGAGCGAGGCACATTAGGCTGCTCTCGGCGACCTTCCTCCGCCATTGTGAGGCCACGGTTGATGACATGGTCTATAATTGTGGCCCGAATTTCATCAGGAACAGCATAGTGTCTTCGTGCTCTTCGGCCTCTTCCCCCTATTCCACCACCACTCACCCTTACTCCTCTTCCTCTTCTTCTTCCTCTTCCTCGAGCAGGCAGTTTCCCTTGTTCATTTACTTGGCCAGGTGCCTCCATGTTCAGAAATTGTACTGGTCTTGCATGGTCAAGCTCTATATATACATGTTTGGCAGCATTTACAATCATGAACAGCACCTGTCAGGTAACTAAACATACTGTTTGATTGGTCATCTGAGACCAACTCCAACTCCTCCTTTGTTAGTCAAGTTCTAGTTGCACCTGACTGTCAATTGCTGTAATCATTTTATCAAATGTTCCAAGAGATTCATATATGGTATTCATGGTATTATGTTCCTGAATAATTTTGACAATTGAACAGACTATTGTGCATGTGATGACATAAACAATGAAATGACGCTGACACGTTTTGGAGAGAACAACCATTAGACTGAGAATTGACAATCAGTTTAGATCAACAAGATCTATTCACTTGGAAATTGTGCTAAATGTAGGCTACTTGTACTTAATCATTTGAAAGATGTACTGAGACATTGAGACATGTACTGAGACATTTGCAATTTTGATGAATTGAATGAGAAATTCAATTCAGTTGTGAACAATTGCCAAGTGGTTTGGAGAGTTGTCCATGTTGTTTTGAGAATGTCATTTCTGTTTCAAGAAATGAGCCAAAACAATGGAGAAAAACTGTAATACACATTAATACCACGTGGATTTTTGTTTTATGGTATACCAATAATTCCCCCCCAAAAAATGTATTCACCATGGTGAGAGAAAAAATGAGCAACCCGTAATAAATCTTTTAGCGGTACCATTTATCTACAAATTATTAATACCTACAAATTATTAATACCTCACCACCAACCTCTCTCAGAACTGACTCTGGAAAACAAACACATAGATAATTATCTTGGCTCAGGTAATTTGCATGTCATTACAGTTTGTTTTACACTTTCACAGACCTGGTGAGAAAGAAGGGGGGTCATTTGGGTGGACTGTTAGCAGCTGAGAACAAACGTCACACAACACGATATATATTGCATATTCCACACACACACTCCCACAATTAGCTAGGTCAAAGATGACCTCTAGACATCACACATATCAGCATGTTTTCCATAATAACCTGTACTTCTTAAACCCATAACATCTGTTTGGTAAGGTTGAAATTCTTTCAGAGATCCATCCCATTTCGTTAGCCCCTTCTCAGCCTGTATGGACGCATTCTCAGGAGTTTGGAATGGGACCCCTGACCCAGGTGGTCCATACTTCCTACACCTAGGCCATATGGCGAAGCGTTCAGAGTACACTTCAAAATCACGTCTTGTTGTCCTGTATGGATTATGCTTACCGACTTTTTGACTGGAACTGGATAGACAGAATCTCACGATGTGGCCAAATAAACCACATAAGTGTCATTTTATCTTATTTAAAGTGGTACATCTCTTAACAAAGGACTTTCTTTTAGACGACTGTGGGATGGCAGCTGACAGATAATGGTTTCACTCCACCTTCTGCATCCTTCAGTCTTTTTCCCAACTGATGAACGTCTTCTTTTGTTTTCTAGTACTAATTGCTGGTGGATAGCCTCAAAATTTGACATAGAAGCTTCTATAGTACTGATGTTACCTTTGGTTTTTTCTAGCGCTTCTTTTAGGGATGTGTTTTGCACTTTCAAATGTTCATACTGTTTCGCTAACCACCTGGCCGCAAAGATTTTTTTTTCCTGTGCGCTTACTACAGCTTCTTTTAGTGAAATTTAATTTCACATCCTCTCCCGTCAGCGGGACAGAAAGTGTCCCTTCTGCCTGGAGACCTTCCTCCCTTAATGCCAGCATGGCCATTTTGTCTCCATGTCCTTCTACTCTGCCTTCTTCCTCCTGTACCTCCCAATCCCCCTGTAATCCACATTTTACTGAGGTATCAGACTTGTGTTTTGGCTCTCCCTTTTTGCCCACCATTGAAAGGTGACAATTCATGTCAGCCCCTGAGCACTCAGCTGACAAGGACTGGGCAACTGCATAAGGCCCAAGTCCTGACAACTGCTCCTTGTCTCCCTGAAAATCACTGTCACCACTTGTTGGGGGTTGTGATGATTTCCGCTTGTCCCTACATTCAAGCATTGTTTGAAATGATTTTTCCTTAAATTTCATAGTAATAACATTTATTTCCTCTGTTTTATTCGCTGACTCCAGCATCCATATAAATAAAGTATCTTTTTCATATGGCCGTGTCCTGGTTATAGTCCTTCAAAAAATTAGCCTGGAGATTTCCCAAACTAAATAATAGTTCAATCCCCCAGTGGACTTTTCTGAAGTACTCAGTAAAGAAATGCTTAACGAAAGGCTATTACTAATGATTAGCACAAACTTAGATAATCAGGACCCTATGTGTGCTTGTAGCACAGGAGGCAGTTAACTGATGCACACCTAATTGCAATATGATTTGTATCTGTTAAATTATAGCCACTGTTCCCAGGTTTACTTACAAAGCTTACAATCCCCAGTTACAATCCCCAGTTAGTAATTGCAAAGAAGAAAGATTCATACCTAAGATCATTCAGTGTGATTTAGTCTTCGTTGCCGCTGATGCTATTTTTTTCCCATGCGACTTCGCATTACAAGTTTCAGCCCATTGATTTCAATAGCACCCATTCCAATCTATGCTACTTAAAGCTGCAGCGACTCTGAAAGGGTACCTGCACCACTCTGATGCGACTCTGGATCAAAGTCGCATTTAAACCCACACCACAGTCGCATTAAAGTCGCACCACAGTCACATTCAATCGTGCAACCTTAGAGTTGCATCTGTGGAAACATAGCTCTATGCCCACCAGTGCGTTTCAATCACAATGATTGGCCTAATCTCATTCAAAGTGTCAACTGAAATTGCTTGTCGGCAGAAAGGCCCATATCCTTTTCCACTGCCTTCAAGATTCCAAATGGAGCACTCATCATTCGCACTTACAATTTAATTTTATATATACACAATATTCAAAATCAGTCTCATCAAAGTATTAGTACAGACAGAAGGTTATATATATATATATATATATATATATATATATATATATATATATATATATATATATATATATAAACAATGTTCAAAGAAGCTTGCTAGTTTGGTTGTTCATACAGGGGAGACAGACATACAGACAAGGACATAAAAATGCTTACCGTTTTTGGAGTTAGACTTGTCCTCCACCCGCAAAACCACAAATCACTCAAACGTGAAGCTTCCTCACACGAAGGGCACCATATGTTGTGGAAATGTTTATACCTCACTTAAATGATTAATGATACAAATATAAGTGATTAAACCTTTGTCTATATAAGAATAAAAACGAACGATAACAGGGCAAAAATATAAACCATTACATTTATTTACACAGAAAAGAAAGGTAGAATAATTAGAATTTATCATATATCTCAAGTGATACCACAAGTACAGCGATGCTTTAGGCTGCAAAGATAATCTAGGCCAAACTCAGAAATGGTTACAATGGACATACACAGGCTATACAATATTCTAAGACAACTCCTAGGATACAAAAAGGTTAGAAAGAAACAGAAAGAGAGACACAAGTATACATTACTCGGACAGCATGTCCCCTCGATGGTCTGGGGCTGGATACACAGAGAAAGACCCTTTAGCTCTCTCCCTCTTTTATATGCATTCTCCACCAATCAACAGATGCAACATATTCATTGGTTCAGAGGTGCATCAAATTCTGATTGGCTACCTTTGAAGTCTACTGCTCATTGGTTAACCTTTGCCTCCAATTCTGATTGGTCACATCATGCTAAGATTTTAAGAGCTCCGGTGCCATTCTGTCTGAGAACATGAGTACCTGTTTAACTATCTCTTGATTTCCAACCGTCAGCCCTCTGTGATATAACATAAATTAGCATTACATGGACTTGAGAGACACAATGTCTGCCCTGGCTCTCTCTACGAAACAATAGGGTAACTTAGTTACTATGCGGATAGCAGACCAACACAAAAGATGTGTTTGAGATACCAAAACAGTAAATAGGCCCACCTTCTAGTACACATGTTCCTATAAAAAATACACCTATATACACCCATATATACACGCACATATATAAACACAGACATATATATAAATGCACATATGCACACACATACATACATACATGCACACACATATAAGCACACACACATACATACAGATAGCCTTTAAAAAAATGCCAGTCCTTCACCTTACCTTTTCCTGCCGGGTACTGCATTGTACCCTCAAGGGCCCCCTACAGCATGGGGCACGGATGCCATGGTGACCTTAGCGTCCCCTGTACTTCCGCCACTGGGTGGTGGATATTTTGCCTATATTTTCCTTACATCTGTCTCCATTTTTGATGCCATGAGGATGTCATGAGGATGTTTTCTGGATCAGGGGTCTTCAAACTATGGCCCTCCAGTTGTTCAGAAACTACAATTCCCATCATGCCTAGCCATGTCTGTGAATGTCAGAGTTTTACAATGCCTCATGGGACGCGTAATTCCGCAACAGCTGGAGGGCCATAGTTTGAGGATCCCTGGTCTGGATTAATCACACGTTCAGTTTCTTCACCTGTGGACTTTACATTATTTCTTATTTATTACATTTATTTTTATCTCTTATTATCATATTTGTGGATTCATTTAATTATGTCATTCCATATGTGTTGCTTTATGTGTTTAAGATTCACATAATTACTATATGGTCTTATTTAGTTTATTTTAGCGCTGATAGGGTTAGGGATTTGATTCAGAGTTCTTACTTAAACTAATGCCTACGTGTAATTCTGTTATTGAAATATAATAATCTTAGCCTGCGTTGCAGTATTTTATGAAATGTAATCTTTGTGTGCTGACACACC
This sequence comes from Lithobates clamitans, assembly GCA_037952925.1. Taxonomy (NCBI): domain Eukaryota; kingdom Metazoa; phylum Chordata; class Amphibia; order Anura; family Ranidae; genus Lithobates; species Lithobates clamitans. Next base: position 7,758,008 of record JBBGZY010000305.1, on the reverse strand, counting down.
ACTCTCGATGAAACTACTTTTATTGTAACCTTTGACTGCTGATACAAAAATTATCTGTTGAAACTGCTTTTATTAGCTGAAATGTATATTGTACTTTGATTTGTGAGTCATATAACCAACCTTATAAACATATTCAATAAACCAAGACAGTTCAGATGAATACGGGACACCAGGGCTCGTAGATTGATATACAGATATCAGATATAACAGATGTCTATTTCTTTATTAAGAGCTTAAATTTGACAAAGCAATATAAACTTAAAAGTGACTTATTTAAAAGTCACATCTAACATTTTTGGCGCCCGAATAAGCAGGGACCCACCAAGTCGCTACAAGAGGTGGCTGAGCTACGCTGACGGAACAAAAGGACAGGCATTCTGGGAACCACAGATCAAAAAACCTGCGCAGGTAAGAAAAAGCTTTATTTTTCTTATACTCTGTGCTCCCCTGATTTGTGCCTATCCGTTCTGTCAGTTATGGTTCTCCTGGTTTTAAAACACCAGCCTCTGTAGTGGTGAGTCTAGAACTACTGCATATTGTGGTTTATATTGCTGGAATTATGTGTTGTTTGTTGTTTGTCTGTCTTGTTGAGAAAGTGAATGAGCCTTGTCAAGGATGGTATGAGTTAGAAGGGGATTGCCGAACTAAGCAACGGAGTGCGCGCTTACCTCACATGATTGGGAACTTGTGTTTAACCTCACATCTAACTCATAAACCATAGGCGGGTTGCGAGTATAAGGCCTGTCTGCTCCAAAAAGCAGGGATAAGAGTGTATGAGAGGGATTCCCAGATACGGGGAGGGTAATGAGGTCTCCATAAGCCTGGAGGTCTAGTCGGATACCTGGTCACTTTAAGGAATGCTTGTATATGTTGTAGCCGTCAATCTGATCACAATATTTTGTCAGTTGGCTAGCATATAAAGTAATTCGGTTTCAGAAATCTCATCTGGAGAGGTTTTTAGTATTCTGGCATCCTAGGAGGAAAAGGCAACGAGGAACTAGTGTAACTTGGTTAAGTGTTTTATATTGTACACTAATGCCGCGTACACACGGTCGGACTTTGCAGCTACAAAAGTCGGACAGTCTGTCCGACATACTTCCGGCGTACCTTCGGCGGACTTGGGGCAGACTTTCTTACGAACGGACTTGCCCACACACGACCACACAAAAGTACGCCAGTTTAGTACGCTGTGACGTACACCAAGTCCGACGAGACTATAAAACGGAAGTTCAATAGCCCGTACGACACCCTTTGGGCTCCTTCTGCTAATCTCGTGTTTATCTCGTGTTAGTAGAAGTTTGGTGAGAGACGATTCGCGCTTGTGAGACTCGTATTTTTCAGTTCGTTTTAACTGTTGTTCAGTCTGTGCTTGTGAGGTTTGTATCTGCTTTTCAGTGCGTTTGGTCAGTTGGCATTGAGAAATCTTTGTTTTATTGGCCGCTCGTTCCTGATTTTCAGGTCGTTCTTCACAGGCCTTGCTGTTCTTCAGTGCGTTCTGTTTAGTGCGTTCTGACCAGCCGACCGTTTTGAAGCCATGTTACCTGTACGTACTCGTCGTAGAGCTCGTGCATTGTATGTGCTTGGTGCTGTAGTTTATTCTTCAGCCCAAGACCAGTCCATGAACAGGGCGAGGAGGAGTTCATGGACCAAGAATTGGTTGCTTCAGCGTGACCAGTTCTGTCACATGCCTTTGCTCCGTGAGATCCGTGAGAATAATCCTGAGGATTTCAGGAACTTTCTCCGGATGACGGACCCCGTTTTTGATCGTTTGGTGGCTTTGCTGACCCCCTATATCAGCAGGCAGGATACCTGCATGAGGCAAGCCATCACTCCGGAGCAGAGGCTGGTCGCTACCTTGCGGTATTTGGCCACAGGGAGAAGCCTGCAGGACCTTAAGTTCTCGACAGGCATCTCCCCCCAGGCTCTGGGGATCATTATCCCAGAGACCTGTTCTGCCATCATACAGGTCCTGCAGAAGGACTATATTAAGGTAAGATATTTTTATTTTATTAGCATCACATGTTCTTTTATGTAATCTTTGATAAAGTAATGTATTTCTTGCTTCAAACACTACTTCCCATCATTGCAATATAGTGTGAATGTCCCCTTTTTATCCTCACACATGCTGGGATTTTTTCCTGTTATTTTTTGGCATGCATGTATAGTTTCCTTCAATAACCTTCCCAGCATGAAGTGATGGGAACATATCCACCTAGTCTACTCATTTTGAATGTATTTTGTTGGAGTGTATTTAGTGTGCTTAGAATTAGCAATTAGCTAGATTTCACAACCCCCCCCCCACCTGAACTCACTCCAAATAGTGTGCTGCTAATTAGCAATTAGCTAGATTTCACAACCCCCCCCCCCCCCCACCTGAACTCACTCCAAATAGTGTGCTGCTAATTAGCAATTAGCTAGATTTCACAACCCCCCCCCCACCTGAACTCACTCCAAATAGTGTGCTGCTAATTAGCAATTAGCTAGATTTCACAACCCCCCCCCCCACCTGAACTCACTCCAAATAGTGTGCTGCTAATTAGCAATTAGCTAGATTTCACAACCCCCCCACCCCCACCCTCGTTAAAATTTGCTTGAATGTTCTGTGGTGTTGATTTGTCTAAAGCAAATCTATGTTGCACTTTGCAAAATGCATGTGCACTCTACAAGTGCATTTGTTCCAGTGCTTTAGTAAATGAGCAGAAGCTCTGCTGATTTCCATCATCAAATCATATGCAAGCCTCAAAGTGTTTTCATTAATTGCCCTTGCATGTGATTGTGTACTGTTAGCAACATGAATGCCTTTTGACATTACCTCATTTACTGTAAGCTGGTTTGCAACTGCACCTGCAGAGTGCGACAACTGCAGTCTTGTAGCCTTTGTTATCCCTAAATTCCTGCGTGTTGTTAAAGTAATTTTTTTTGGGGATTTCACAACCCCCTAAAATGTAATCAATGTTCTATCAGAGGGGGTGAGCAATCTGATAAGTGTGCCTTTTTCCATATTAGTT